>JAAAKM020006971.1:77065652-77090256 GCA_010016025.2 Alatinidae sp. Z8VKAUB7J3 | reverse complement strand
TACAAATGCCGTTAAATAGTGTTCTTCATAATCCGGTAGAAACTTTAAGATCGTGGTTTGAGATCTCCCAACGCCCAAAATTACTATTTCTTGCGCGAGAACAATGCTTTTGTCACTTTTAAGATCTCAGTGTATTCAACTTATTCTTTACATGTAGATATGAGAAATATTTTTTCTTCTTAACTCATTGGCAATGGATAATAGCTTACGTTCTGCGGCTGCGCGTTCAACCAACTACTTGTTTAAATAATGTTCAAAATCTTGACAGAAAGAAGATTGCGTATATTATAAAGCTGTTGAGCCACGATCTTTCCTTGATGTTTTGTTAAAGTAAAACAATTTAAAATCCAAAAACAGCTTGCGGAAAGACTTCATTGTGTTCACTTGCAGCTCTTATTCAACCCTGAAGCCCAACAACAATCTCTATCTTATGGATTTCACATCGCTGTGTTTACCTGATCATAATTATAACAACTCTGTAGCCAGATTGTCTGTATCTCACCTATACAGCCTGCACTCGTCCACATTGAGCTCATTAATTAAACATTGCATGCTTTAAATTCATCTACAGTCGGTCATGCATACCTGTTGACTTTGCAACGGCTCCAATCAACACCGCAGGAATAGCCATGACGATGCATCCTAAAGCAGCGGAAAACGACAAGACCTGTGCACTACGCGGTGACTTCGATGAGAGGACTCGTTGGAAATAGACTTGCCATGGGATGCCTCCAAACATCTATCAAAATGAAGTGAAGTACATTTCAATAAGAGTTTAAATTGAAGAGCACGACTTTGAAATGCAAAAACCCGTAGCAAAATCCATCACAAACATCAGCAAGATGTCGACCCTACTAATTTAAAGTGTAGAGTCTTTGCGACTGTTATCAATCTGGGTTCCGTAATGTATATCTTACTAGTCAGCAACATATTATCGATTGGACTCAGTTACAAGAGTATTCTAGCTGATTGAAAGTACAACTTTGCAATGCAAAATGCAAAGCAATGTAAAAAACCCAAATTCATGCTCTGTAGCAAAATCCATCCCAAACATTAGCAAGATGTCGACCCTACCAATTTGAACTGTATAGTCTTTGCGACTGTTATAAATCTGGGTTCTATCAAAAATATCTTAGGAGTCATTAACATACTACAGATCTGACTCAGTTAAAAAAGAATTCTATCTGGTCGGCCATGGTACAAAACGATCCGTAAAAGGTATCATTCAGTGAAAGTAGGTTAATAACATTACATAAATCACGGCAATTACTAGGGAAAAAAGCAAACATGGCTCCTCACCAGTAGCATTGAATGATCGACCCATAACCCAGCGTCTGACTTTTTGAGTGTCCCGATCCATTCCTTCTTTGTAGAGGTGATGGTGGTCACGTGCTCATGGGTCAAAGCAAATGGTAGCGTAATCCACTAAAATACAAAGAGAATATGAAATTGTCAACGATTAAACTTCTGGCGGGAAAAGGGATTGCAACGGCTTGCAGTGGGGTACAAGAAAAGTAGGGCCTACATTTTAGGAACTGGTTACATTAATCGACTTTCCTTGAGTGGTTGAAACCAAAAAATAAGTAACTAATGTATCAAAACATGAAAAAATCTAACTTTTGAAAAGTACACTAGAGAAATAAAAAATATTTTCACCAATGGGGATCGAAACCGGGACCCACGCTTTCGCGGCGTGCGCTCTACCAACTGAGCTAGCTGACCTCCGATGTTAACATACTCTACTGTGCCGACTAGAGACGAAGAGGATATTAACATCGGAGGTCTCCTAGCTCTGTTGGTATAGCGCACGCCGTGAAAGCGTGGGTCACGGGTTCGATCCCCGGTGGTGACATATTTTATCTTTCTCTAGTGTACCTTTCAAAACTAACATTTCAAATCCTATCTTCTCGATGACAAAAATCTTACTAAAAATGCCTTTATTCGTATATAAGTGATGTAGAAACTTGAATAGAAATAAAGATGAGATAATCTTTTCTCAACTAACAGAGTATAAGCGTATAAGCCATACAGAGTATCTATGTCGGCGGAGAGATGAAGTGTCAAAGTAGTGAGGTGGAGACTACTTCCGTGTGAAAAGTGATATCAACATTGGGGCGTGAAAAGTGGAGTGACTTAGTTTTGCATATAGGAACGCCAGCATAAAGTCTATTGCAGCCAATAAAGGCATCTCAAACAATTGCAATGACCTTTGAACTGCAATATCCCAGAATTCTAAAATGAGGTGTCCGCTTGTGTACAAAGTCAGTTACAATGTAGGTCTAACTGCAGTTAATGAATTCTGTAGACTTTGATAGGGTGACTACAAAAAACAACGATTTGGGATACATCTTCCCGTAATCGATTTCTTAGTAGCAACATCAGCTAAGCGTGGCATGTTTCTTCACTTGAAAACAATAATACTGAGTGCCTGTCTCTAAATCTGTTGCCAAGAATTTCGTACTTTTAAATACATGACTTGGTCTTTAAAGGGTATTTCACAATGGCAGTTAACAAAAAATACTAATATCGAGAAGAGAGGATTTGAAATGTTAGATTTCAAAGGAACACTAGAGAAATAGAAATGACCAAATACGAAACTCATTTAGTACGACACATTTAGTAGCAAGCACTCTATTTTCTATTTCTCTAGTGTTCTTTTCAAATCTAACATTTTCAAATCCTCTCTTCTCCATGATACTTTCTAACTTTAATGGGCTTTGGATTGATGACGAGCCGAAAGGCAGTTCTTCCTTGGTGAAGTCACATGGCGTAGAGACCCTGGTCTCCAATTGCGTTGAGCTGGATGTCGATGTCCACCCGTGACTGATTGGGAGCTAATGTGAAATAGAGTACGTTAACATCGCAGGTTACCTAGCTCAGTTGGTAGAGCGCACGCCGCGAAAGCGTGAGTCACGGGTTCGATCCCGGTGGTGACATAATTTCTATTTCTCTAGTGTTCTTTTCAAAAATACTAATATGTTTAGAAACATCTTCTGACATCATCCGTTATCACTTCTGCTTCATGCATCCATAGCAAGCGAAAACATGTTGTACTTACCAAGCCAACGAAGATGCAGATCAGCTGAACCACATCTGTATATGCCACTGAGTACAAACCTCCAAAGAACGTGTAAAAAATAGCAATACATGAAGATATGATGACGGAGAGGTTGATGTCTAAATCCAAGATGACACTGAGAGTGGCTCCCAATGCTGACAGGATTGCAGCCGACCAAAAAGTCTCTCCCAATAATGCTGGAAGGAAAAGGAAACCTCCCATCCATGTCCCGTACTTCTTTTGCAAAGGATCTAACATGGTTACGTATCCCTGCTCTCGCATTCCCCTTGCAAATAGTAAGCCACCTAGAGGTGAAAAGCAGAGATGCAATCAAACATTATTTATTAGTATATCAGGAGATCACGATGGCTTAAACGGATGTCACCCATCTGTTTAACATAATCTTGTACCATAAACTCCCTATAAATCGAATATATGCTAAGTCGGACTGATTCTGCATTACCCCTGAACGCTCAGCAATGCTTTGATATAAAATATCCCCTATAACTCGAACATTCACTCCCTCGAATCACTTTCTAATACCCTTACGCCTATATTCTCTGGAAGAAACAGTATTTGAATGACATTAGTATTTTGATTTCATCCTAATAAAGTGGTTCTTTTTAAACCTATGCAAATATTTTAAGTGCCGTGATATGTTGACTCAAAGGGACACTAAATTCTTCTCCACTTCAAAAATCCCACCTCTGAATTGTAACTCAAGAGGCATCTTCTTCCTTGGGGCAATCTTTTAACAAACTGAGCAATCACTTAATGCAGTGCTTTCACCACTGTTAAAACCTTTTTTCTGTTTTGGCCTAACGTCACGATTTAGAGCCATCAGTTAGCATCCCTTCCCATGGTGTCACGCTTCGCCCCGATCATGATCATCAACATCTTCTTATCACAGAATTGCTAAAAGAAAGGAAAACTACGTTCTCTTTACTGTACAGTTTGTGTAGAATGATGTCTAGTATAAATCTGTCATGATTGACGAGTTTGTGAGAAACAATAATGGATAGAAATATTAAACTGCTGGTAGCCATTACTGTGCCCTTGAATAAATGTGCAAACCAAGTCTCCTTCTGAAACTGGTTGAAAACAAGAACATTTTTTTCTCAAAAAGGAGTATTGTTCTTTCTTTCCACATTTCTTGCATAACCAAGCTTTGTTTTAATTCTATACTCAAATATCTCTAAGTGATCTAAACCTACCAAAAGTAACAAAATAGGCTAAAAATTGCTTTATTGGCTAAAATATTTTGAAAATTCTTTCATATATCTCTAAAATAACTGCTTACTGGAATTAATGACAATTCATGTCTCATAGATGTATATAGGTGTGCATTTAGCAAAACATAATCCCTTTGTATGAGGTGTGCTCTTCCAATCTACTTCCCTAACAGTGTTCCTTGTGAACTCCATCAGTGTCCACCTTGTCAACCTGCTGTCTATTCTATATATCTAGAAAAGTTTCTATATTACAAATAACTCCATTTAACCAAGTTGTTTGACTATATGGTACGACAATCTATGGGTGTGAACAACGAGTTGTAAACATATGGTGTTAAGGTGTTAGAAGTAAGTTAGAATGTTTTTTTAACTTTGAGAACAATTGTAAATTTTAAATAGGCTCCTAGTAATATATAAATAATAAGTATATAAGATACTTTATTCCAATTCCTTTGCGGCCAATTCAGTACTATTAAGTTGGCAAGAGCTAATACAAACTCCGTCATAACAATTCTGTACAATTTGACTTTATACCGAACATGAAGGGTTTCACTGTTTCGGCCATGCCAAGGTGTGTATATTGCATGCCCACATCTATCGAATTTCATACAGTGTGGTAAGGAACAAGGATGTCTTGGTTGGTCCGAACGCGTCGAAAATGGTTATTTGTTGTCTCCTGTTCTCTTAATTTTGTTTACTCTCCTATTAATACGTTGATGAGTGGAGCTATGAATGGAATGTAAAATGCACAGGCGCCTAGGACAGGGCTGGGCTGATCATTTAGTTCCATGCAGATATGCAGAACCGTACTTTGGAAAATCAATCAAATAAGTATCGCCAATAGTGGCTGTAGTACTGCAATACGATACACCATTGAACCTAGACGTCGAAGGTTTCATCCTTTAGGTGTTTATGTTTCGTTGGACACATTGGGGTCAGTGGTACATGGCATGGCAGGCAGTGGAAGGTTCACCATACTTAGAAAGAGGAATTTAGTGCCTCCAGATGCTCTTCAATCCTTCAGAGAGCGATTTAATATGGAAATCTTAGTAACACATAGTTGTTTTGGCTCGGTTTATGTGCAGTTCATATTAGCCAACGAAAGGGAAAATTCGATTAGCCCTTGCTTCCAGTTTACTTCCAGAGTTCAGTGTACGGGTTGTCATCGGGAGACGACGTGATAAATAAACTAAATTTGGCATGTAAACAGTTAAAATACCTCGAAAATGGTGAAATGATCTATTTTTACCTGATGCTGCCAAAAGTCCAGCCAGAACTTCTTGTCCATCGGCAGGATTCTCCATCAGAGATGCACTACCCTCGGCCATCATGATGGGCCATCCGATCTTGGTTGAATTCAAGACAACACGATTGTTGTTGTTGCTGGAGTGACGTCATCACGGGAGTTCGGGTTTGATTTTTAGGTTTTCCTCCACCCTCTGCCCAGGCACACCTAATATAAAAAATGGGCTATTCTGAATTAGAAACTTGGTTGGGCTATTCTGAATTAACATTTTAGGTGTGGGTACTCGAAACAAAAAATTCTTAAGCAAAGCCTACGGATGTTTGATACTTCATTTCGGAGTTTTTATGGACCAATTGTGGGCTCAGCCTTCAACTACCTCCCCCGTGGTTACAAACCTGTTTGAAATTGAACCAAGCAAGACAGTCACGAAGGTGAGGGCAGGCAAGGGCGGGCTCCGCCCCCGAGAGAATTCACTAGCGTATTCCACCCCACCCCCCGACATTCTGATTGGCATAAATATTTTTCACTGTAGTATATCATAATGCATCGGAAATAAAAAATGTCGGACCTATGGGGTCACTGTGGGGTCACTCTTGCCCGTATGTCCATTGGTCTGTGCGTTGAAAATTCCTTGAAAATGCCTTCAGTGAGATATAACGTCAGAACTACAAAAAATTACATCTTTTGGCCTTAATGAACAACCTTTTTTCACTACTTTCAACCAATGGCTTAGCTTGTCCCACCTAGAATTTAGACTATACAATGCCACTTTCAGTTGAATTTACCCACCTCTGACATTTTTGTATCGATATAACCAAATGTAATATAAAATTGAATGGATTCTACTGTTAGGATTATTTCCGGAGAATGAGGAATTTTATGACCATCCCCCTTTCATATTTGGGAAATCCCACCCCCAACCCTCTCTTAGAGCCATTCAGGCAGTCCAATTTCTGATTGGCTCCTTCAAAATACAGTTAGGTACACTCTTTCACAAATTCCATTTCGGTCATTCTGACGTTAGTACTCTGACGAGTATGAGATGAAAAAAGCTTTTAAGTACACAATGTTTTCGCTATTTCGTGCAATATTTTTACTAATTTCTATTTTGCTTGGTCAGTTTGGAAGCAATCTTTTATTAAACATATTCTTGGTGGTACAAAACTTGAATATAGACGATAAATGCGGAGACATTGTAGTTTCAAATTTTCGATTGAAGCTTTTCGGTCGGCTCTGTTCAAGATCATTCGCCAACATACTGTCAAGAATAGAGAAGAAAACTTATATATTACAACAACTATTTTAAAGCGAGCGTGCGAATTCTAGGTATAAAAGGGAATGTGATCGAATAAAATTGTATAGCTTTAGAAATGGAAATGAGATTGTTGATAATAAAGAAGTTGTAGGAAAATGTATCGTCATATACTCGTATAATGTCGTATACGAGTTCAAATGCGGGTGTGATGCCAGTTACGTGGGTAGAACGTCGTTAAGGCTTATGGAGAGGATAAAGCAACATGTTCCCTTGGAAGTAAGACAAGGTGCGCAACACAGAGGCTCAACTACACCCTTGTTGGCGACCGCTTCCTGCAGGTAGATCAGTTCGGCTATCGCTGCCCACTTGTTTGGAAGTATTCGAACTCTATGTTCAAGATTTTATTCAAGGCAAGATCGTCGTTGCATCTTAGGGTTCTTGAGGCGTTGACTATTAAGTTGCAGAACCCCTCTTTATGCAGGCAAAAAGAGTGTGTTTTCAAGACGAGGTTATTGTAGGTTTTGTATTGCTGTTTTTGCATTCTTATATTTTAAATATTTTCCTACACCTTCTTTATTATCAACGATCTCATTTCCATTTCTAAAGCTATACAATTTTATTCTATCACATTCCCTTTTATACCGTGAATTCGCACGCTCATTTTAAAATAGTTGTTGTAATATATAAGATTTCTTCTGTATTGTTGTCAGTATGGTGGCGAATGATCTTGAAAAGAGCCGACCGAAAAGCTTCGATCGAAAATATGAAACTACAATGTGTCCGCTTTTATCGTCTATAATCTTTTATTACTCAACTTCACTCATCTTTGTCATTTTCATAAATAAAGTGTTTCATGGTATTCCTCGTGATAGGTTGCAAGGACAATTTGTCACTTCCACTTTAAAGGAAAGAATTAAATTAAGAATGCATTTGATAGATTGAGGGAATTCTTTTACAAGTGACAAATCGAAGTACGTAGAAACATTTTCAGTACGATTATGAAATACTGTTCGGAGTATGTCGTTACTACCACGTAACCAAGGTTATTAGGGCTTCAACTAGGGCTACTTATTTCTCCCAACGAACTGCTTCTATAGGAACTATGATATATAATTATAAACTACGCAAGGCTGGTTGAAATAAATATTAATGTGCTAGAAGACAATGCTGGTGTTGACTCTTAAAGGGAACAAAGAAATGAGTAAGTTGAAACTGGGGGACGATAATACATCGTACCAAGCAAAGTTTCGACACATTTCAATAGTGAACCATACATATTCCAAATCCATCTCATATTCCATACCTTAGACATTAGTTCATTCCGTGCAACATCAAGCCACAAGTCTTCTCCGATGGTATCTTACTTGGGCGAGCCTCTTCATACCTATCCGGAACTGTCTTTCCCTCTTAAGGTCGTTTCAAACAGTTCGCCTCCATGCCAACTTTACCTTCCCCCCCTCTCTCTTTTCTGTTCTATGAGAATCTATTCTGTGACAACTCTTTCATTCTTCAATCTACAGATATGTCACATTCGTGTCAGTCTATACTTTCGAAGGACATCACCAATAATTCCCATTGCCTCATCTCGCTTCCTCATTGGACAAACGCTCTGCTCACGGTATTGCCATGATCTTTCTGGAGCACTTTATGATTGAAAACTTCTACTTTCTTACACTCTCTCTCCTTTTGCTCCTGCATTTCCTAGGCATATAGCAATACTGACAGAATGGTTGCCACGTAGATCTTAATTCTATATCTGACTGGCATCTTCCAGCTTTCGAAACATGGTACATTTCCCAAAAGCTGCGCTTGTCTTTTCAACATTTACTCAAATTTCTTCTGTACTTCTACCGTTCTTGTTTATGGCGCTTCTCGGATATTGGAATTGTCCACTTCATTTCTATCTAATTCCATTCCTGTCATAGTGTCTTTAATTTCCTCATTTTTATCACTTTGCACTTCGCAGTATCAATATGGAATCCAACCTTCATCATAATAGTTTGTGTTATTCCTGTTGTTCTTTGCCATATGTCGTCATCTTTATGTAGTAGGGCAAAACATAGTTGCCAATTTGTGGAAATGAGAATGTTAAATGACTTGTCAACCTTTGTGAATGAGACACCGTTAAAATAGAACAAAGTAAAACCATTATAAAAAATGGCATCAACAACAGCACTGAACGTTGCTTATCAAATGTTATATTTGCCGTGTGTCTTTGGCGATGTTACATGTGAAAACTCTGGCGAGATAGTCGACAGGCATGGGCGCAGGGACAAAGAGGCTGAGGGGGGCTGCAGCCTCCCAGTTTGTTAAAATGTCATAATTTTTCGGGCAAAAAAATTTAAACAAAAGTTCGTTCACAGTGTGAGTCTTTCTTTGCCGTAGCATTAAGGACATTTTTTCCTATTCAAAGTGGCGGTACTTTACCATATCCCCCTTTGATTCAACCGTCTGCAGAACCGTCGATCTATGTCTCTATAATTTTCGGGCAAAAGAGTATTTTATCGGGAAAAGAATCCACAGCCGCCCCCAATATTTTTCGTCCGTTGCGCCTATGTTGACAGGTAATATAACAAAATATTGATAGCCGTCGTCCAAATGCACTTCTGTTCGGCAAGCATGTCATTGTTATTTCCTTGTTAAATTTCACTGGACAACGTAAAAATCCCACAATTATTCTGCCACATTATTTAGCGACGTTTTCCATTACTGCGTACTAATCGAATTTGTATATAAGTGACTGTACTTGAAAGATGGGTTGGAGACTTTTTGCTCTATGGAAATGCGCGGGAGGTTGGAACGGATTGCGGGAGCCTCCTGCAGAATGAGGGAGGGTTGGCAACTATGCAATATCATCTGCAAAATCCAAATCAAAGAAACACATAACACCCACATCAACTCAATTATCTTCAATTTCTGCTTTCTTTCCCCCATCGTCAACCACAAGCAAAAAGAACTGGTGGCAGTATATCACCCTGCTTAAGACCAGTATTTAAGTCTGTTCTAACCTCCTTCCGTCATTTGCAGCATTGAAATTTTGTAGAACCTTATTTTACCATGGACAAACCACATTGATTCATTGACTAAGGTCCCACCAAAATTAAGTGAAAGATATTTTTTCTCCATTCAAGATGCCGTACAATGCTACAAATTGCGAGGAAGATAGCTTAACGCCATCAAATTTTAATTGAGTTGGACTGGAATCAAGAGAGGAATGGTAGACTTGCAGAGATGCATAATGCTTAAGAAGTATGTTAGTCTTTTTCTAGAAGAAGTGAACAGACTTTCATAGTAGATTACGGGGCAGACTCAATTTACGTATGCCAAGGGAGGTCGTTTGTGGCGGTCCTAACAAGTGAAAAGAAGTTGCTTTCAGACGAGTAAACTACATACATAGAAATGAAAATATGAATTCTTATGGTGAATTGTAGAAATATGTTGCGTTTTAGTGGAGATTAAAGCCTGAACATTAAATTGAAATAAATATAAACAGCCAACTTAATCTCAACAAGCAATTCAGACGTTTGTCCTAAACATAAGTACAGGCATGTACTCGGCATGTATTGCTAACGTACAGAGAATATCATTGTGCAGATCAAAATTATAAATAAAATGGAACCAAGAACAGATCCTTGGAGGACACCAGGATTGAGAAGATGACTTCTCTTACCGACATTAACTAAAACCGTATATTTTTGCATCTATTTACAAGAACAATGATGATAAGTTCGTAGTTATTAAACAAATAATTAGTTACTTATTATAAAAGGGCCATTAATAGTATTATGTTTGAAAGATGATGGATAAGGTCCACTTTTTCTACACGATATAAAATAGTTGTGCATTTTGCTAGTACATCGTCTCTGTTTTACATGGAAGCTGCGAGTCCTTTCTGAAAGTCAATACCAGCATTATCTTTCTGCACATTGATATATATTTTGATGAATCTTACATAGTTTCCTATTCCATATGATGGTTCCTATAGAAACAACTGGTTGACAGCAGTACGTGGAAGAACCTGAAGCCCTCATGACCTTGGTTACGTGGTAGTAACAGCATGCTCAAAACAGTATTTCATAATAGTGCTGAAAATGTTCTTACATCTTTTAATTTATCATCTGTAAAAGAAGTCCCTCGATAATAACTTGGTTTATTGACTCAATCTACCAAATTTTGATCAAATCTTACATGATAACTGAAATCGGGCATCAATGATTGCAACTGCTTCAGGCATATTACTGTGTTGAGCATACCGTTACCACCACGTAACCAAGGGTGCTCTGGCCCAAGAGACCTTTCCCATTTATAAACGTATTTCATAACGATGATTGCAATGTGACGCCGTGCCTATTCCCCTTGCACCAATTTTACAGCTAATAGAGGGGAACAGTTATGTGAATAATACCATCATTCAGATTTATGGTGGGATGTTGTCATACATAATAACGTCGACGGCGTGATTGTAGGATGGGGCATCAATAACGTTTCTCAACAATGATGTGTTGGAAGGGTAAACATCCTTCTTTCTGACCTAGGGGCGACACCACTAAATTAGGGAGCTGAGGGATAAGGAAAGGTTTCTCTTTTCATTTCTTACGATGTTCAGAGAAGACTTTGCATCTTTCAAACAATCAATAGATTACATGGAAGTCTCTTTTTCTCTTTTTATTTATTTGTTCTCTTTGCCATAGAAAAATATTACTTAGCAAAAACATGTAGGGACTGAAGCCTCCCAGCCTCCCAGACACTCCCCCTTCCCCCACACTTCCCCCCTCCCCCACCCACAATGACCCTGGGTTGACCACGAAAGGATTGATCAACCAATCAGGAAAGGACATATTCAGCAGATCACAAAAGCGCTTTTCCATGTCGGCCTTCAACGCTTTCATATGCGAGGTATATACCATTAATTTATCATTAGTGACATCAATGTGATTTCTTAGGCACGGAAAATGGAAAAACGCACGACGACAAATGCTTTGGTGGAAAGAGTCCAATTTAGTCATGAAGTACATTATCGCACTCTTTTCTTTCACCAAATCAATCTTATTTCCTTGGAGCTGCTTAATCAAACTGTTACACTTCTGAAAAATGTCAGCAAGACCTTCATCAACGTACCCGTATCTAATAAGAATTAAGAGGCTGTGAAAAATGGGAAAAACGAAAAGAGAGGGGAAGACGTATTTTATCCACTTAAGAGTACATTTTGCAAAACAAAACCAGTTCATTCTAAAGAAAAATACTTTCAAGAGAACACGAAACATGTATGATCCACCTTTATCATGCCAGCGCCCTCTTTGGTCGCTCTCAACGCCCCCTTGAAAATCGCTAGCGCCGCCTGGGGGGGCACTACTGCCCCCGTTGAGAACCACTGCACTAGAAGCTCCTACGATACCTCCAAAAAGCTCTCTATGGATGGCACCTTCAGACTGAAACCTCTGTTGAAATTTGCTCTGCTCAGAACTGATCTGCAAACCTTGCCAGTACTGATCTCCATGGAAGACTTTATGTAATTCTTTTAAATCTTTTAAGTCTTTTATCGAGATCAGTGCTTGCCAGTAGGACCGAACTACAAATAAAAAATGCTTCAAGTTACCTGCTGCAGTTCCAGAAGCAAGTGCCCAGCAACTGGCCTCGTTCACTGTTTATCAAATCGAGGTTTATCAAACAGCAACATCAAGATCTTGCAATCCGACATAAACATTACAGCCTTTAATGAGATGTTGTATTTGTCTTGGAGAAGATTATTACGTTGGTGTAGAAATTAACGATGAGCAATATATACATTCAAGAACCTCCCACAAATGGCAAGGTTTGTTATATTTTAGTTTCTTGTCTGCTGAAGTTTATTTTTAATATGGCGGTGGTCGTATTTAACATTTACAAATATTACATATGCGATTGATTGACGATATATAGGCCTAGGCTTATATGACTTATCAAATATAATGCACATGTTCTAAATGCACCAACTTTGAAATGTAAGTCAGTGAATTTTAAATCATTCCCCCCTCCCCCCTTCCTAATGCGGCAGGTTCATTTCCCATATGCGGATGAGCTTTCGTTGCCATCTGGAAAAAGTATTCTAGTATTCTGATTTAAAAGCGCACGCATGACTTCAACATGTAGATTTACATGTGTGCAACAATTAGTAGCTACAGCACTGGCATATGAAAGGTTTAGATATTATTATACAAAGAAAGATACGGCCACACAAACTGTGTTAGATGCGCATTACTATACATTACGTGCGAAATCGATATCAGTGACATTGCAGTGTTAGTGCTAGTGAATTAGCAGCGGAGACCTTACAGTCAAGCCAGACTATATTTACTTTCACTTGAAACCCAATGTGCTACACAGGCCTGTAGCTAGCTACGAACATCAAGGGGGTGGGGTGCCGGTGAGTTACCTGGGGTGCTCAGTAAATTTTTAATAGAAATTAAAAATTATAATCAACCACCAGTCATTACTATGTTAGGCCACTTATGATAATCTTTAAAAAGTTTGATATCAAAAGATTGGCTTACTGTAACTGATGTCATTAAAGCATTGACAGATAGTTAAAACTTTAGAAAAGTACTTTGTCAATAGCGTAACAGGGGCAAGCAAAATTTTTATTATGGGGCATGAACCCAAACACCCCCCCCCCTTCCCTGGCTACATGCCTGAATAACTGTAAGGTAAATTGTGCAGTATCTTTTTTTTGAAAAAAATATACATATATAATTTCAATATTTTTGTTAGATCCTGGATTGTTTAGTTTTGAAATTTAAACTTTACCTTTATTTTATTTTCAGGTTTTATTGGGTACCACAGTAGGTGATATTGACATTGAGTTGTGGTCCAAAGAAGCACCTAAAGCTTGCAGGAACTTTGTGCAGCTTTGCTTAGAAGGATATTACAATGGGACTATATTTCACAGGATAGTAAAAGGTCCAAATTGAGAATAAGTGCATTTGTATATTGCAGTTCACATTTTTCTGTTTACAACACTTCTTTCCAATATACGTTCCTAGATGATTTCCCCAATAACCTTTGATGTACATGGTTGTGGGAATACTATTTTCTCTATAAAGGCTTGTAAAACCTTGTTATTTATGATTTTATGATATGTACTTTGTTGCAAATCTGTTTAAATGTACCTCAATGTAAGCATGGCAATGGTCGGGTGCAACAGAAACAACAATGATACAAGTTGCAGTGAGCTGACTGTATCACTTTATGTTTTATTCAAATAAGTGTCATTATGAAAGAACGAAATCACACTATCCAAATAATGATGATCATGAATCAGATCACAGCGAATGATATCCTAACGACCCAGATTCTTTAACATAACACCGTGACTAACTGATTTTGCAGAGATCCTCCTGAGTCAGTAAGTATTAACTGCAGTTGAACACAACTAACTGAAAATGTACAAAATCACCCTCTATATATACAGAGCAAGAAATTTCAGATTGCATAACAAAGTAAGCAAACTATCCACTTAATTAGATAACAACTACATACAAAGCATTACAATTATATTCTTGAAATCCACGGTTTACAATATTTATGCCTGTACATCATAGGCTACTGTTTGGCTCACCATTGTGGGTACAAACAAAAATGAACACCACGTTGGATGAAGAAATGCCTAACGCTAAACAGTTGAAACAGTACTGGACTGATTACAGGAAAATTGAATTAAAACGAATTACATAGGGTAATCAGCTATTGCAATAGACGATAGTCAGTAGTCCAAGGGTGTATTGAGAAGCTCCAAGTAAACTTCCAACTTGCGTAAGGCGAAGTGTTACTCGACCTGCTCACATCAAGATTTTATTGTTTGTTTGTCAAGCTGTTGTTTTTTATAGTCTTGCTATTCTTCATCACTCATAGTTTTCCATCTGTTTTCCAACCCATTTGTTGCATGGTGCATAACTTCTTGTGCTAATTGATACTATTTTTATAGAAATAATATTGAGGATTAACATTTATTTACCTGAATGTATATAAATGTAAATGTCCTTGTTTTACTTGGACTGTATATACTTTACATTATATATATCTTTTTTGGTGTTGTAGTTACTATTGCTCATTTTAACCTTTTTTGTCTCCTTGTTCTCAACAGGTTTTATTTGTCAGGGGGGAGATCCAACAGGAACTGGGACAGGTAGTGATTTAAGATTAGTACAAAAAGTGTTTACATATTTGATAGTATATGTGCCATATGTTATTCTTATTTGTGCTTCAGGTTTCTATGGCATCAGTAGTTATTAAACATATGATGGATTTATTCCTGGGAAAGTTGTAAAATCAAGGGAAGTAATTATTTGCCAATCTATGCAAACAACCAGATTGTAAAGTATTTCAACTGAGATACTAACATAGGCTAGTAATTTATGAATTCCAAAGGTATATAGTTTAGTAATTCCAAAGGTGGTTTCTTGTAAGAATCTCACTAGATTGGTTTTCTCATGTGCATTGCCAATTGCTGATCTTGATTTAATTTGTTGTAGATTGTGTGTTATTTAAGACACTAAGCAGGAATTGTTGAAAGGAATTTTACAAGAAATAATACATCAGTGAAAAGTGTCCAGTAGAGTAAATGCACCCAATAGATTGTTTATTGTGGTGATGTGAATGATTGAGTATTTAATTGATTGACAGCTTGACCTTGCCTGTATTACTTTAGTTTCCAATATCTATGCTCCATACATTATGTAAGCTACACAGCATACCAATATTTTAATAACATATGTCATTTTTTTTGTCGTTTTCTAACTTTTGTTGTGATCTTGTTTCCGACTATATATTTGAACACTTTGATAATAATCCGTTGCAGTTTGGATTAATTACTTCCACCATGTGCTATACTGTGGTTAAGGATGTCAGCACTATTCAAGCAGTGCTTTCGAGGTGGCTTTGCAATGCTCGTGCTCCACTTTTCATGAGCAACCTTAGGGATTCATTCCTGAGCCATTGGCTGTGGTATGACCATTGGGAACTAGGGAGCATGCCCCCTCACTCCCAAGAAAGGTATATCGTGAAATTCACCTCAACCTGTAATAAAAATTTTGAGTGTCAAGCTGTCCTCTAAATTAGGAGTGAGTATGACAGTGTCAAAGACAACATTGAACTGAAAGAAACACATTTTAGGGATTTTAAAGAATTTGCCAAAAGGATATGGTTTATCAATGACAATTTGCCTCCTCCTCACCCCTTCCCCACCCGAGCTTGAAATGGCTGGTCAATTGTATTAGATCATGGTGAATTGTAGGATGATTTTACATGGGATAAAATTGTAATCTTTCATATTATAACCATCATGTAAAATGTTAGCTAGCCAAGCATATATTCCTAAAGCTGAATTGTCAAGATGTTTATACCTTGTTTATCCTGCAATTTTGACAGGAGGGGAGTCAGTTTATGGTAAGCCATTCAAGGTAAGGAGATAATTTCATATTGTATAGCTTTGTGCTTTTAGTTGTTTGGTTACTGTTGTTCTATTCTATTGTACGTACAAAAATACACAAGATACTTAAGATGGGTTGCTACTTTGATATAAACAGCATTGGTTATTACTTAAATATTCTGATTGTGGACCCAGTAGCCAAAACAACAAATTCTATCCATGGCCAGAGTTGTACTTCCAGGTAATGTTTGCTACCAGTTTGACTTGTTATCAGACCATTCTTAAAGCGAATTTAGGTAATAGAGTAGGCAGAACCGTCATTTGACATCACTTTCAGCATTGAAAGGTGATAGGAAAGAGGATTGACAACTCTGAATCATCGTTCATAGCTAATCATAGATGATATACTTCATATATCAATTCCTTACTGTATGGCATCCTTAATCTTGCCCCACACCACGTGGTCTTCTTTGACAATGCCATTGTTGAATTACTTTATTTTTCAGGATGAATTCCACCAGAGGCTGCGGTTCAACAGGAGGGGCCTTGTAGCTATGGCTAATGCTGGACCCAATGACAATCATAGTCAGTTTTTCTTCACCTTGGACAGAGCAGATGAACTCAACAAAAAGCATACAATTTTTGGGAAGGTATTCTTCTACATCAATTTTTATGATTTCCTTTGCCCTCATTTGAACAATAGAAGCAATAAACTCATTTGTTTTTCAGGGAAATCTTTCTTAAACCTAGTCACAGAGGAAATATTTGTGCCTGGTGAGACATCATTTCATAAAGTAGCTATTTAGTAATTCTTGAAGTGTATCCGTGTTATTTTTATGTATACCAAAAGTTAACACTTGCCAATGTCTGTGAAATCTGAGGATATGTATTATCAGAGTCATATTAGGGCTATCTTCACTTAGAGCTACAATATCCTACAGTGTGTTGCTGAGTGTTGCTTGAGATTTTGAGCGTTCATGTCAATGAAGAATATTCTATGTAACCAGAAGCTGAAAATCAAGACCCGGCTGCAAGTTCTTTTCTGCTACATCTGGCCAATCATGCTTTGCGGCTCTGAATCATGGACCCTTCACAAAAATTGCCGCCAAAAATTTCCATGGACCGCAGGAATGACAAACAAAGCGGTCATGCAAGCTGCAGAATACAAAAGGAATACAAAAGTTGTCTGCAATAAAGAAGCAACAGGTTACATTCCTAGAACATGTTATTAGAAAAGGCCAATTGGAACATGTGGCATTGTCTGGGAGGATCGCTGGAAAACGTTCTCCAGGGATGCAGAGGCTGAAGTTTATGGACCAGATCAAGGCATGGACTTGGTCTACGTCTCAACAAATTTTTCATGTGATATATGACAGGCGTTTGGTCGCTGATGTCAATTGATATGGCACAAAAAGAAGAAGACTTGAAATTTCCTGCCAACTGTTTAAGTCCAGCAAAAGATTGACTTTCCTTTGGCCAAGCATATATTTTGAAGATAGTACTCAAGACTCTACTTTCAAAAAAATGTCAATTGCCTTTTTATGGGTATGGCAATATGTAGTTCATATTTATGGGCTGATCCCAAACCATGTATCCACAACTTTTGTATAGTCCCAGTTCTCTTCTATAACTCATGCTTGTACCAACCTACTTTTGACATGTCAAATGTGCCCTCACCCTTGCGTAGGCCTCAAACTTTGGTCCCGGTAAAACTTAGTGATATATCTATCAATTTATACATTATTGATTACCATATAAGACACTAAAACTTTAGCTTTCACTGAAGGCTAGCTTTCTTTCTGACTTTGTCTGGTGCTGCGCTCTGCTTTGTTGACTTACAATGATAAAAGTTATCAGGGACATCCTTCACACTTTGGGAAACGTGCCTCTTAACTCCTACATACATTGTTGTAAAATAGAATTCTCTAAAATGAATAATATTTTTGTAAAAATCCTGAACTAAGACCTATGTTTAAAAGTATAAGTACTTTTCTCCTTAGAGAAAGCTGAACGATAAATCCAGCTTGTTCCATTTTTTTTGCTTCTGAGATATTTGCAATAGTGTTCACGAGAGGTAGTGTAGTTCTTGTCTTAAGAAACCTTCAGAAATCTTGGGAAAGTCGAGTCATTTGGAAAATAAATATGAGTGCAACTATGGGAAGCCTTCTGCTACGATGATTATGTTAACAATAGGAGAATGCTGCCGGGAGGGTCGCCCCTAAAGAGACGATCAGTTAAACAATCTCAATTCCGAATTTCCGATCTTCGTCGCAGCTAATTTTCTTGAGTTCCTTTATCTTTAAAAGGAATATTGCTCTCTCTTGCTTAGGTTGCTGGTAATACAATATATAACATGATTCGAATGGAAGAGCTGGAAGTTGACGAAAATGATCGACCAATTGATCCACCAAAGATAATAAAAGCTGAGGTACGATCACTGATGTCTTGGTAATTAGGTAGATATTTGCAAATTGTGAAATCTCTGAAAATTATGGATTTTGTTCCACCGAATGTGTTGTGTATTTTAACGTATTACCTATTATACGCATGTGACATATAATGTTGCATTGGACAGAACGGTTGACAGACAGAAAGAGACAATTAAAGAAATAGGGTCAGAGTTCATATATATACCTCTGGATACAGTTTTGATATTAGCAAGGAATTTTTTGCTGTAATGTTTGTGTCTCTGAAATTGATGCAAACCAGTTGAACGAGTTACAGGACGATACATTTATCATGTCGTTGAAAGTTGCAAACTGTCGGACACCCCCCCCCCTCCTTATCGTCAACAACAATAGATTCTTTGGCTCAAGAACAGTGACCTACTTCCTATCCTTTGAAATACCGTGAAAAACATGTGAATTAATGTATCGAAGATTCTGGAAAATTAGAAAGTATCCCCTGTATGCCCTGGAAAGTCCTGGAATTTCAATTAATATTTTGTAAAGGCAATTCTGCGACAAGTATTCGACACACGTCGGGTTTTCAAACAAATGTCAAGGTCTTGCCTTAAACTTACACGAAGATTAAATCGTTTGGCTTGAAATACCAAGCATGTATTCCGATATGTTTTGAGTTCAGCATATCAGCAAAAGCACATTCTTTTCTTTACCTGAAAGCTGCATTCGTCAAAAACTTTGTCGATTATCGAAAATAGAGGATTTGATATGTGAGTTTTGAAAAGAACACTAGAGTACTCTCTAGTTACCACCTTATCTTCCATCCATCGATATATATATGTACATATATATATATATATATATATATATATATATATTTATATCGACATCCACCTCAACGCAACTAGAGACCAGTATCTCTGCACCGTGTGACTTGACCAGGGGAGGACTTCCATGTGGCCCATGATACTGTCCAAAGCCAATTGAAAGTAGAAAGTACCATCGGGAAGAGAGGATTTCAAATGTCAGTTTTGAAAAGAACACTGGAGAAAATATTTTCTACTTAGCTCCTAATCCTAAATGATCATTATCCTAGTCCTTTACAGATGGAAATATGGCTTTTGGAGATATACCCTATTAACAATGTGCGGAAAAGAAAAATGTATTAGCAAACTCGACCCTTAAAATATAAACAACATTTGTAATAACCCTAACATTGATCTAACAGTGATGCATTCAACAAGAGAAAATAATTTGTTTGTCTGATGTTTGTGTTATCAGTGTAACATATTTCTATTCATTTTTGTTTATATTTATTTAGAGAGATTAAAAGCCAATTTAATTTGGAATATTTCTGTGTATTGGTAGTAAAATTTTTTATTACTGTAAATTAACACTAAATACTATGTTTTCACGCTTCGTAATCACAGTTATATTACTGTTGAGCTCAAAACACTAGCATATCTTAATTGTAAATTAAAATATTTTTTCAACTGTGCTCATCTATGGTAATTGTTTTTAGATTATCTACCTGATCACAGTATTTCACTTAATCTTTCCCTCTTTATGGCTAATTCATTAAATTCTTATTCACAAAATTTCTGATTCTACTTAGTTATCATTCTTCTTCTCATCTATGAATTATATCAGGGATTGTATTTGATTTACAGGCCTTAATATCATGTGAATATTAAATAACATATATTACAAATAATCCTATTTATTCCTTTATTAGAATTAAAGAGCTTGTTCATAGAGATCAACATTATGCTATGTTTCACATTTATTTTGTTCAACAAAACATTCCGGACATATTTTTACAGGCCGCATTTGATAAAAAGTTTGAAGAAATATCTTCTTTCAATTCCTCGTTCATAACCAGAGTTTTAGCACTTGCTACGCATTGCTTCCTTTTTAGTAAATATTTTGAAAAGTCCATGATAAAGATCGTTGGGTAGGATTTGCACAGCTGTGTGTATCGTAGTCTTCTGTGCAACTCATTCGATGCAACAAATTTCAAACAACAGTTACCTTTACAATAGATAAGTTAGCGTGTAGCTTTGTCAGGCCAAGCTTTAGCGGTGGAGAAATATTCCATGCAATTTACCGGCGACAGATGGTGATCTGCATTTGGGAGCAGTTTAAAACGTCCCAAGTAAAAGGATAAGTACGATTCAACTGGAAACTGGACACAACGAATGATGACGAGAAGTAGTCACATTTGTAAAATTTTTCATTTTCTTTGTGACAAATATTTCTTAGCACACAATTTTGCTGGGGCAGGGGACTTTTGCAGCTCGCCCATGTAACCTCCCAATCGTGGTTCCTTAGTATCTCCAATATTGCCTATGCAGTGCTGTTTTTAAGTGCCGAAACGGTGAAAAATATTCAGTTTTACTCACTATAGTTTTTACATAGAGGACCTAGACCTGTTCATTGACTCAAAAACTGAGAAATTTTAACGAGTGTTGGACAGATTTGTGGGCTGTTAGTAATCAATTGGTCAATTGATATGGTGCAGACAGACTCCTCTATAATCTTGTGTAGATTTGGATGTTTATTTTAGTTCCCATGGGAGGATTGGAAGCTGAAGTCACTATTACTGAAAGAAATGAAAGGACGTGTAGTTAGGGTCTCCCCGCCATAGCTGATAAAGCAAAAGAAAGCAACTGAATGGCTGTCAGGTTTGCCTTTTGGTAGTGATATATTTCCATTCTCTCTGATAACTTTTAAAATTTATTTCCTAACTTTGATGAAGTACCTTCTCGTGGTAGTTAGGCTTGCGTGTTCCTTTAACCCTGAGAGCTATGCTATAGGGAGCTTATACTCCTGGCAGGTTAAACCTAGGTAGAAAGGTCGATAGGTAGGAACCCGATCAAAACTTGGTTACACCTGAGGAGTGAACCTAAAGGACAAAAATCAACAAAAACTTCTAATGTTGTGTCACAGAGCATTTGATTGCGCAGTTTTCTGTTTACAGTAGACCGCAATACAGGATTCTGATCACTCTGCAAAAGTTACTTTGGAGAAATGAAGCAGTCAAAGGTCTGCTACTGCACACACCCATAGAAGTGGCGATCATGGGTGCTTATTAGCAATCGAGAGATCCAATGATCCGAGATGATAACTAGACACAGTAAGGTAGGGTATTTCTCAAGAAAGGAAAGGTTAATCACACGGGCAACCATATCTAACAGTCTTATTTAACATATGCTGGTGTTGCAGTTAAATCTAAAGGACCTTAAATAAAATGCTCAGATGAAGATCCTTGTCAGATTTGTTCTAATTAAATCAAGAACTTGTGCTACATTTGCTCAGTATATACTTACTTCTTCCATCTATTATTGCAAATTGGAGGGCAAACGTCCTCAAAATAGGACGATCCTCAGCATCCCTTTTCTTGTCATGCCAGCTAGGGTCACATTTCTTTAGACTTTTTTGAGACCTCCTTCCTCCAGGTGGTTTCTAATCAATGTTGTTGCTTTCCAGCGGTTTGGCGTCTAGGACACTGTAGTCTTTGCATGTCTTGCGCCATAATGCTATAAATAAACTGTGTCCTCTTTCCGAGCTTGTATTAACATGGATATTAATATTCTAGACTGAACTTTTATGGAATTACAAATTCATTATAGCTATTAAAACTCTATGAATATCATTCATATATTCGTAAATAATAGTATAATATCTATAATAATTATAGATACAATGATGAAAATACGATGAAGCTGTGATTAATCCTTTAAAAGGATTAGTTGAAGAGATGATACAAGTATAATCGCTGTTTGGAAATATCGTAATAGGAAGTAGGAATTTCATTAAAATATGCCAACAGTGGCCTTAATCAGGTTTTGCCTAGGCACTATATTCATGTGAAATAGTGTCTTCCAAAACGTCCCGAAGTTTCGTAATATAATGCCATTTACCTCTGCATCGTACTGTTTAAACCAAAATTTTCTTTGCCCATAAATAGTGCTTTCTGTACATTTGTTTGTATCTACCAGGCACACAAGACTACTTTTTAAAGTTAATACTTTGTTATTTAGAATATCTTAAGAATTAGAAAATGTTGGTCGTTTAAAGATTTTCGTTCGTAAAGTATTTTTCGTGCTTTTCAGAAATAGTTCTAAATCATCATTTGCGAACTGAGGATGACGTTTTTGCTTTATCGCTCGAGTATCACTGTCTATATCACTGTCTTCTGCTTGCCTTCTCTTGGAGGCAGGCTGAAAAGAGCAGCTGTCCCTTAATCCAAATGCTACGAAAGTCAAGGTTACAAACCACAACCTGTTGAGTAACATATAAACCGTGAAAAATTGGGACGCGGTTATGATCGCAGAAATGACGTAAGCGAGTTGACAAATTTCAACTTTCAGTGTTTTGAAATATCACCACTTCTGCCATCCCCTCACCCAAGAATGAAAAAAAACTATTATTGTTAACAAAGAATACTGGAAGGGAGTGCAACTATATTGTAAAAGAACGTCTATTTGCAATAACCATTTTCTATCTTCAAATTATCATACCAGAAGTCATATGACCAAAGACTTAATGCAATTTTTTGATTGTCTCTCAGAGTATTCTTTGAGATTAATCCTGCAATAGAGTAGGAATTAATTTTTAAAAGTAGAAAATAATACTGTCAATTTTAATGTCTCAGATTTAATACTATTTTTACTACTCTGCAAGTGCAAAATATGCAAAATAAGAGATAATCTCCGAACTTTTTCTTCAAAGAGAAGTTCAAATAGAGGAATGGCGCCATTTCTAACACACATGTATGGAAAGAGAGGCGAAAACATAACAATTGTGTTGATTGCATAAAAGAGTACATGTTTTTCATGTTTCTTGCTGTTTGACTCCTGCATTCGTGGTTGAGTCTGTACTTACATCGGCTGGAACATATAGAAATATAACAAACAAAATGAGGGGAAATTCTTTGGGAAAAGAAACGCTTCTTTCTTCCTCACAAAAGCTAACAACTATTGCTCATAATATGATCTGTATTATTGGTGATATATAAGAGGATGAAACATGTTCGGATGTACGCAAAATATGTTACGTACTATAGCACATAATTGTTGACTAATGAATCCCGCTGATATTGTTCTCGATTGGTCTAGCTGTTTGTGTACTGTGAGTCTTTCATCGAATGGAATCGACTTAAAGCTTATTTTGGAGATTGTTAGGAAGTAGCCTTTGCATAACATCAGGCATAGTGCTTAACATACCGTAAAATCTCGAATATAAGCCCTGAGCTTATAGAGGTTTGCAAGCATTTTTGGTGGGCTTATATACAGAGGCTCGTATATTCGGAGGATCTTTTGGGTTAACAGGTGACTTGTGTATTCCCAATAATTCGCCGTTCGGTGTCCAATCAGAGAGACTAATAACAACATTTAATGCGTAAAATCCCACAAAAGAACGAAAGTAAATACAGAGGCTCTATATATACTATGCCCATATTCATGCAGGATCACTGCCTTCTGCACTACCAATTTTGAATGTCAGCTCTGGGCTTCTATTCGGGGGGGGCTTATATTCGGAGGGATATTTTAGTTAGTTTACACGGGAAGCTTATATTCGGGATGGCTGGTATTCGGGATGGCTGATATTCGGGATTTTGATGGTATTTAGAACATGAATACGGTGATGAACCGGAACTTCACAGGAAGCGTGAAATGAGTAATTTAGAGCATTGTTATAAGAAAAGCCCCAGGTAGCAACGGAAGACAACAATGATAGGATTTCCTACAATAAAACTTCACTTAGTAAATGTCACTTTTGATGATATCATGAAATATGGTCACTGTGTCATATAGCGTAAGGGTAATCGATTACAAAGTTTGTTCTTTGCTTAGCAAAGAACTTGCATAGCATCTTTTAGTTTCATTCATGACTTCAGACTTTCAAGAAGATACAATTTGAGATTTTGCTAGAAAACCGTTGTTTTTCCTCCTTTGGTATACATTGCAAGTGGCTTTGACAAGATTTCTATGGCATAATTTTGC
>JAAAKM020006971.1:77020559-77059376 GCA_010016025.2 Alatinidae sp. Z8VKAUB7J3 | reverse complement strand
TCATATTCCTGCCGTTATTGAATCTTCGTTCACTTGTTCATTCCCTTCATCATTTCTTTCTCTCTTTCTTTCTACCTTCCTTAGATACTTCTTCATTTAAGCCTCACTCCTTTGTACGTTTCCTTCTGTTTTAATTTATTTAGTTTATTAAGTTAGATGACTGACTATAAATAAAGTCAATAAAGTTTCCACATTTGGCGTTTTACTTTTGATAACTTGTCGGTGGACTATTCATCTTTCATTGACTGACTATATAGGCCATGAATTTTGTATTGAGCTAGTTTACAGTCAGTTTGGCAGCGCATGCTTTATCCTTTGGCATCCAACTGGTCAGGTCATTCGTTGTACACTGTATCTTCACTTTGGCTAACTGCTTTTGTCCCACGAGTGCACGAGGATATGTCTGTAAGCAACTGTTACAAAATTGCTGTTAATGATATATCGTTTTGATTAAAAGTGTTACCCGTTTTTCATTTTCAGATTCAACAACTTCTAAACTTGAAAAGTATGTACGATGAGCTTAGCGAATCAGAACAATTTGGTATCCAGGTAGGTGATACGTAGTAACGAATTAATCATCATCATCATCATCAGTCGGTTGCGTGGTTCCCGATCCCCCCAAAGTCTCCTCTATTCTTCTCTTTTGACGTAAGTGACTACCTAGCTTTCCATGAGTAACATACTAGATGAAGTCGTTGCTGGTCTCCTTGGCCGTTGTTGCCCATGTCTTGGGCCCCAAAGCATCACATTCGAGGCTGATTTTATTGCTTCGAAACACATTGCCAGCAACACGCAGTCGTCTTTTCCTGATTGTTTCGGACCCTCTTGGAAGTTTGCGTTCAAAATATTTGTTAGCCACGTGATTCTTCGAACTTTAGGTAAGAATAGGGTATCGCAATCATTCGATTTGTACACCAACCATGCTTTTCTCCGTAGGTTTTGTAATTGCCCCCGTTTCCGAACCATAGAGCAGAATCCTTTTCATCATGCTTTTACAGAATTGCACTTTAGGAATCAACAGGTATCCAAAAATTGTATAGCAAGTGTGTTAAGACTGGGCGAGAATGCACAGTTTATTTACCCAATTTCTTGGTGGAAAATTAATAACTAAGTACTCCTAGAGTCGTCCATTTGTCGTCCAGTTATTCCAAAATTTTCATGCTGTTTATAAGCTTTTGGACACAAAACAGGAAAAATCCACTGCTATAGAAACAATGCTATTAATTGGTACCTGGATTTACATTTTAATATTTGGAATTATAAGAAAGATTTAACCTCCCCCCTCTTTGTAGCTTGGAAGTGTAACAAGACTGGAGAATCGTCTTCAATGTATCAAATTCAAAGTGAAGTTCGAGGAAGAGCTTAATGATGTAAAGCCGGTAAGTAGAGTACACTGCATTTATTTGGCGCCCTGTCTGTTCAAGGCACATTCAAAGGCGCTTTACAACTGACGTTTTCCCCGCAGCATAGGACTGCTGTAGGTATTTTTTCTTATTCGTCCCATGGGGATTGAAGACTCTTAGCTGCCTCTCACTGCACTTACTTGTTGTTTTTTTCAATCATAACCATCGAGATGAGGGGATTTAAAATGTCAGTTTTGAAGAGAACACTAGAAAAATAGAACATATGTGAACAAATACTTTCTACTTGATACTTTCTACATTCAGTTGGCTTTGGACAGTATGGCGGGCCGGATGGCAGTCCTTCCTTGGTCAAATCCCATGGCACAGAGAGCTTAGTCTCGAAATGCGAGGAAGCTGGATGTCGATGTCCACCAGTGGATGACTAGGAGTTAATGTGACGACTATAGAAATTATTTTAATGTCGGAAGGTTACCTAGGTCAATTGGTAAAGCGTACGCTGAGAAAGCGTGGGTCACGGGTTCAATCCCTGGTGGTGACATATTTTCTACTTGTCTAGTGGCCTTTTCAAAATGGACATTTCAAATGCTCTCCTCTCGATTAAACTTCTGTTTACATCAAGTGAATATGTACGTTTAGACAAAAGACGACTTTCTTTGAGCAGGGCCTTGAATTTTGAAGCAGCCGAGGTGAGAAAACGAAGTCAGAGGCAGAGAACGGATGAGAACAGGTTTCAGTATGCAGGCGTATACTAGAAAATGGAGGGTTAGAAAGCGTCTTTCCAGTTAAAGGTGACACTCAAAGATTATCTGACAAATGTTTATGAAAGTAACTTATTTTCTGACCCAAATGCGCTTCTGCAAAGAATACCAAGGATGCATACAAGATCAGTGTTTTGATGATCAAGTGGTAGTCCGAGCTTTGAGGGTCGTTGATCACTCCTGTTTAGCCAAAATATGTGCATATTTTCATTAGTAACTGCGTGACTTGGGTTAATTTCTCTTAATAAATGTCAAGAAACATTTTAGATTTCTGTTTGGCGTTTCCCCAGACACTGGTCACTAACATTCGTAAGGTGTTAAGGTGGACAAAAATATGTGAAGATTATTATAGGAAATAAGACTATTGTAATGCGTCGTTGAAGATATCTGGTATACAAATGGCAGGTTTCTGCTACTCGTATTATTGAAAATAGAGTAAAACAAACGATTGGTTCAGATAAGATATACGGACATTGAATTGGACCGCCCTGAATAGTTGCACTTCTTTCTGGACTATATGTTGCACATTCATCCCGACGCACATCTACATTTCTTGGGGCCTATTTGGAAGAACGTTTTTCATTGTATAGGTACCTTGGCTAGTATTTACTTTAAAGCCTCCTTTCAAAACACAGTGTTATTGAATTGCGCTGTGTAGCACAATTCTTATCTGTTGTCGTGTTGTTTTTGCCCGACAGTGTATAGTGAATGTCATTGAGGCATCTCAAGAAGTGCGAACAAGTCCGAAGTTTGCCAAACTTCTGGAGGTAAGGTTTTTTTATGTTATGTTCCTCAATTTTGAGACGAGTTTATCTTCTCTTTTGTACCTAAATTCAATATGAATATAAATGAAAATTCCTGTATTTTTCGGAAATATGCGTTCAAGGTTGTGAAACACTTGCACAGTTGTTATGGCAGATTTTAAAAAGCAGCACTATTCGACTAGGTATGGAATGCGGGGCTCTTGCTCAGCCGCTGAGGTCCAAGGACGATCGATATCTGTAGTGAAACTTGTTAATTGACTGTTAGACATTCTTTTGGGAGTCAATTTTGGAATGTGAGATACTGCACTGCGCAAATAGAATATTAAATATCTTGCATATGCCACCTCACCTGCCAAAGGAGAAAAGGGAGGCGAGTTGGAGTTGGAGAAGCTCTAACTTCCAGGTTGAAGTGCAAGTCGAGCCTAAGTGTTTGTGTCCCTTTCTTTGAAGTCCTCCCCCCTTCTCTCTTTTGAAGTGGTCCTAAACAGGGAGAGGTATAACATATTTGCCTCCACTGACTCCTTCAAGCTAAGCAGAACTTTTCCCTCCTTAGCACACCATCCACTTGTTAACTTAATTTTTACTTTCTAGTTTGAGGTATATATATAATTGTTTAACATCAAAATGTTAACTTTCTGATATTTCTAATTCATAAAGTGTTATAATTCAACGTTACAATCCAATTCAAATTATCAAATATAGAAACCATGAGGCCATGTTCCTTTAAGGAACTTTTTAACTATTTGTCTGATATATTCCGGAATACACTGTTCCCAGTACTATACCTCCTTGTGAAAACAATGGCCAATTAAAAACTCAGACAAACATTGGCAACATCTGCCTGTAAGAGAGGCTGTGACACAGAAAACATGGGTCACCATTAGAGGTTGTCATATGAAGAATAGGAAAAGACCTCCTCTTTGCATCTCCTTTGAAATTTGGTACCATAAGAATGAATTGATGTGTTCCAACGTTTTTGATGAGGTTCCCAATTATGAGTCGGTGAGAGCACATTGTACCAGTGCAATATATAAGATAATAAATTATTGTATGTTCCTCCCAAAATTTCAGTTAATGGTAGCTGTAAGGTTATTGACAAACTATATCTTTTACTATGATGTTTGCTACCTAAGTTGTGGCAATTTTCTGGTGGTGGTAGATCAGTTATTAAAACACCTTAAAACCATAGGGGTTACTCTTCGTTCACCAGGCCTATAGGTGCACACAAGATGTATGTTTCTGAAGTAAGGTTTTATACTGTACAGAATTTAAACAGTGACTCACACCACCAGTTAAGTAAAATGCGAGTGGAACTAATATGCAAAATTAAATTGTGGGAGAGAAATAGCAAATTGTCATTCACACCAACTTAACCACATTTACAGTGACAAATCATACTCTGCATGGCCTCTCAGGAACTGTTTTATAATGATAAGCATTCAACTGGATTCTTGGTGCATTAAATGATGAGTCCAAAGTTGACCTAAACTGCAAAGTTAAGGAATTGTCACAAGAGAGGCCAGAATCAAACATGGGAAGAGTCTCTTTGTGACTCCGGTGTAAGTCATGTGACTGGAAAAAGGATTTCACCACATTCATTAAATTCTGTGTATTCCATTTATTCTGTGTATTTATGAAAATGATATTGATTCAACTGCTTAAGACCTTGACAAAATGTATTTATTACAATGAAGTGCTAATGCTAGGGAATACATGCATCAAGGCTACATGGGATTTTTTTCCCAAAATGGAGCACTAAACTACTCAGAATTTACATTTATTTCTCTTCAGTATTCTAAATTATGATCACTGCCAGCATGACAGAGGCATTTTAGTCATGGCTTGTATAGTAGCCAAGAAAGACATCTCTTATCTCTGGAAAAGTATTTGATATTTGGTTCTATCTTGGTTTACCTCACAGCTTCCCGTCAGATTCCCTGTAACTAACTGCTGTCTGTAAATATCGACTTTTGAGATAGCTTGTAAAATTCATGCAAAGAAGGTAATCATATGATGATTTTGATTCAAATGGTTGGCTTAATTGATTGACATTTTTGATCTGTAAATTGCTAGCATATATTCAGTCAGATGTCTATTTACTAAATGGAGGCTATTTGTGAACATACCTCTTACTTAGCAACAATTTAAAGCACTTAAAACAAACACTTAAGTAGTAAAATTTGTAAAAAAGAAATTCTTATTGAAACAGAAATGAAGAAAAAAAAGTGATAAAAGCATATATCTTTTGTGACAAAAATTGCATTGAGGATGACAATCTATGGAATAAAGACGTCCACTATTTACTAATGATAACATTACCTTGTAATTTGATGTATTTTGTTCTGAGCCCTGTTAGATATAATGCTATTATTTTGGGAAATTTAAGGCAATAAGGACTCTATTGGGATCAGGCCTGTAGGTCAGTGAAGGGCAGGCAATGACTCTTGAAAAAACTAATCACTAAACTTTAAATCCCAGGAATTCAAAACAGTAAACCTATCCCAACAGTCTCTTAGCTTGTTGGAGAAATATTGTGTATAATCAGACTTGGATCACAGCTGGTTGCTATTTCCAGGACACACAAGTGACCGCTTTCCAAAATGAGTATAAATACACCAATCTACTTTAAAGGAAGAAACTGTCACGGGAAGAAACTGTCGTGAAAGAAATTTTGCGACTTTCGCGACAGTTTCTTCCCGCGACAGTTTGTTTTTGGCCTGTTCACGACAGTTAATTCCCGCGACTTTTTGTCAGAAAAATGTCAACACAGTTATTAATTTTTTTAAAAATTTTGTGGGTCCTTCAGGTACAACAAGGAAATTTCTAAGAGGATTTTCGAAGGCAAAGAGGTCTGTATAGCATGGCATTCATGAACTGAAAATAATTTAGAAGATCACATGCACATTTCAGAACGATTGCAACATTTTTTCAGATTTCAGAGGTCAGAAAAGACATAAAATGGTTAGATTTCATCGATCTTGTATACCAATTGTTCAGAACTTGATAAGATCAAAAAAAATTTTCCATCAGCCAAAATATAATAATCAATTGATATATATAATACCTCCATCACCATCTTCTTTTCCTTTCTCACGCTTATCATTGCAATTGTTTTTGTTGATTTTGAAAGATCCAGTTTTCTGCCTTACGGACTCTCGTAAACAAATTGTGATTTTTTTTATTGTAAATTTTCCCATTTGAAGTATCACTGACGTAACATACTTTTAATTTTCGAGAAATTATTATTTGGTTTTGTTTAAGGGTCGCTATTTTTAGAGAAAAGAGACCAAAAAAGTTACTCGCCCAGCAATTCGCGACAGTTAATTCCAGCGACAATTAAATTTTCCAGCATTTGCGACATTTAATTCCCGCGACAGTTAACACACCAAAAAATCAAAGCATTCGGGACTTTTCACAACAGTTTCTTCCTTTAAAGTATATACCATTTGCTGTGTGCTCCCCTCCCCCCTGCCCCCCCCCCTGGCACAAGAAGCCAACAAATGTGTTAAATTCGGATGCAAGCTGGCAAAGGCCCTTTAACCTTATGCCAACCTAAGGATAGAGCTGTACCTAAACAGTGCCTGGCAACTTAACCCGTCCTAAGTTGACACTGAAAATGTTAAGTGTTTTAGATACAATACAATCAAATGTTGAATTAATGCAAAAAAACTTAAAAGCCTTTGTTTCGCTCTCTTGTAGCATGGGATGGGTGTGCCATCCATCACCATCCTACTTCATGAACTGTTCAAAATGCTGGACTATGCCAATGCAGAGAATGTCCTTTTCATCCGAATGGGAACCTGTGGAGGAATAGGTATGTTTTTAGAATATTTTGAGGATATTGAGCATACATATGGTTCTTTTAATGTATGGGAAACAAGCTTTGAACCACTAGAAGTTAGAGAAGAGAAGGGAAAATTTGAAATGCCAGTTTAGAAAAGACACGAGAGAAAACAACAAGGTGTCACCACTGGGTCTCAAACTGATGACCCATGTTTGTGTGGCATGTGCTCTACCAACTGAGCTAAGTAACCCCTGATGTCAATGCACTAATGATTGTCTACTCACAACATTAGCTCTCAGTCGTCTACCGGTGGACATCAACATCGAGTTGAACACTACTTGAGACCAGCCTCTCTGGATGATGTGACTTGCCCGAGGCAGGTTCATCATCTCGCCAGTCATTTCGTTCAAAGCGCATTTGAACTTACAAAATTTCGTTGAGAAGAGAGTCTTTGTAACTTCAGACTCGACAAAACCTCAGAGAAATAGCAAATAAGCTACCACCTGAACTCGAACCTGTGACCCATGCTTTCATGGCTTGTACTCTACCATGTGAGCTAAGTTACGCGCAGTGTCAACATACTCAATTTCCTTAGTTACCACGTTTGCTCATCCACTCTTTCAACTTCGTTTAACTGTAAGACTGCCTACTATTGTGCTGGTTAAATGATCCCTTATGGCATTCGTCTTCTGCTGTTCTGCTATCTCCCAAGACCAGGGCGATCTAAACAACAGTTATTTAGATAGCCCTGCTCAAAACCCAAAATTTGTTGATTTTTCCCGTTGTATATGTGCTTAAGTGAGCTGGTGCAGTTTTCTTTTAAAACCGTCGGCAACCGCCATTTACCCCCTCTTTAGCAGATTTTCTTTTATAACAAGGTTCGGTTCTTCAAATGTGTTATTCGTGATCCCAAGGTGACTGCTCTTTACTGTGGCCAACGGAAGTTTTGTTCGAAAAAGTTAATGTGTTCATTATTTATGAACCCTTGCGCTGCAGAGCTGCATCTACAACGTTGTGATCGTATTGGCAGTCCTTACGTTGATAGGCTTGTGAGTTAATGACTATTTTATTTCTTGTTTTGTTATCAGAGTAATACTGCATGAACTACTAGCAATACTGGTACTTAAACTTTGCGCTAGGGAAAAATCAGTTGTTAGTGATACAGAACCAATCATCCTGCTTCCATGGCAATAGTAAATCAAGGGGAGGAGGGGCTACCGACGCCATTGCTCCCCTCCGTAGGGTTCTCCATAGATTTTGACTTTAATCAGAAAGACAGGTTGATTGGGTAGTAAAGTTGCTGTTAGAAAGTTCAGTAATAATCATTACACTGATGATATCAGCAGCTGAGAGTAAGGTAGACAAAAACGGGAGCAAGCCACTTCGCCGAGTTTTGAAATCAGTCCTTTTGAAGTTTGCCCCTCCCCACAATCATTTACTTGTTCAGCCACTGTGTCGTATACTTACCTCCCCATACAACTCTCATGCCCTTCAGCAAACTTTGCATTGAAGTTGCCTGCCACCACAATAACAAGTTGTGACTGTAGTAGATCCAAGACCTTTTCAAAATTTTAATAAAGATCTTTTAAAAGTATCATAGAAAAAGAACTAAAGATCTTTTAAAGATCTTTAACTTATTCCATTTTGCTGCGGCTGGTGGTGCATGCACCTGGACAAAAGTAGGTGATATAGGCCCTGCATCAATCAAATTTTGTTTGTTAATTCTGATACTGCGTGATGTTCATCGGGGGTCACCTGGTTGGGTTGGTAGAGCAAACGTCGCGGAAGCACGGGAACAGGTTTGAAGTCCCATTGTGACGTGTTTTCTATTTTTCTGACCTATCAAATCGTCTCTCCCCAATGTATTGATTAGAACTAAAAAAGACGTAAAAAGGAATGCAATCAATGCATTAGTTGCACACAGGAACAAGACACAACATGGCAACATTCACAGCTTGAGGAGGGACATTTACTGGAAGGTGCAAAAATTTGAGCCTTATGTCAATGAGCTTTCACTGGATAACGTTTTTTTTATAAGCAACTCAGTTGCTTAGATATGAGGCCTCGATTTGGTGCAAAATCTAAGCAACAAGCTAAGCAACTCGAGGCCTCAACTTCAGGAGGTACAATTTTTAAAACGCCTGAAAAACAAATTAAGAAACGTTTTTCGGTAAGAATTGATTACAAACTGTTGATATATAACAAATATTACACTGTTGATAATGTGTCAAGCAAATAGATCAAGGATCCAACCATCATTTGGTATTTCATCATTTACAACACAACGAAATTCGACGATAACCTGTAGTGATACCTAAGCATCTACTTAAGCAACTCCCAGCCTCGCAGCCAGTCAAATTTTGATAGGCGGGCAAGTTCCATCCTTCCTTCCGAGCAAGTCCACCGTAGTATTGATGGCTGGAAAAATTTTGAATTTTTATAGACCCTAGAAGACTCAGACGTCTCGTCTTTCTCGTCTAGTGAATTGGAATACAAAAGTGATCCATTTATTAATGCCTGTAAGGACTTTTCTGTGGGCAAATGTGGCCACGTTTTACCTGTTGGGCGGGCACAGCCCCCCTTTCCCCGCGCCCGCCCTTGGCTGCGTGCCTGGCAACTCCAGGCCTGATTTTGGAAAATTGCTAAGCAACTCGAGGCCTGACCCTGAAAATGGAGTTGCTTATAAAAAAGTGTATTCAAAATATATTATATTTAACATTGATAGCAATTATATTGCTTCCTTGTTCTCTTTATTACCTCTTTAATACTCTTATCCACGTATAATTTTAAGTTTAAAAAGTTACTTTTTCTGGTCCACCAATATTCATCCCTACGATACACCCACCTATTTAGTCAGGGATCTTTGACGGAGTCAGGTTGAAGTTCTATGATTTAATACTCTCTTGTTGCAACGTATTTGTTTAATCTTAAATATTTTGGTCTCTTTTCCATGTAGGCCATCGAGGATGACATCCTTAGGATTTCCATCGATAGCTTTTTTGCGTTTAGTTGCTGATTTTTATTATGATCGTGCATGAATTCATTTGGCCTTGTCATCAGTGCCGTATAGATCTGACAAACGATTGAAACAGGATGATAAGTAGCCAACATCGCAGTCTCCGCACATACTTTTACCCATATTATGTTACTTTTTTCGTCATTTTCGACAGGGATTAAACCAGGGACTGTTGTAGTATCGAAAAGAGCAGTGGACGGCTTGCTTAGGCCATATCACGAACAGGTATATCAGAAAATGTTGTTATTTTTTCAAGTTGTCGTGGTATAGGATTATCATTGTTAGTGGCCGCGCCTGCAATGGGGCTAGTTGGGCTCAGCCTGACCAAAGGTTTTCAAGAATAATTTAAACCAGGTATGGGCACACTTTTCCGGGCACGGGCGGGATGAGAAGCTTACAAAGAGCTCGCGGGCCAAAACTTTTTCTACTTTACTCTAAAGTGATAACTTCGTTATTTCATTAGGTCTATTAGAGGCACATATCTTCCTTTGTTTTGGCGTAACTCCGTACTGAAAGGATCGGTTACCGTGACAAGAGAAATATTCCCAAAAGACGAGCTTCAGTATTATTTAAACTGATTTGAATCATGAATCATGATATGAAATCTTTACTTGCTAAAAATCTCGTGTCAGTTAACCTTTAATGTATCCAACTAACTCGAATACGATTTTCTCTCAAACGAATGGTTGAGTTATGCAATCTGACTTCTGTGAATTCGGCCATTCAAATAGTTAAGATTTGACTGTCAAGAATTTGCTAATTTCAGCACTCATAATTTCCTCTATTTGCCCGGCCGTCGTGAACTGTGTGAAAATGGAAGTTTCTTACTGTATTAACATGGGTGAAATCTCACAACATGTCTAGTGTGCGGGTCATAAAGTCTTTCTTCAACAGATTCATCCTGAAATGTTTCGTGCCCGTAGCGATTTTCGCATCAACAACGTGTCTGCTACTACACTCTCGTTTACGAAAAACGATTAAAAGAAGATAATCTTGTGTGACTGCAATAGTGCATTTAACATTTAGAATTCATTGTCTTCGGCATCACATTTAGACCTACGGTACATCCTTAATGTTTACTGTTTCTTCATCTTATTTTATGACTGCTATTACCTCTATAGGGACTAGGTACATTAGACTCTTCTTTCTATGAATAACTAAATATCTGAAGTCCATAGATTTTGGAATACCCGATCTTATGAAACAGCTTACTTTAAAGGAAGAAACTGTCGCGGGGAGAAACTGTCGCGAGAGAAATCTCGCGATTTTTCGCGACAGTTTGTTTTTGACCCGTTCGCGACAGTTAATTCCCGCGACTTTTAAATTTTGTCAGAAAAATTTCAACACAGTTATTAATTTACCTAAGCAACTACTTAAGCAACTCCAGGCCTGATTTTGGAAAATTGTTAAGCAACTCGAGGCCTGACCCTGAAAATGGGGTTGCTTATAAAAGAAACATGAAGGGGCTTCCGTGGAGGGGGCTGGGAGTTTCCGTCCTCCACTTTTCAACGAGAAATGCTTTTCTCTTGAAAAGAGAAAATAGCAAACTCTAAAAGAAAAAAAAAGTTAAAAAGAGAGTTATTTGTGAAATAATAATGTTGTCAACCAATGCAACATCTCCTCTAATTTATGTATATCTGGCATATAAAACAATACTTTTAATGATATCTCAGGCCCTATTTGACCTGGTGGTGCCGCCTCTTAATTTACTTGTGTTACTTGATTTTGACTGCGATTTGAAATTGTTTTGACAGATTGCTACGGTCTTCAGACTTAATGTGAGGAATGGTCATTTCATCTGTAAAAGACCTTAAGGAAACACCATTAATTTTGCTCAATTCATAAAATAAGCTCAAAATATGGTCTAACTTTTGATTTCATAAAATAGTGACGTCCCACTTAACTACTTTATTGATTTTCAAGTCAGATACATATGCTCTTTTTTATAAGAACCAGTAAAATTAGAGTTGAGCCTGATTATTCTTACTTCTTTTCAGAAATTTGAGGCTAAAGTTCTCTTAATTTCTTCCTATTCTAGACAGCTTTCTCAGGGTTATAGTTTTGGCAGATATTTGAACAAAAGCAAGAACAAATCAGACTTTGAATCAAGATACTTGATAGCAAACAAAAACTAACAACCTTTCAATTTTCTAAAATTAATCGCTATAGCTTCGTTTCCATTATGAGGCTAAACTTCAATTTTCTCAAGTTAATCGCAATAGCTTCATTTTCATTACGGGATTAAACTTCAATTTTCTAAAGTGAATCTCAATAGCTTCGTTTTCATGACAAGGCTAAACTTCAAATTTCTCAAGTTAATCGCAATAGCGTCGTTTCCATTACGAGGCTAAACTTCAATTTTTTTAAGTTAATCGCAATAGCTTCATTTTCGTTACGGCTAAACTTCAATGTGAGATTGTACACGCAAGTATCAGCTCCCAGTGTGCGCTACTTAAATCTTGTATTATAGTTAATTCATGTTTGAGTTGTGGAGAAGCCGGAGATGATTCATTGAATCGAAATCCATTGTTGTGTTTTATCACTCTTTACGTTCGCGGACCAGCCGGAGAAGCCGGAGATGATTCATTGAATCGAAATCCATTGTTGTGTTTTATCACTCTTTGCGTTCGCGGCCTCGCACAACATTCAATTTTCTGAAGTGAATCACAATAGTTTCGTTTCCATTACGAGGCCAAACTTCAATTTTAAGCCAACGACCGTATTCCTTGTTTAATCTGTTGCGAGGTCATGTCTGCCAATCCTGAAATCGATTAAAACGCAATTAGAGATTTACCTCGCTATTATTACTATAGTTCACAGCACAAAAATATATATTTTAAAACCACATGTCGGAATTTAGATGCTGCTAGAGTACACTCTTTTTCTTTTATAAGAACAATTTTATAAAAACACGAGCCTGAAATTGTAGTGAAAAATTCAGAACAAATTGCGAACAACCTCAGGCATGGATCAATAGATCCATTAAGAACACCGCTCTGAAAATCAATATCTGATGTACTGTGTATAGGGGACCAAGAACGTACAATCGAAGATGCAGTTGTATAAATTTAAGTTTAGCCCCGTAATGAAAATGAAGCTATTGCCATTAACTTTGAAAATATTTTGAAACAAAACGTTAAGGATTTCGACTCTAGTGTATCCCTCTGCATTTCCATTTAATTGGTGGTTGGACAATTTGAAACAATGGCTAGGATTACTTAAAAATATTATAACTTAATCTCATTTTTATTTGTGGAAAATAAACATTATATAGTAACACTCTAAGCACCAACAGGACGACTTGTTCTGTTTTCATACCACCTTTCTATAACTAGCGTAACCCCGCCCCCCTGGAGTTTAGGTTACAAAGAGGTGATTGCTTATACAATCTTGGCGAACATAGGTATCTGCAAGGGAGTCAAGGGGGCACTTACCCCTCCCAAAGAGCCGAACTGTAATTAGCAGCTGAAAACAGCTAACTCTGCCATTTGCTGTAGTTTAGCAATCTCTCAGTCAAAGACTCCAGATGAGAAGCTGGCCCGACTTTGCAACTACCCTAAATAAATAGTAAAACCACCAAAAATGCTAACTAGTAAGTAAAGGGCAGCTGGGGCGTCGCCCCTCATTTTAAGCTACCAGATAGAAGTATGCCGCGAGGCAGGCTCAAGCGGCTCGTAGAATCGCCTCTCATGGAACATGGAAAGAATACGTCATCAGTGAGAACAGATACTAAACCCATTCCTTGCCAAAAGGCCAAGAAGTCAGGACTTTGCTCCCCTGCGGACGCCCATGTTAGCGAATGTACGGAATTTTAAAAAGACTATGCAAAGAAAGATACGAAACTTCCAAGTGATGTTTAGCAACACTTTCCCCCAGGGAATCGCCTCCCTAAATAAGCTATCTAGCCAACACTGGAATGCAAATTTGGCAGATTTTGGCAGTGAATGCATTTTAGAGTGAAACTTTTGAAATTCAATTTCAAGAGAGTGATTTAATTTGGAAAGTCTTACTTGTCAATAAATATTATTTATAGGACTATCAAGGTAGCTAGGAGAGGCAAAAATTTAACTTAAATGTCTTTTAACTTGTATTTTGATGGCAATTTAGCACTATTCTTGAACGAAAGTGCAGTTCCGCTATAGAAACATCTCTCGTTCGAATTCCTCGAAGCCAGCTTACGGGAATGTATCACAGAACAGTGATGCAACTAGAACTTTTTGTGGTCAGGGGAGCATTTTTAGAATTAGGGCAAGATTTCTCATAAAAATATTTTTATGAAGCGACGAAGTCGTAGGAGTTCGTTTTATTGAAAACCAACCTGTTCTCTACACTCTAAGTCTAATGTACCTTTTCCCCTACCCACAATTAACAGCCTAATTTCTACCAAAAATACATTAGATTCATAGCATAAAAATTCTGGAATCGACTTGAGAATTATTTGAGGCTCCAAACGCTTATTTGTGAAGAATCACGTGGCTCATAAAAATGAAGACCAACAGTTAGCGTCTTACGTTCAAAGGTAAGGCTTACCTTCTAGTTGTGTTTAAGATGAGGGCTTAATTTTCAATAGAAAATTAGGGTAGGGGAGACCTCCTGTCCCTCCCCCCTCTAGTTGCACTCCTGCAGAACTAATTTATTCTGACAAGCTCGATCCTGATTTTACTTTAGTTGATTTGCAGAAGACTGGGAAATAGTTTCGATTGCTGTCATGTGATATCGCGATTCCTAGAATTCCGAGAAGCAACATGGAAGAAGAACGATTGAAAATCAAAATGTTATGAACGATGCTGATTTCCACGTTTGATAGGCTGGAGACAGAACGCAAAGTTCAATTGTGACGTCCTTGCATCACAAGGAAGCATTTTCCATTGTTGAGGAGTGCGTTTCTATCAGTAACTTCATATATACGTTTGCCATTCACTTATCTCAGACAATTGTGTCAACGTAACCTATCGAGAGCAGTGATGATGAACCTGCTTTGGACATTTCTGCTACTTCCGTATTTTGTTTTCTCAAACCGCGTAATTAGGATTTCTTCACAAGGAAAAGATGAATCCAAGTGCTTACAGAGTTCAGCATATCCTTGTGAAACGCTGGGGTTTGTATGTCGAGAACTGAAGGATTTCAGTCATGTGACGATCTACCTTTCACAAAGCGTACATTCTCTGGACAACAGCTGCAATATTGAAAATTCCCACAACTTCTTCATGGCTGGGGAAGAAGGAAAGGCCTCGACAACAAGAATTCGGTGCAACAATATAAAATCAGAGGGCCATGTCGGTTTCAACTTCATTCGCAGCAGTGGATTACGCTTCGAGAATTTTGTGGTGGAAAATTGTAAGTCTACACAGAGGAGCACCAGTACTTCTCACGGGCCACTTTACAGTGGCATTTTCTTTGCTTACTGCCGAGATATTAAATTCCAAAGCGTGATACTCCGACGAAATTATGGAATGGGAGTAAATATGTACGATGTTGGTGGTAGTGTTAATTTTACGGACGTCTTATTTATGCAAAACAGTGAGAAAAACAGGGGGAACGCATCCTGCCCGATTTCAGAGAAAAATGAGAAGGTGACAGCTCCATTCTCTAAAGGCGCAAGCGGTTATGGAGAAGATTCAACCTTAAATGCTACATCAGGAGGTGGCATCTACCTAGAGTACACATCATGTGGAGCTTTACCACCATTCAATTGCTCTGACACATCGGAGACGAGTTTATACAACCACGGCAGCAATTTTTCGTTTCACAGGTGTCAATTCTTTGAGAATTCAGCCGAGAGTGTTCATGTGAACCCAGTGAGCTTATTGACAACAACTCACAAAGCATTTGGGCGTGGCGGGGGCATGTCATTTTACTTTAGAGGCTCAGCGAGAAATAACACTGTATACATCTCCAACAGTACCTTCAAAAGAAACTGTGCTCTGTGGGGAGCAGGACTCTATGTGGAATTTGATGAGGTCAGTCAAGGGAACAGAATCTCTGTGACCAAAGATACCTTCTACATACAAAATAATGCTACTTTGGGGGGTGGAGGGGTTCGTATAATTGATTCATGTTCATTGAAAGTACGAGAGGGTAATATTGGGGAGTTTCAAGGTGTTACTTTTAGTGAAAATTTTGCACTGTGGGGAGGAGGGCTATCCGTTTCTGGAATAATATGGGAAGATACAAATGATGATTATTCAAGGGCTAGGATAATGCCATTTAGAAACTGTGTTTTTGATTCCAATGTGGCAACTGTTGGAAGTGCCATGGGCTTGGTATGCAACACTTTTATGGGTCAGTATGAAAGCATTGGTTTGCCTTACAGAGTTAAGTTAGAGTCTTGTCAAATCAAGAATAATAAAATATTTGCATTTGATGATAGAATTGTTGGTCAAGGTGCTGTGTACAGTGAAGGGGTTCCAATTGATCTAATCGGTGGAACACAATTTCTGAAGAATCTAGAAGGTGCACTGGTACTGATATCTGCACCAGTAACTGTTTTGAGTACGGTAATCTTCAAGGGAAACTCTGGATTAGATGGGGGCGCCATTGCTCTCTATGGACATTCTTGGATCATCATGACAAAAGGATCAAACCTTGAATTTTATCAAAATGTGGTTAGAGGAAAAGGTGGAGCAATCTATTTTAAACCATCTGGCCCTCCTCGTCTGGCATTTCAGACCACAGAGCTGAGCACAGCTAGTTGCTTCATTCATTACCACTATCAAAAGGGAATAAACCCTGGTTCATTTGATCCAAGTAGATGGAATTGCAGTATTAAGTTCATAAACAACACAGCCCCAAAGTTGCAAGGGAATTCTATATATGCAACAACATTACAAAATTGTCGAAAAAATAAGGAAAGTCGTTATTCAATAAAGAATATGTTGCATAAACCATTTAAATATGATAAAAATAATGATGAAGAACACCCACATATAGTGACAAGTGCTAACAAGATAAACTTCCATGAAGAGGAATGGCAAGAGCCACCATCCCTGGTATTTCAGCCACACTTAACAATCACAGACGAACTTTCAAATAGAGTCTTTGGTGTAGTAAACTTAACTTTATCACAAATGCCTGATACTACAGAGCTGAGATCAGAATCATTATTGATGACAAGTAATGAAATTGATGTTAATATATATGGTAAAACTGGAACAGACTATCAGTTTCAATTTGAGACAGCTTCAGGTCAGATAGTATCTTCCGATCTAGGGTCTGGGAAGCTAAAAGGGTGCCCGCTTGGATATGGGCAGAGGCCAGGAGAAACTAAGTGCAGATGCTTAAGAAGAGAAGGAGGCAATGGTATAGTTGATTGTGAAGGGTCAAAAATTTTTATACTCAGTGGTTACTGGGGATATGAAACACCAGAGGGAGACCTAAAGACTATTCCCTGCCCGAGACATTATTGCAACTCTAGTAATGCATCAGCTTATATGTGTGAATTTGATAAAAGTAACCAATGTGATGCAAGTCGTACTGGAGTACTCTGTGGTAGATGTAAAAATGGGCTGAGTGTTAAACTTGGGTCAGAAACATGTGCAGCTTGCCCTAACATATACCTATTGGTATTTGTGCCTATCATCCTCGTTTTGTCACTCTTTGTTTTACTGATCATGTACTTTGATTTTGATGCCTTTTCTGGATACCTCAATGCATTCGTATATTCCTATCAGGTTGTGATGCTGATACTTTCTGAAAAGGTACACCTGGACTATTTTATAGCATTTGTAACTGGTATCACTGGGCTGTCTGGTACTGGCAATAGTGTTGGTATCTGCTTGTTTCATGGTATGGATAATCTATGGAAACTTTTAGTAAACTTCTGCCTAACTACATACACTGTTCTGTTTACAGTTTGTGTTGGAGTTGTACTCCCAAATAGTTGGTGGCAGAAGGTGTTTGCAAAAGGAAGACTAGTAGAGCAGGAAATGCGAAGCCGTTCCTTTGGCCGTGCTTTTGCTTTTGTCTGTGTTTACTGCTACTCATCATATACTCAAGTTGTTTTTAATGTATTGCATCCAATACAAGTAGGAAAAGAGTGGAAACCATATTTGTCAGCAGATAAAGATAACTACTTTAAACACAGACATCTTGTGTTTGGCATAGGGGCTATTGTAGTACTAATTTTTGTGGTTATTGGATTTCCAGTTGTTCTGGCATTTCCTGCATATTTTACAAGAAATTTTCGTTGGATTCAGCGTGCAGAGCCTATTCTTGATAGTTTACGTGATTGCTTTGAAAATAGACAGGACAATGGCAGGGAAAGACGATACTTTGCAGCATTTTACTTCATATGCCGTTTCCTAATGATCATATGTGCAACATTTATTACAAGGGAAGCAATGAAGCTAATGACATTGGCAGTACTGTGTATAATTTTGCAATTCATATTTTGTCTCTTTCAACCATATGTGGAATGGACAATGAACTGGTGGGATTCCTTACTTCTGTTGAATCTCACTTTGATAAGTGTCATCAGTGTTTTCCTGTCGAACCCATATGAGATTTCTCCAATTGCCATCGATGTACTAATGCAGATAGCACATGTGCTAGTATACATTCCACTTCTTACAGTTTTTGGTCGTGTAGTAGCTGCACTTTGTAGAAGATCGCAAGAAAGGAATAACAGACAATGGATTGAAGAAGAAGCATCAACAACATCAGCAGGTTATCAAGCACAGAGAGAATACACAGGTGAGTTTCTTGACAAATGAGAAGTTAGGGTTTCTTCATGTTTTTTCATTTCTCAACCAAATATAGGCCTCTAGAGTATCAGGTTGAAACATTGGCATGCCCCTCTAGCAGCTTTGACTTATATATAATTTTACTATCAAGATTGTGAATGAATGGAAATTTATGATATTAACAGGGCTTAATGGCAGCAGCAGACACCTAACAAATTTGTCTTTGGGGGGTTGGGAATGGATGGGGGTGGAGGGAAGGGGAATGTTTCTGACACTGCACAAACTCAAGATAGAAAGTGTTTCTATGAAACATAAATTCAAGTTTTATATTCAATGGTTATTTAAGATCATCTTTTAACTTTGAACCCACTCTTTAATTCGTGAAACTTTAGGCAAATAACAGATAATGCAATTTAGCTAGGCTTGCATACTGTGAGCGTGCTTTTTCATTTGTGAAAGATGTTGTGTCACCATTAAGAATCTGTCTTTTCACATATTTGGACAATTCATTAATCACAGTTTGTGTCACAAGAAATTACACACCCTGTTTCACTGATGTTAACTTGTACTAATCCACCTGTGGAATTCTTATTGATGATTAGAAAGTGTCATTGGAGACTTGTATTTCATAAATACCTTTTCCATGTAATCAATTTACAAGTTTATCTGATCACGAAAGTGTTTTAAAGGCTATTTACAAGTATATATATCATCTTTTTACAGAGGCTTCTAAACCATAAGCTTGTGAACAAGCATCTTGACATTGTTTTAGCCAGGAAGACCCTCTAGTCTTGGTTATGTCTGCTAATGTCAAAACCAATAAACGTTCCCTCAGCACATACAAACGTCTAAAGTAACAAATGTATTTTAAGGTATGGTATAAGAAAATCAGGGAATAAAGCTAATATCTACATAAGAAGCTCAGTTAATTAAGGTGCGTGTCATAGTATAAAAATCTAAATCAATGTCTTCTAATTCCTTTTGGCACCTGCTCCTGCACAGTTTCCACTTTATTCAGTACAACTAGGGATGTGTATAAGAGAGATGTATTGTAACAGTTGCAGGAAGGTACAACCGGGAGTTTTACCTTGAGTTTGGATCAAGATTTTGTAAGGAATAATTGTAATGGTGTATATAATGAGTTGTAAAACTAGGCTAATCCGCAGGACAATCAAGGTTAAAAGGAAAATAGTTAAGGAAATATTAACAGGAATACGTTAACATCGTTAGGAAGGATGTTAAGAAAGCATAAGATGGTAGGGAAACAAGCAAAGCAAAGGAAATTTTGAATTTTCTAACGTGAGGGACGATGTGAGGCTCAAGGTGTTTGCTACAGTTAAGCATTTATGTTGAGACACAACCAGGGCGTTGTAGAAGGTTCATATGTAATGGATGTAAAGCTGTTGTTACTTTTTGAGATACCCTGGTGATAGTGCTAAGAATAATGTTGGAGAAGCCTTCATACGGACTGTCTGCAGCATGTCAATAAAGGTCTTAGGGGCAGAAAGATAAAGAAGAAAATGTCAGCTTGACCATCCTTGATAGGTGAACCTGTGATTAGCTGTGCACTGACCAGTTTGATGAAATCATCAATGGTGTAAACGTTGTTTGTGTTAAAGTATTCAGAGGTGTTATTTGCAGGTGCTTGGTAACAATTCCCGTGAAATAGCCGTCGTTAAAGAACTCGCCGTGATTTGTAACCCTATTTCTTCCCCGGCCATTTATACTATTAGTGAATTTTGAGTTTTAAATTGATTTGAGATAACACTATAATAAGCCCTTAATTATTCATTTGTAATTATCCAACCAAAGATTTTATCCTTTGTGACGTAGATTGACAATGGCTAAGTATGTAGGGTTCTAGATTTTTTTAAAAATGGAATAACTAAATCAAAACATTTCCCCTTATTCTTTAAGCTCCTGTGTCCTTACTCTTTTACCTCCACTGTCAGCTTCAACCTTGCCCTTTTCATTTCTTTTCTTTTCTTTTTTCATCTTGTTCCTCTCTTCCCACGTACTTACTGTGTATTTTCGTTGTTTCCCTTTGTCGTCCTTCACATCACCGATTTGTTCTTTATTTCCTGCGTTCCTCCTAACTTCAAAACGTCGTACAGCTTTTCTGGCATTGCTTTGTCCGTGACATCTTGACTTGCCTGCAGGTTGATTGTTTGCTGCAACTACTACTCTTGATACACCATACAAACAGCCCATTCACCCAGGTGTGATTATTTTATAGATGTGGAATAATTTAGCCAGAAGTCAATCATTTAAGGAAGGAGGAACTGATGGGCAGTATGCTATATAGTTCTTAGATGGTGAAAAGTCTTTGGGAGTTTACGTTGCCAATGTGTTCGTATTTCAGGTTCACTTTAGGCCTTTATATCAAGGCTTACTTGACGTACGACACTCTTTCGGATACTGTTTGTAAGCCTCGGTGGCCCTTCTGTAGGTAATGAAAATTATCATTTTTGTACATGTATATGTTCTGGTACTGCAAGAAATTTGCTTTAAGTCTGAAAATGAGACGTGGTAGTGCAGTGAATTAAGTCACTGCAAATTGAGAAAAGTTCTTGTAACGAAAGGATGCCTGAGTCGACTGTCTTCGAAAAGGACTTTTGGTTTCCGTACGTTCTAACCATGAATAATAGTATGTTTCAGGATACAATGTAGAAGTGAAAATTCGTTTATGTTGCGAAAATATCTTATTACACCCGTCGAATTTCAATCGCAATGCCGACCTGACCTAGTCCAAGATTTCCATATATTTGACGACTTACCATGTATTTCGACTCGGCATCTTCTTTTTGGGACTCGTCTTTATTCTTATTTCGACAGATACACAGTATTTGGTCACCTGCAACTCCTGTCTATAAATTTACCAAAGTGTAACAAATTTATCTTGTCATTTATTGTGCTGGTCTTAAATAATCTAAAATTAAGGGGTCGTCACTGTATCAGTAAACAGTAGACCGTCATGAGAGTGAGGGACAATATTAAATACCTACACCTGTTACACGTGGCTGCGTGGATCTTAAGTAACACAATTCCATACATATATCAATATATTGTTTCTTTCTTGCTTGAAGGTTCATGCGTACATCATCTCCTATTTGAAAAATGAAATGCCAGCCGTGTTTGGAAAGGACAAGAAGAAACAAGAACTAATAAAAAATCTGGCAGCTACCTACAAAAAGATCCAGAATGAACACGACATCTCACCGGGTGATTTTCCAAACCTTGCACGCTTCCAAGAGAATCTTCAAAACCATGACTTCTCCAAATTTCACCCCCTGAAACCTAAACTAATCGAAGTTGTTGATCAGATGCTGGCTGGGGATATCGCACGAATTATGGCTATGATACCGCAAGAGACGGAAGCCTTGGCCAAAGAGCATAGAGTCAAAGGAGGCGTGTTTGCAAGTGCAGATTCAGCCAACAACCCTTTCGCCTCAGGCGCTGCTCAAGGATTTCAGCTAGGAGCAGGATCCTCCACTTGGATTGTAGACAAGGAAAAGCCAAAGTACGACAAAGTCTTCGAATCGTTAGAACCAAGTGATGATCGGAAGGTGTCCGGTTCCATGGCAAAGAAAGAAATGATAAAAAGTCGCTTGCCCAAAAATGTTCTTGCAAGAATTTGGGCCTTGGCGGATATAGACAAAGATGGACAGTTAGACGAAGATGAATTTGCATTAGCAATGTACTTAATAGACATTAAAGTTAAAGATGACGACGATCTACCTAGCGAGCTGCCAATGCATCTTGTACCACCATCCAAGAGGAAAATGGTGTACACAACTAGAGACTGACCGATTTGATGACAAATATACAATTGAAACACTGTTGCATTCAGCTTGCACATTGTTGCCGCCGTACTGACAAAGATCAGGCACAGCAGTTTTGAAAGATAACCTTTTATAAATCCTGGCTTAATTTTGAAAACGAATCACATAATTTTTGACCGTATAAGTATATGCATCAGTGTAATGTCAGCCAGGTGGTAGAGTTCAAATTGCTGTGTCATCGACGTCTGTAGGCATAGGTTTCATGAGTAAGTGGAGGTGAGGAGTACCGCTAGCATTGTGGATTACTTTACTTACCCGTCAGATATACGTTGACCAACATGCACTGTTCTTTGCAAAGCTTAGCTTACCTATTGCACCTTGTTTGTATAGTACTATAAAATTGGCATCCGTCGTTAACGTAGATGGAAGCAATAATTTCGCCTGTCACGTATGCACGCTTCGGTAAATACTTCCCTCAGTTGTGTTATCATGTGAGCCTTAGAAGATCTGACCATATTTACCACCCCACGCCTGCAATTTATCGGTGTCTTATGCAGAAAGGTGTTTGAGGTACGGGATGTAACCACAAGTCAGAGGTCCATATAGTACGTATTTATAAAGAGTAATGCTAATTGGGAGTATTACACGAACATCGATCCAACTGTTACAGTTCTTTACGTTATAGTTCACCCTATAGTAGGACATATCAATATTTAACACTATCTCTTTATGGTATGCAGTTTGTAGCATGACATACAGTATTGTGTTGGTTCCAAGCTGTAACAATTAGCATTCCATATCTACGAATGCGGAACGACCATAAACGGAGAATAACTAGGTGATAAGGGACATCATTCATTTAGATTTTAATGGCAACGTATGCGAGACTTGCTTCGTGTGCATTGTTGCATTGTTTGTTTAGTGAACTGTAACGTTTATGATGAACAGAAGAATACAGATCGCAGTGGAGTCGCAAATCATGCTGACAGTTTGAGCAGGATTGATTAGTGGAAGAAAGTATGTGAAAACTAGGTATTCAGTCTATAAACGCTTACGACGGGTACTTACGTAGTTGAAATGTTTTGCAGCGCCATGTAATTGTAGGATGCACTCAGAAAGGGACCTGGACACCAAGGATGTAGTCGGTACTCACCACCCACCTCCATTTTAGGGAAGTTTGGCAGCTTTTGGTCTCATCGAAATCCAGCTGAGGTAAAGTACCTCAAATCGAGTGAAGGAATTATGTTACATTGCGGGGAATTTTGCCGTTTAGTGACTATTAAAAGATTGTTGGCCATGGACAGAAAAGTATTTTTGTAATAGCAAATTAGTTGACGGAATTATTCTTCCCTGGTAAGAGGCACCCGGTATTGTTAGTTTATTAATTTAATGTTCACAAATGACTTATTTGAAATTTCGATATTTTACGTGCGATTTAGAATTTGAATTAGGGAGTTTTGCGTGCAAATAGGAGCCGTGAATCACAGAGAGACAATTTTATTTAAGAATGTTAAACAGAAACGAAAGAAGCATTTCGTTTCTGTGTATTTTATGATGCCGAGATGATCGTATACTTTTGTTTCATGTAGTTCTGGTGTTATCATTGTGTGAGAAACTCTTAAACAGGTGTGTTAACTTGTTATTGTTAACATGATCATGTCATTAACCGTGACAACTGTCAAAGATGAAGAACATGCCTTTTTTAAACGTGTCAAGATGTAAGGACGTAGCTATCCGCTCGTATCACCGCCAATGCTTACCTCAATTCTCTCATAGTGATCAGTGTTGCCATGTGGAGAACCAGTTCTCCTGCCCAAACGTTGGAAGCAGCCTAAAGCCCGCCCATTGTAAGCAATCATTGAAAGCCTGTCGTCCTTCTCCCTGTCTTTATTGTGATGTATTACGGAATTGTCCCCATGTGCACCCCATTCACAGCAGCAAAATTCACTGCCAAGTCCGACATCGAAGATTATCGAATAGATCAAATACTTCAAGTCTTTTCTCTAGACTGTTGCTTACTTGCCTCCCATTGTCTTGTCGGGAGCTGATCAAATTGATAAATAGATTGATTATTTATTCAAGCCCTAAATACCTCAACCCTCGACAACCAACAACGCCCCGCAAATCGCTACAAAGACCAGCCCAAAAGAGGGCGGAAAAACCGCCTAACTAGCAACACTGTCAGTGACATACCATGAAGTCAAGTATGAGAACCTGACTTGTAATCGGGAAGTTATTTATAAAAACCCGCTTGTTAGCTTTACTGTGACACCGTTTCCTACCAAAGACAATCCATAACGATCGTTTCATGCTCAGGATTTCCTTCGCTACAGAATGCATGCAGATTACATAACTGCGTTCACCCAATTGCAAAGGGACTCTGTTGTTTTTTTAATTCTTGCTAGCTGTTTTCCTTCGGTTATGAATGTGGACTAGGCACAGAGCAGAGGAAGGACATATAGTAAGAAGTTGTAGCAGTTCCATCTAATCTCTACTTACAGAAAGATTGTGATGAAACTTACATAGATCTGAATTATACTACGCCTGTCATTGAAAGTTTTAAATTGGAAATATATAACCATGAGTTAAAAGTCGAAACTTACGAATACAAGACTTAAGCATTGTTTGACATGTTCAAAATTTGCCACTGTGGTTAGTCACCGAGCGCTTAACGTTGTAGAGATGACATCGAGAGAAATACTAGGTGTAAAAGCTAACCACATGAACGAGAACTGATGCTGTTGCATGCACTATTTCGTAGTCAACGTTGCAAACCTCTCTTGTTTGAACTGTTTGGGTCTTTCATTACCTGCCTCCCTTCCAAATAGAGGATAGACAGCTCGGAAGATCCTTCCAGCATATGCATCTCTCTTTCGTTAGTTCGCACTGCATTTTAGTCAGAGTATTTTAGCTTTTCTTTCCAGAGCCACTTCTTAACTCTTATTTTACCGTAACACTTGTAGCACTAATCACTTCCATTTTACAATCACACGATGAAGATACAATAGTCTTCAGTTTGATTCCAGAGTTCTAGTCGAAGTTGAGACCCACTAATATTTTATATAATCATTTATTATGACGGGCCTTGATATTTTTTTGCGTCTTGTAACTCTTTCACCTTGGACCAAAACTCTAATGAATAATGCCATTGTTTTGTTGTTTGTTGTTGTTGGGGGTTTATGAGGCCATAAAAGGAATTTGGCTCTGGTAAATACTTGCATTTAAATTTCATTTACATTTTGGAAGGCATGATGTCTGGCTTGTATCTGTCAACATTTCCCAAGCACTTAAAATCGGAAGCGCTTCTTAAATTGAAGGGGGTGGAAACAAGCAAGACTACTAAAGATGGAAGCCGTCCCCCGACCCCCTCACACACACGCACGCACACAGAAAAGAAAAAAAACCCGTTAACCATGGGAAATAAAAAAGCAACACTACTAAATTAGCCGAACTAGCTTCAAGTCAGCTACTAGGTATGAGGTTCAGAATTATTTTCAAATGTGAACGAATTTTCATTGGGTTTTTTTATTTATACTTTTTCGACAGGAGTTTGAAAGGTAACCAAAACAAAATCACAGAAGTATGTAACTTTCTGGATGTGTAATAGTGATAGGAAAATAGACAGAAAAAGGAGAAGGTATTTAATGCTTTATCATATGTATATTTACACATATGTAGCTCCTTATACAATGTGAAGGTGGCAGACATGCCCTTCCAATAATACCTCTACTTTTGAAAAACTCCAGCAAACTCGCGTGTTGGCGAGAGCATACTATCCCGCTATTTCAAATTTATAGGAAGAGACTCGTCTTTGGTAAGGAGGGTAATTACCAGGATAAACAGTATAAGGTGTTAAGAAAATGTGGGAGGTAGTCGTGTCGAAAGATGTTGTATGTTGATAAGACCTTGTTCTCTGTTGCAGTTTTGGCTGCTAGTTTATATTTGGTTTGTGATGTAAGTTAGTGTCTAAATTCTCTGTATATGGTCAATGCGTACAGTACACCCGTTTTGATAGTCATATGATGGAAATGTTCAAATTGATTTATTCTTGTAAATGGTAGTTAATTCAATGTGTTTAAATGCCTGGTGTTACTTTTCCCCCAAAATATCATAATGGTTGTAGTTAACCCCATAATGGTGAGTGGCCAACGTTACCCCAGTGAGGGCGCGCAGAGCGGGAAACTGCAATAGGCGTTCTCGAACAGGGTGCCGCGGGCCGCCAGGGCCTCCAGGTTAGGGGCCTTGGCCCCTCGGCCGTTGATGAAGGATAGGGCCTTGGCGCCCATTTGGTCGGCCATGAGAAAGAGAATGTTGGGTTTGTCGTCGGTCATCCGTGCCACCTCCGCTTCAGCCCATCCTGCATAGACCGAAACCGTGGAGGCGCAAAGGGGTCGTCGATCCGTATTGCCATTCGCTGCCCGGCATGACGAAATGCCCCAGTTCCCCTGCACGAGGCTGATGCTCCATGAGACCCTTCGAAGGCCTGCGCGTTATCGACCTCACCCATGTGTTCGCCGGACCCTTCTGCACATTACAGCTGGCGGCGCTGGGCGCCGACGTGATCAAGATAGAGCCGCCGGGCGATCCGGACATGACCCGCGACGAAGGGGGCGTCCCGGCGCTCAACGAGGCGCTCTACGGCACCAATTTCCTGTCCCAGAACGCCGGCAAGCGGGCCATGACCCTCGACCTCAAGACCGAGCAGGGGCGGACCGTCCTGCGGCGCCTGGTGGCGGACGCCGATGTCCTGGTGCAGAACTACGCCGGCGGTGCGCTGGAAAAGCTGGGCTTCGGCTACGATGCGGTGGCGGAGATCAATCCGGCCTTGATCTATTGCTCCATGACCGGCTTCGGGCGCAGCGGGCCGAAGGCCGACCATCCGGCCTACGATGTGGTCATTCAGGCCTTCTCGGGCTTGATGTCCGCCAACGGCGCGGCGGAGAGCGGGCCGCTGCGGGTCGGCCCGGCCATGGTCGACTACGGCACCGGGGCGCACGCGGCCCTTGCGGTTTCCGCCGCGCTCTATCAGCGCCAGCGCAGCGGGAAGGGGCAGAAGATCGATGTGGCCATGCTGGATGCGGCCCTAATGCTCATGAGCTCCACCGTGGCCGACACGATCGCCAGTGGCGCGCCGCCGCGGGCCAACAGCAACCTGCATCCCGATCTGGCCGGCTATCGCACCTACGAGACCAAGGACGGCCTCCTGATGGTCGGCGCCTTCACCAACCGGCAACTGGTCCGCCTGTTCCTTGCGCTCGGCGAGCCTGGCCGCGCCGAGGAGCTGCGCGCGTCCACCAGGTCCGAAGTTCGCGCGGCCCGGGACCGTGACGCCGAGATAATTCAGCGGTGCCTGTCGACCCGGTCCGCGGATGAGTGGGAAGCCCTGCTCAACGAGGCGCGTGTGCCGGCGGCTCGCGTTCGCACGGTCGACGAAGCCCTGGCCGAAGAGCAGATCGAAAGCCGCCGGGTCCTGCAGGCCTGCACGCGGACGGCGGATCTGGGCGGCCCTGCAACGTTGCCGACCGCCGCCTTTTCCTTTGCCCATGGATCGCCCGCCGTGGACCGGCCGCCGCCGCGCTTGGGCGAACACACCGACGAGATCCTCGGCGAACTCGGCTACAGCGACGCGGAGGTGGCGGTGCTACGGGACGCGAACATCATCTAACCCTTCCGACGGCCTGCGAGAGGAGCTCCGCCACCGCGGACAGGGGAGCGGCCATGTCCATCTCCGCCACGGTGCTGAAACCGAAGACCAAGCCGCGCGAGCGCGCCGCACCGGCGAAGTAGGAGGATAGCGGTGGCAGGACGACCCCCTGTCCCAGCGCCGCTCTGGAAAGTCGCAAGTCATCCGTCTCCGCGGGTAGGTGCAGGATGAGGTGCATGCCGGCCGGAAAATCATCGATCCGCGCGCCCTCTCCCAGATCCTCCCTAAGTTGCCGCAGCAGGGCCTGCCGGCGGGCGCCGTAGGTCCGACGCATCTTGCGGATATGGCGATGAAAGGCGCCTTCTTCGATAAAGGTCGCCAGGGGTCTTTGCGGCGGCAGCGAGGCCTTGGTGCCCATGGTCGCGACCGTTGTCGCGAAACGCCCGATCAGGTCCCGTGGGACCACCAGGTAGCTGAGCCGCAGGCTTGGCGACAAGGTCTTGGAGAAGCTGCCCAGGTACAGGGTCCGGCCGAAGCGATCGAGCGCGGCGAGCGCCGGGATCGGGCGCCCGCCGTAGCGAAACTCGCCGTCGAAGTCGTCTTCGATGATCCAGGCGCCGGAGGCTTCGGCCTGTTCCAGGAAGGCGAGGCGGTGCGCCATGGGCATGGCGCCGCCCAGGGGGAACTGGTTCGAGGGTGTCACGAGAAGGAGCTTCGCCGCGCGGAGCGCGCACTTGCTGGTGATTGGATCGGGACCGCCCGCTGCGGCGCGCAGCCAGACCGGCAGGCGCCCGAGTCCCTCCACGACCCGCCGCAGGGCGAGGTACCCCGGGTCCTCGAGCGCGACCGGCTGACCGCTCTCGGTGAGGGTCCGCAAAGCGATCTCCAGGGCGTCGGCCGATCCGGCGGTGACGATGATATGTTGCGGCTCGGCCGCTATGCCGCGCCAGTCGGAAAGATGTGCCGCGATCGCCGCGCGCAGCGCCGGGTCGCCGAACCGATCGGCAATGATCAGCGCCCGAGGCGCCGCGCGCGCGGCCTTCGCCACACAGCGGGCCCAGGCGGTGTAGGGGAAGAGACGCAGGTCGGGATAGCCGGGCTGAAAGGGGCGCGGTCTCTCCTGGCCGTTCGCATCGACGGCGCGTGGCGTGGCCTTTCGTTTTGCGGACGGAGCTTTTTCGACTGCGCCCAGGTCACAGACCACGAGCCGCGCGCCCTGGCGCGACAGCGCGAAGCCTTCCGCGACGAGCTGCTCATAGGCAGTCACGATGGTGGTGCGGGAGACGGCCAAATCCTCCGCGAGGGCGCGGGACGAGGGCAACCTGGACCCGGGTGCGGCCGAGCCGGCGAGTATGGCCGCTTTGATCTGTTGAAAGACCTGGGCGAACAGGGACTCGTCCGATCCTCGATCGATCGAGAGATTGAGAAGGGCTGCGTCGGTCAAACTGGTTTGCTGAAATTTTCGTGAACTGGATATTTCTTAAAGACCAGTGGAGCGGGCATCAAGGGCTCGAGAAACAAGAGCTCGTGACAGCGGACGCGGAGGGCAGCGGCGTGCCACCAAGGCTTCTCTGGTCGATCGGTCTCGCGACGGTCGCCCATACGACCGGCTACGGCCTGTCGTTCCTTCTGCCGTTGCGGGCATCGGAGGTCGGCGGAGACGAGGCCTTCGTCGGGCAGGTTCTGGCGGTCGCCATGGTCAGCGGACTGGCGATCGGAGTCTTTTCGGGCCACCTGGCCGATCGCTTCGGGCGTGCACGCTCGATCGCCGCCAGCGGACTGGCGCAAGCCCTGGCCTTCTTCGTCGCGATCGCCCTGAGCGCGCCCGATTGGCGCGCTGTGCCGCTGGGGATCGCGCTGGGCTGCGGCTGGGTCGTCTTCTATCTCCTGACACCGATCTTCGCCGTCGGCCTCGCGCGCCACGAAGAGCGGGTCAAGTATCTCACCATCGTCTCCGGACTGATGATGCTCGGCATCGGCCTGGGCCCCTTGCTCGCCCGGGGCCTGTTCTTCCTGGGCCTGAGCGTCTCCGCCGTCTTCGCCGTCGGCGCCGGGCTCTCGCTCGTGAGCGCCGCGATCTTCTTCGCCCTCGCGGGGGCCGAGCGTCGAAACCGGACTCCCGCCGCCTCGCTCGACTTGGCCACGATCGCCGGCGTGCTGCGCAGCGAGGTGGCCCTGCCCATCGCGATGATCGCCATCGGCGGCAGCATCTTCGGCTGCCTCACCAACTTTCAAACCTCGATCGCTCAGGCCCGCGGCGTGGATTTCTCGCTGTTTTTCGTGGTCTTCGTGGCGACGGTCGTCGTCGCCCGCCTGACGCTGGCGGGGAAGATCAACGCGCGGTCGCTCTATCCCGCGGCGACGGTCTTGCTTGCCCTCATGTGCCTGTCCCTCCTGTCCTACGCCCTGGGGCCGCAGGGAACGCTGCTGTTCGTGGTCACGACCGCGGTCTTCGGCGTCGGCTATGGCCTGACCTACTCCGTCTTGAACGCGATCGTCGCCAACATAGCGGATCGCGACTTGCTGCAACCCGCCTTGCTGGTCTTTCCCCTGGCCTACCTGGCCGGGCTCTACGGCTTCCCCTTCGTCGGCGGATGGCTGATCGTGGCCGCCGGGGTCGATACCCTGGTCATGGGGCTGCTGTTACTGGGCGCCCTCGAGCTCACCTTGGCGGTCTACGGCGTCCGGCGACGACTCCAGACAAACCCCTAGGCGGCGCCCTCGGCGCCGGCCATGAGCAGGCCGATCTGCTTGGGGTCGGCCTGCTCGGCCGCCAGTTCGCCGACGATGCGGCCCTGGAACATGACAAGAATGCGATCGGCCAGCGCCAGGATCTCCTCCAGCTCCGCGGAGACCAGGAGGATCGCCTTGCCGGCGTCGCGCAGCGCCACCAGCCGGCGGTGAATGAACTCGATGGCGCCGATGTCCACGCCCCGGGTCGGCTGTCCCACCAGCAGCAGCGCCGGATCCCGCTCGATCTCGCGGGCCAGCACCAGCTTCTGCTGATTGCCGCCCGAGAAGGCGCCGGTGCGCCAAAGCGGGGCGGCGGGCCGGACGTCGAAGGCGCCCATCAGCCCGGCGCAGTGGTCGATGATCCCCTGCCGGTCGCTCAGCAGCCGGCCGTTGTAGGCGGGGTCGTCGTGATAGCCGAGGATCGCGGTTTCGCTGGCATCGAAGCCCACCACCACGCCCATGCGCAGACGGTCCTCGGGGACGTGCGCTATGCCGAGATCGCGCGGTGATCCGCTGGCCTCCGCGGCTTCCGGGCCGGCGACCGGGCGGCCCTGCAGCTCGACGCTGCCGCCGGTCGGCCGGCGCAGGCCGGCCAGGACCTCGATCAGCTCGGATTGGCCGTTCCCGGACACGCCTGCGATCCCGACGATCTCGCCTGCGCGGACATCAAAGCTCACATCCTCGAGCAGGCTCTGGCCGCCGGCTTCGCGCAGGCTCAGGCGGTCAACGGCGAGCACGGGCTCGCCCGGCTTCGCCGGGCCTTTCTCGACCCGAAGCAGGACTTCGCGCCCGACCATGAGGGCGGCCAGCGCTTCCTTGCTGGTGCGCTCCGTGTCGAGATGTCCGGCGACCGCGCCGTCGCGCATGACCGTGACCCGGTCCGTGACCGACAGGATCTCCTGCAGCTTGTGGGTGATGAGGACGACGGTCTTGCCTTCCTCCTTCAGGCGGCGAAGGATCTTGAAGAGCTCTTCGGTCTCCTGGGGCGTCAGCACGGCGGTGGGCTCGTCGAGGATCACCACCTCGGCGCCGCGGAACAGGATCTTCAGGATTTCCACCCGCTGTTGCAGCCCCACCGGAAGGCCGTCGATCAGGCTGTCCGGGTCGACCTTAAGGCCGTAGTCGCGGGAGATCTCGGTCAGCTTGGCCCGCGCGGCCTCGAAGCTGCGGCGGATCCAGAAGCCCTGCTCGCTGCCGAGCACCAGGTTCTCCAGCACCGTGAAGGGGTCCACCAGCATGAAATGCTGATGCACCATGCCGATCCCGGCCTTGATGGCGTCGCTGGGCCGCTCGATGCGAACCGCTTCGCCACCCACCAGGACCTCGCCCCTGTCGGCCTGGTAGTAGCCGTAGAGGATCTTCATCAAGGTGGATTTGCCGGCGCCGTTCTCGCCGACGATGCCGTGGATCGAGCCCTTCGCCACCGCCAGGTCCACCGCCGCGTTGGCCCGCACCGCGCCGAAGCGCTTATCGATCCCGCGCAGCTCGATCGCCAGCTGGTCCACCGATTGGGCCGCTCAGTAGTCGCAGGCGCTCTTGTCCATGTAGTTGGTGACCGCGATCTCGCCGCCGGTGATCTTGGCCTCGGCGTCGCCCATGGCCGTTTCCATCTCGGCGCTGACCAGGGCGCGATTGTGCTCGTCGAGGGCCCAGGCGACGCCGTCCTCCTTCAAGCCCAGGACCTTGATGCCGGGCTGCCAGCTGCCGTCCATGGCCGACTTGTAGGCCTCGGCGACCGCCACATCGACCCGCTTGACCATGGAGGTGAGCATGGTGCCCGGGTGCAGGTGGTTCTGGTTGGAGTCGACGCCCACCGCCAGCTTGCCGGAGTCCTTGGCCGCCTGGTAGACGCCCACGCCGGTGCCGCCGGCCGCGGCGAAGACCACGTCGGCGCCCCGGTCGAACTGGCTGCGCGCCAGCTCGCCGCCCTTGGTCGGGTCGTTCCAGGCCGCCGGCGTGTTGCCGGTCATGTTGACGAAGACCTCAGCATCGGCCTTAGCGTGCTTGGCGCCCTGCTCGTAGCCGCAGGCGAACTTGCGGATCAGCGGGATGTCCATGCCGCCCACGAAGCCCACCTTGCCGGTCTTCGAAGCCATGGCGGCCAGCATGCCGACCAGGAAGGAGCCCTCGTGCTCCTTGAAGACGATGGACTGGACGTTGTCGGCCTCGACCACGCCGTCGATCAGGGTGAACTTGACCTCGGGCAGCTCGGCCGCGACGGTCTCCACCGCCGAGGTCTGGGCGAAGCTGACCGCGACGATGATGTTGGCGCCGCGCGCCGCCATCTTGCGCAGGGCCTGCTCCCGCTGGGCCTCGGTGGTCGGCTCGAACTCCAGGTACGCGATCCCGGTCTCCGCCTTGAAGGCCTCGGCGCCGCTGTAGGCGGCCTCGTTGAAGGATTTATCGAACTTGCCGCCCATATTGTAGAGCAGGCCGGGGACCACGTCTTCGGCGGCGGCGGGGCCGATCAGAAGGCAAAGGCCTGCTGCGGCAAGGGTGAGTCTGCGCATGGTCGAGTCCTCCCTTTTTGGAGATCGGGGAGAGTACACCATTTTCCCAGCTGCGCTCCGGTCAGGTGCGGCCGCTAATCGGCAGGCTGATTCGAAAACGGTTCACTGTCCCCGGTTCTAGTAGGTGCAAGTGTTGTCGGTCATGTAGTCGGCGACGGCGATCTTGCCGTCCGTGATGCCGGCCTCCGCCGCGCGCAGGGTCTGCTCCATCTCGGCGCTCACTAGGGCGCGGTTGTGCTCGTCGAGGGCCCAGGCGACGCCGTCTTCCTTCAGGCCCAGCACTTTGAGGCCGGGCTGCCAGCTGCCGTCCATGGCGGTCTCGTAGGCCTCCGCGATGGCCACGTCGACGCGCTTGACCATTGAGGACAGCATGGTGCCGGGGAAGAGGTGGTTCTGGTTGGAGTCCACGCCGACCGCCAGCTTGCCCAGGTCCTCGGCGGCCTGGTAGACGCCCAGTCCGGTGGGGCCGGCGGCGGCGAAAATGACGTCGGCGCCGCGGTCGAACTGGCTGCGCGCCAGCTCGCCGCCCCTGGTCGGGTCGTTCCAGGCCGCCGGCGTGTTGCCGGTCATGTTGACGATGATCTCCACATCCGCCTTGACCTGCTTGGCCCCTTGCTCGTAGCCGCAGGCGAACTTGCGGATCAGCGGCACGTCCATGCCGCCGACGAAACCGATCTTGCCGCTCTCCGAAGCCATGGCGGCCAGCATGCCGACCAGGAAGGAGCCCTCGTGCTCCTTGAAGACCACCGACTGGACGTTGTCCGACTCGACAATTTATCAACTTTAACTGTTCAGATATATGTAGAATCCCACTGTACCGCTATTAAAAACGTGTGCTTTCTTTGTTGCTCTATCTTTGACAAATGAAATATACCACAAATTACGCTTAGAAATGTGTCAAATCTTACCTTTTTGAAAAGATCGATAGTAAAGTATCCAGCTTTCACGTGGAAATGCTTTAATATATCCCAGATAAAAATGGATGCAATTTTCTTTTCATGCAAACCAAGACGCATTCATTAAAGTACAGTAGCTCATGAAAATTTTGCAAAAGCTGATATTTGAACAGGTCTATTGTAACGTATTTATGCAATATACAAGAGAAAGTGGAAAACTAGTAAAGTCGTGTGGTTCACTGACTTATACCTTTCAAGAGTTTTGGGAATTTCTGAAAGGGCCTGAGAGAATCTTATCAGCATTTTTCACTTAGAATAGCCAATGCTCTATATTTACGTTGTATAACTTTGTTCATTTGTGAAAGTTTATTATTACAAGTGTCAGGCAAAAAGGTTATTTAGCGACATTGATCCACTATTAAATGCTGTAACTGTATTATGTTTCTATGCCACTGAGAATAAAGTATTTGTAGATACAGAAGCTTTTTTCCTCCTACGTGAGTCAAACCTACGAGTGCAATTACCCTAATCACCTTCTTCCTACTTTGGTCTATTAATACCCACATCACATAGTGCGTAAAAGAACGAACTGTATTACTATTCTGGCAAGGAAATATGTAAAGATAGAGTTGGGTTAGGTAGAGTAAGAAAAGTGGACATATGCAAGGAAAAATGCCGTAGAGCTTTGGAGAGATAATACTTATTTTTGTATTCTGACTCATTTACTTGTTATCTGCACCAAAAAATTATCATTTTACATTGTGTCAATGGCAAATAATGACACAAGCTCACTTTACAAATACAGATAATGGAAATAAAGCTGTCACCCAGCTGATCGTATTGTCCATCAACAGTTCCAAATTCCTTCCTTTGCTAATCGTTTGGTCTTCAGAAGCAAATCCCTTCTTATTTATTCTGCAAGTTACAGTTGTGAGATCTTTACAACTTAGTTATACTCTAAATATCGCTGGCAATGTCTTTAAAATAGTTAAGGACTAGTATCTTATCAATAGTATAAACCCTATATATTTCAACAGTACTTGTACAAACCTATGGATTGCGGTTTCAAAATACACTAGATATGGATTAAATCTTCCAGTTTTAAAAATTATCATAGAAATCTCTCGCTACAAATTGTTGTGTTAATGTTCTCACACGTTGATTTGCTTACCAGTTGTCAGCAAAATAGAGAAAACGTGTAGAGGTACTGACATTGCACTACATGGAAGTACTTGGCAGAGTTTACCTTACTACGAATTCCTGCCTTATTACCTACTTTCGTTAACTTAGCAACATAAGCTAGTAAGGAGGGGTAACCACCTCGGGCCCGGACCCTAGAGGGGGCACGTGAAAGTTAAAGTTTCAAAGCTTATCGTCGATTGTTAGCGAGAAATGTTTCTCCACTCTATAAAGCCTCATTTCTTTTTCGTTTGCTCTCGGCAGCCCTCCCATAAAGCTACTATACCTTGGGATAAAAATGGCCAAAATCATAGGCTATTCTAGGCAAATCAAAAGCCTCTCCATGAACGCGAGGGTATCAAAAGGTTCCATGGTGTTCGTATATAAGTGATACTTTGGTGTTAGTGAGGAGTTATGAACCAATAATCGCTCCAAATTACTTTTACAGGTCTTTAAATGGACTTTTTATAGATACGTCTTTAGTAAGATGCAATTCTGTGGGTATACAACGGTCTGTATGTACTAGTACTTAGTCTACCTTCTACGCAGATGAAAAACGTGTAATACATACAATCCCGCTACTGATAATCGGATTCGCAGCTGCCTATCATGGAGATGTTAATTCAATAATAGTATGGTTGTTACATCTTTGAGACACTCTACACACGTGTAGGGACACTAAATGTATGTAATGGTACCTACTTTACCTTGTACGCAGTTCGTATACGTGTAATACATACAAAAGTGTATGGTGTTATATTACATCGTAACTAGATTTTGGCTTTACGCTTCCTAAAACCCTCAGCATGTTGGAGGAGCAAGAGTTTATAAAATGTGACTATTTCTCCCACTGGGACTACAGGAGTGTTAATTATTCAATAACTGTCAAATACATGCTTCTTTTTGATCCTGTAAACGTCCTGAAAGTGTTGTATTGTTACTTATTTTTGTTTCTACGCAGTTCATACACGTTTTATATATACAACCTAACTCTCCTTTTTCGTCACTTTCTCTAATTGCAGTTGTCTCCAAAAGTAAAACCATGTTTGAAAGATGTCTTAAGCTATGTCTTGTATTTGTTCCCACTTTCCAATTTTCTTTACTCACAACCTTTTAGGCTCAATTTCTATCCTCATACTTTGCGTTTTCTGTCAGTTTAAGGATATCCTGTTATTAACTTGTCCTTGGTACGTAACGTGAAGGAGATGCTCAGGTATTTAATAACTCCATTGTTGGTAGGTAAGCTACTGTTATAATAAGCTTCATTTTCGTCAGAGTTTTCTGAAATGATGGCAATGTTTCAACGATAGTGCTAACACCGTCAGTGTTACAGTTGGTTTCATAAGATTGCTGCTTCCTCACTCTGTTGTAGTCTTCTTCTACTGGTCATATGCAATGTGTGATACATACTAGTCCTGTTGCTCGATGGCTTTTGGTAAGAAGAAAACGCTTCAAGTTGACCATCGATCCACCCAATAACTTCATTTTCTTTATTATCTCTCTCAAGGTAAACAGCAAAATTTCCAATATCGGTTTTGTCTCTGTTATGTATTCATTGTCAGCAGACACAGACGATGTTCTGCTGACGATCCAGTCTCAATATGTAAACCCACCCACCCTACCCCGTTGTCCCCCTTTTCCCCTTTTCTAAGATACTGGAGGCTGAAAAAGAAAGAAAAGGATAATGTTAGCTGACACGAGACAGTTACATACTTTCCTTACTTCATTATCTACAATATTCACAAACACCCTGATCAGAGCCCCACACTTACTAGGTACCATCTCCAAACAATCTCTATTACTAGAAAATGTTAACCAAAGGTGAATATTTTGCCCCTAAAATTCTCGAAAATTGAAATACAAGTAAAATTTCATTGTAAGTGCTCAAGCTTAAACCGTCTTTCAAATTGGCGATAGTATTAATTTAGATATTAATTTTGAAACTATTTGGTCAGCGTCATCTTTAAACAAATAATATCAAAACAGCTATGTATAAGTAACCACAAAGCGTCTCGTAAATTTTCATTGAGCCTGGAGTTAAAGAAAGCAATTTTAGCTTTAACAGTTTACATGATAAACTGTAACTATACTCTTATCTTCTTTTATTAGACTGAAGTCGTAATGAGTCCAAACTTTAAAAAAAAAATTAACACCTCGCTATCAAACGAGCCTCTGTCTCGCTTCAGAGGTAATAAGATTTAACACATTTTCCAAAACTATTCATATAACCATTTAACGAGCATTTATTTTGAAAGGTTTAGCATAAGTAATACGTTACGTAATACGTGAATACAACAAAATTTTACAGTTTTCATGTCCTCATCCAATATTTAAGACCTAATCAGAAGTGCTGCGGACTTTACTACTGTGTCAAATGTTACACAGAGAGGATCCGCTAGTGCCTCTCCCTCCTACCATATATTAGATATTAAGCCCTACCCTTCGTTTGAGTACCAGTGAAACGTAAAATAAAGTGCGTTCATATTTCAGTCACACGTTTGAAGTATATTCCCAGTGTATATGAAACCGAAGTAATCTTATAATCATTATTGGAATTTAAGGTTTTTTTGCAGTACAAATCTTCAAATGCTGGGAATGCCAAAGTGTTTCAAAACATTTTCATTGACAACGAGGATCAGAAGACTGCAAACTAAAAAGGGGTCTTCATATGCAATATGCAAGGGATCTTTTGTAAGCCGGAAAAACCTATTCATGAACAAAGAGTATCATTTTACGTCTGGCAAGAGTTAACGCGTAATTCTTCACTATGGATGAACTTGAAGCCTAGTAACTAAGCAACAGAGTGATATCAAAGGCATCTTCTTTACTAATCAGAGAGATTTTGGACGTTGTCATCTGCGTGCGTTGTACTTTTTCGTGACATAATAACCAGACTGCATGTAACCTTATCCTCGAAAATATGGAGTGCTTCAAAGTAAAATAACTTACCATTTAAAGAAGGAAACCCTTCTTCATGCCCCCAAAAGTCTGCTTCTCTTTAGCAGGCTTTTCCTTGGCAGTTTTCTCATTTGACTGTAGAGTCTTCTTGTCTGCCTCGGATTCAGTGGAGTGATCACTTGTCTCTCCTTGTGCATCTTTTTCCGTAGTGGACTTTTTCTGGAGTTGAAACAAAACAAGTGTAGCTTTATATTTTCCAATGGTCTGGTTTTGCTATCATGAAATAATTTGTAAAATCATCTTCCCTCTGTTCTACAGGGGATTTCAAAATTATTTCTCGATGGTACCAAAAAGTATATGGAGGTGCTGGAAGCAGTGACGATGGGTTCTTAGAAGAAACAAAACCTCGACGCTGAATTTCATGGTTATTATTATATGTTCTTTTGAATCAGCAATGGATGTAGTAGCAAGGCAATTTTGCAATGAAAAAAACGCCTTATGAAGAATGCGCGTATTCAACTTCTTGATGTAAGGTAGAAGATTAAAAATGAAATACCCTGACTTCACCAATCTCATTTTCGGGATGCCAGTCTCATCGAATCCAGTCAGGGGATTATAACAAAGCTAAGGATGGACTGTCATTTGCAATGACAACAATATGAAATAGCAGGATTAGGAGTATGTGTGAATATGGAGAACGAGATAAATGGATAAGAGAACACTATTAAATAGAAAGTGTTTCTTAGACAGCTCCTAACAACTGAAGCAGGACGGGAAAGAAAGAGTATGTTAAAGGAGTAAACGAAAT
>JAAAKM020006971.1:76996867-77020459 GCA_010016025.2 Alatinidae sp. Z8VKAUB7J3 | reverse complement strand
GAAAGTGTTTCTTAGACAGCTCCTAACAACTGAAGCAGGACGGGAAAGAAAGAGTATGTTAAAGGAGTAAACGAAATAATCTAACAAAAGACCTCGCAAGGGAGAGCATCTGAGAAAGACGAGTTGACGTTGATATGAGATGAATAGTTGCAGTTGACTGAGGCTATATCATTTACATATCTCAGCAAGCAGATGAGAGGGAAGGCTCAAGTTTTAAAGAAACTGCAGCTCTTCTAGTAGGCTCTTCCAAATATTTGTAGTACCTTGTAGTTTTAGACTAAAACTTAAGAGTTTTATCTCTTCTCTAGGTTCAATATCTTCTTTAAAGCTAGAATACCCATTATGACAAAGCCTTATCAATTCTAAAGAAAAATTTGCCCTGTTTATGACAAATAGTTACCTTTCTTCTTAAAATTGTCAAAATTAAGTCAACAACCTCTGCTTTTGGTCTGTTCCTTGTGCTGTATCTATAGCAATTGATTGCCTATGCGTCTTTTTAGCTGGGTCTCTGTTTTGTAGGTCAACAGAGAACAGAAACAAAAAAGTACCTCAATTAGAAAACCGTTGAAGGAATGCCAACCAGGAAATGAAGGGAGTATAATGATTGATTTCATTCTCGTGCAAAACGTTGATAATTCTGCTCTAAGGGACCATGAGTATATTGCGGCCAGAAAAATTGCTTGTGTTCAGTCGCCTTGCCTTCTTTACACTACTTACAACCTTAGATTCCGTGTTAGCATCGTTATATATCGTTCAAAATTCCACTGTGTTAAAAATAAACGGGGGAAAATGACTCCCTTTGTTAAGCGAGTAGATATACTTTTGGATAATAACATTTACGTTGCTTATTGCACAACAATCTTAGTTCTGGAATTGCTTAACATTTTCTAACTTTGAGTTTAGTTGCGCGTAAAGAGATTAATGTTTAATTCATGCACCTCTCTTATACTAGTGCAGTACTCCTCAGTTTCATCTTGTTTCAAATAATCGCAGCATAAGCGCGTTAACTGTTGTTACCTCTTTAAGATACAAAATGTACAAAATTATCAGTAATTTTTGCCTTGATTTGAAAACATCGCAAATTTCAACTTATCACTTACCTCAGCATTCTTAGGAACCTCCTTGTTTCCATAGTAGTTGTCGTGAATGTACAAACCGGCGAACATTATAGCTCCGCCAGTGAGGAAAGTTCCCAATGCATATTTTAGAATTTCAGACATTATTACTGATTTCTTTTAATGGATCTCGAAGAAATATGATGCTTAATCCACTCGATGTTAGCACAGAACAAATGAAATGCTACAAGTAAATGAACTATATACCTTTGTGGCATCTACCTTTAATTTGACGTCATTCTTAGTAGGTCTTTTTATTGTGACGTCAGATAGATAGTTCGAGTTTTGCATCTCATTATCCTTGTTGCGAACTAATAATGATGATAATAATATGATGTACAGGAGCTTTCCAATATACATTGCCTCTTTAACCTCACTAGATGAATATAGCTAAATAATTATAGCCAAACGTAGATCTATGTAACACGTAACTCCACGAACAAAATATACAGACAAAAGATAATGTTTTCATTTGAGAACATGCAAGCACTGTCTGGACAGTTGAAAAGTTTCAATAAATAAGCATTTAAACCATACACTGTACATTCTGTTCTTTCTCTTAAACCCTTGCCTCTAGGAAGAGTTCTGCTTTATTTTCTTACCGGTCTATTGTGTGAAGAATCAATCAGAACTTTCATCAATAGAATATTTTGGGCGATTGGAGCACCCCAAAGTGCCTGACCGCAAATGTCATTCGGGATGATGCAGCATCGGTTCCCCTACTTTTATAAAGGGCAATATCTTGATAGCGGTATCTCCTTCCCCAAAGGGGTGGGGACCATATATCAGCGCCACTGTATCCTTTGTAAATACCCTGACGCTTCCCAGACTGTGGAATCTTCAAGACCAGGCTAGCTACAGTACACGCTTTTTTATGAGCAACACATATTTTCATTTGAGGCTCGCTGTTGCTCAATTTTCAAGGTTTTCAGGCTAATTTGTTGCGTAATTGTTGCTTAATAATTATGAAGAATTATGATTATATATCTGTTAATAACTTTTTAACAGTCTACTCCCGAAATTATATGTTGGTCTCCTTTTCAAATTGGAAACCGCTTACTCCTAAGACTGACTGCCAATATTCTTATCCTGTTATATTAAAAAACCTTTTGTTTTACGAACAATACAGCAGCCTTATAAAAGTATTTTATTTATAGTATTTTTGTATTTTCCCGTTGTTATTGTTTTAATGCATGCGTATAAAATATACCATATGTAACTCTTACTATTTAGAAACAGGATAAAGATAGTTAACATGTACATATTCATATCAAAATGGACCGTTTGAAACTTTGTTGCTTGACAATCTGAGGCTGGCTTGTTGCTTATTTGTTACTTAATTTTTCATAAAACTTCATGCTCGATGTGTTTTCGAAAACAGACCTTGTTTCCAGAGGTTCCATGCGCCCGCGAAGATGGTGCCGCGCTTCCAACAGGAAAAACAAGATATAGCAGTAGTCAAAAAAACTCAACGAGTCATATTGTGAATGTTTCCGCCCTTACAGGCATCATCACACATTAAACCTATACACACATGACGACTTAAGTCATAATGGAGTTACAATAAGCTACATCTTAATAAAAAGCAGCAAGGGAGGACAAAATTTGAGAGTGTCAGGAAACGCAAATTGTAATATAAAATCAACATAACCTTTTTCTGTATTTGCTATTTGTTATCAGTTTTTGGGCTTCTCTTTCCTTATCCCAAATGTTTCCAGAGTCATCAAATGATTCTCCAGATATAAATCTGTATGCTAAGAATTTTACACTTTCCTCACTCGAGCCGGTATCTAATTTATCATTTTTTTACTGATGCTTGATTTCCACTTTACGCACGAAAATGTGGAACGCATCATAGCAGTAGTAGGATCCCACATTTGGACCGGGCGTAGGAGCTTTACAAACTTAATCCAGCCTTAGTGGTCGTTTTTGATTGATGGATGTAGTGGTACTTCGGAAAAGTCAAGACGGCGATGAGAGAAACAGGGAAATTGCAATTAGATTATAGATTAGTTGTATATTTCCGATTCTATATCTAAAATTTGTTTGTAAATGTCAGGCTCGTTGTTTGTAGTGTCAATTTGTTCACTGCCTTGAATTTGCAACTGGCTGATACCCGGCAAAAGCCCTAGATTTGTCTCATCTCGATATCTGGTGGGGGCGCTAGGGGTGTGTCCGAGCAGTCAAGAGGGTGATGATGTTAAAACTTGGGGAGCCACTGATTTAGATCCTTATCGACGAATACCGATAATGGTCGATAATATCAACGGGAAATAGCTATTTCCGTAAGGATAGCCTTGGTTGTGGTGGAAAATCCATCTAAAAGCCTTTACCTACGGTTATGAAGAGGGACAGACATGAAGAGACGTTACTACCACCATAACATTGTATAATTTCTGTAATCAATATCATTTTATGCTGCAGTGTTCTTGGACGTTTTTTAAGCCTTGGTGGTGACTTGTACGAGTTTTACCAGAAGGTCAACAAAGAAATTTATAACAAAGAAAGTAACTTTATATGTGAGAGAACCGGTGAAATTTGGATGTGTTTACACAAAAATGTAAGGTTTTTGCAGACGCATAAACAGACCTTGTTTCCAGAGGTCCCATGCGGATGCGAAGGTTGTACCGCGCTTCCAAAAGGAAAAACGTTTGACAAATGAAAGATGGCAAGCCATTGGAAGTGCGAAAGCACTTTGCACAGAAAACACGGAAGATTGAGTCAGAAACCAGAAGTCAAAACAGCTAGGAAACATGAGATTTTTGAAGAAACTGGGAGATAGGTAGGGAACCATCAAAACCGGGAGATTTCTTTGCTAACCAGGAGACCGGGAGAAACAAATCAAAACTGGGAGACCTCCCGGCTACGCCGTGAGAGTTGGAAGGTCTGCGTTATTCACAGATATGATAAGTAAGCTTTTGAGACTAACAATGCTTACAAACATGAAGTGTAAACTGTTTTGGGTTTGTTAACTAAGCAAACATTTATATAGTTAGAGAGAAATCAAGTAAAGTTAATCACTTGTTAAATATCCGTGGACTTAAAATTTATGAACACCCACGAAAGGATTACAGGCAGAAACTCAAACATCGTATGCTTATAAATATGTTGATTGGTGAGCAGTTTTGCCTGGACGTTGTCTTTCTTTGATTTATGCGCTACATATGAATTTAAGTACTTGATGACATTAAACGCATTACTTCATCAACCCCATGTATGAAGGCAAAAAGTTAGAAAAATAAGATTGTCGTATTTTTTACTTAAGCTATGTCTTTGTAGTCAGGGGTGGCTCATGCCTATAGATAGATGGGCACTGTCTTCCCTGGCAGGATCTAGATATTGGGGGGAATCAAATAAATATCCTAAAATTTCTTCTAGCGTTTTCTTTACCTCTTTGGCTTAGAAACAAGAAAAAGGAATTGGTGGCATCTGAGACATAAAGAAGTGAAGTATCAATACCGCACATACCTGGTAGTTTCCGTTTGAAGTTGTCTTGGCGAAGTTGCACCGATGGTTCTCGAGTAGGTGTCTTCTTTGTGCAATCATAACAGAGAAAAAAATTTGGGAGGACAGATTTGGCCTTGGTGTCCTGACCCTTTTTTTCACCGATTTCCTCTGTGAGCGGCATCTCGTGTTGTTGACCAGTGAGTTTACAAAGAAGCTCTAGGGGGACAAATGAGAAACAGCCCAACGACAAACTTCATGTACATAACAACCGAGAATATTCCTACGATAACGCTACCTGTTGCTTAAGGGTCGTCAGTGTTCCTTGAGTCTTTTGATCAAGGAACTTCGGTGATTACTGAGTGTTTAATCGCATACTCTTTCGAACCAGGACGAAAAGTAAAATTCACGCCAGGATAGATTTTACATCCACGTTAGGCCTCAGCTATCAATATACATCTACTCAGCTTTCCAGGTACAAAGGTATAAAGCATTTTATGCTGTGTTTAGTTAGTATTGCTAATCAACTATTACTAGTAAATCTACCTTTACTCCTTTCGGGACAGGCCCGTACAGCCTACATATATAGCCCATTTTTCTGGGGTGACATTTGACGTTATGTTTAAAGGGTGTCCGTTGATAACAGGGAATGGGTTTTAGCAAACCTGGGCAAACCAAAACAAAGGGGATGAAGCAGTCAATTTTTGCTATTTTTAGGATATTGTCTCTTAATAAAAGATTTGAAACTTGAAATAAATTTCTTAGCGAATGAATTTTCATTTGATGAATGCAATAGATCCCAAGTATTAGCTGTTTAGTTTTTTGGTTAGACCCTAGGCTGAGTAAACTGTTCACTGAACATCCTTTGTGGCGTGCCCCCCCCCCCCAGACTGAAGGAGCTGGCTACGGGCATGTCCCTCCTCCATATTACTTTACCCCTCTAAACTAAGATACCGTCCACAGTTCCTGAAACATTAAATTTAAAAAACCCTGCTTATTGAAATTTAATAGGCCTACGCAAAGAGTAACTTAAAATCAAACTCAAGACGTTGATATACAGGTATTGAAACGCAGAGCTACGTTGGAATCTATGCTGCGTGAATCATACTAGTGATATCATACCGAAGACTAACAATCATAATATTTCTACAAATTGACAGTTAAACTAATGAAGACTAAGAAATGATCATCGTCATTGTGTAGGATATCACTTACCACTAACTTCTTTTTTTGAATAAATGTGCGTACAGTCATTTTCTGCACCTTACTTTCAAAAGTAGAGACAGAAGTTGCGAACTTCAATGTAATACTGACAATGCAATCTCCGTTTGTCGCACTTATGCTCTTATTTATGCAAAATCGATAACTCAAATAATTCTCAATTTTTTTCTTCTCCTTATATCTTTTTTGCAAACTGGAAATTACTTATACTCACAAATTGGAAATATAACGCAAGGATGAATCATTACAACATTGCCAAAATCAATATTTTCTGAAGAAAATTTTATTACGACAAGAAATTTGAGGATTTTTCTGAGAATGACAAGAAATTGTACTGGGAGCAATTTGGGGCAAAAAACAGCTTTGGAGGGGCAATGCCCCCCCTGCTCCCCCCATAGCTCCGTACCTGGAGAGCAAGCAGCCATCCGATAATTTATCTGTAAGTGCAAAAAACAATAGTACAATAGAGGGGTGCATAATGTGACAGGCAAAGATTTGACCATTGCCTGCGATCCGTTTATTGAAATGCACGACTCTCCACCTTGTGCCATCAGTAGGCATGTTATTGTTTGAATGGATTTAAGCAATGAAAACAAAGAACCTTTGTTTGAGCAAGTCTTGTGCTGCCTTTGCTTTGCTTTTTGTCAAGTAGTAAGTAGCTTTCCTGTTACGAGGGGTGAGAGCGGACGACAGGGGGGGGCTCAAATCATGGGGGTGACAGTACGTGAACAACGAGCCTCGTATAAATGTGGCCGAGGAGTGTAATAAACGAGGGACCCTCTTATACCAAAATAGAGAGAATGCAGAAGCAGAAAGGAAACACAGAAAATTAATGACATTCAACCTGGGGAACTTTGGGCCAGACACAAACGCACACTACTTACCAGCTGGCACCGTGTGGAAGTGTGTGTCGGGCACACAGGCACACTACCTACCAGCCGCCCCTGCTGGTAGGTTAAAAAGCTACCGCACAGCAATAGTCATTGCAAATTTTGAAAAATTTGGGGAAGGGGGCATGACCCTGCGTTGTATCACTAGGGCTTGAAGTCTTCTTGTACTCGCATCACACATACTTGAACACTTGTGGAATAAATTCTTGTTTAGAACAGTGAATTCACCACTTAATTGGAAGAATAGTTTCACAGCTGATAGATTCCCACGCCACATTTACCAAATCTCTATTTCGGTGTTCCACGTACTGTTATTATCTTGCCGCTTCAGCTCCCTGTTCCAGGGAGCATAACGCTCCGCGTCTGTACGCTTAAACACGCCTGCAATGTGAACATGGACAAGGTATTTTACGGGAGAATTCATTTTGTGCCCATTTGTACTGCACGCGTCTGTACGCTTACAGTGTGAACGCTGCCTTAGGTTTTTATAGCTCACAAATGGTTCTTCGACAAATTCCTAAGAACCATTCAAAGATTTTCCGCGTAGCAAGTTCCTTGTTGCAGGTTGTTACTTTCATTTCAGCTGTCTGTTGGAATGGCAGTGAGGTATTAGGTTTTTCATAACTCACAAACTAGATCTTTAACAAACTTCTAGAACCACTCAGAGCTTTCACGATTGGTTGATGCTCATTATACCAACAAGAGCGAGGTTTCTAAATGCACGCAAAATTTATAGAAATTGCTCTAGTACGCATGAGTCGAAAGGGAAGTAAACAAGGTTAATTGCTTACTAGACCGCAGCTTCATTTTGGATCCAATCAGAACTCTGTCCTCAGGAGGAACCATAAGAGCCAGTTTCGGCTCCTTCTCCTCTACTGCATCCTGTTATGGTGACTCCCCTCCATTAGTGCTGCCTAACGTAGTTATCTCAGCTATTCAAGTATCTTGCAGCCAACTGTCATCGCGCTGCAGCCAGATAAACAAGGATGCCTTTTCTGCTGTCTCCTGAAGTTCTGCTACCACATATTTAATGTCTTTATTGCTGTATCCAAACCCTCTTCTGAGCAAGTTACGACCATCTTTGCCAACAAATCCACCACACCCTATCGTGCAATGGTTGAATAGTGTCATCCAGGCTTGTTCTTCGCATTTGCTTATCAGATCTTTATGCCTTTGCTCTATCCTTTCTTCTGCATGTTCAAAATTGCCTTTCCAGGGCACTGTCAGTTTCAATAGCAAAACTTTTTTGTTATTGTCGTTCCAGATCCCCAAATCTGACCGTAAGCACGCTGCTACAACAAGAAAGAAAAGTGCGGAATCAAAGTCTGCTGCTAATTTCCACTCTCCTGGCCACCTTTCATTTACTATCGTTGTCATTTGCGAACCTTTTGTTATCGCCTTGTTTCCTTCTTCGTGGAAGTGCACTTTAGCCAGTGTTTTTTCGTAGGAACTTTGTCTTCATTGATATTGTTGATCATTCTCCTGAACGAGGGGTAGAAAACTTGCATCACTTGATTGTGTCGCCGAGTACATCTATTCTTCAGGTCCGATGAACACGAGGATACAATGTGTTTTAAAGTTCCATGTTCTCCACATTTACACTTCAACGAACGAAATTTGATGGGTTTGGCAAAATGTCATAAGTAGATTTTATCAAAATGCCAAGACGAGCTGGTTCCCACGACCAGAAGTCCTTTCAGCTAAATTTCATAGACAGCTGTATTGTTTTTATTTTTTGGAGGACCCAACCACTTTCAAATGTATACCGAAACATTTCTGTTCAATAATTTCAACTCTTAATGCAGCCACCTTATACATGCTAAGAGGCCACATTAAACTGGGGTACAGGCCATATTGCAAACATCACACACTTTGAACTTTCCATTGACTTTTGACTTTTCTAGCGCGCTTGAGCATACTCTACAAAAGTTGAGTCACTCTACAAGCCGACCAAACGACTGGATTTTCCACTATACAGCTAGATGAGCAATAGAAAATACTTTCGACTTTTTGGCCAGAAACAAAATCCAGGTTGCAACACAAGACTCGACATCACCATACAAGGTGGCCAAACAACTGGATTTTTATTCCACTTTTGTATACTGAAATTCCAATGGAAAAACCCACGTATTTAGCCAGGGCTTTAGGAGATATACGAAAGGCGCAGGCTCTACTAAATTCTAAGTATGGCCACAAATTGATCCATGACAGCCTTTTGAATGATTTTAGAATTTTCAAAGGAAACTTGAGTTGCAGAGATGATGACCAGCGAGGTAGGCCTATAGTATGCGTGTGCCAGGTATGCGCTGCACACCCTAAAGAAATTAATTCTCTTCAATTTATTTTACTTCAGTTGCTACGTGCTACATCCCAACGCCAATTTCTACCGATTGCAGTTTTAATGCGTTTCAACCGAAATCCGCTATTTTCTGATGTCATTGTACCTTCACTATTTTTCGAGTTACAAAGGTGTTCTGTCGATGTCAAGCAGACCCTTGCCTATTGCCTTGAAAGACAGCGAAGGACATCAAGCTTTCTTCTAGCAAAGAAATCACGTTTTGAAAATGACGTAAAGGTGTGAAGCAGAGTCTGTAAAGTACATACATCGACTTTGTTTGAAGTAAGCCCAGCCAACAGCTTGCTATGCCTACTAAGTCTCAGGCTACTTACACAGTTTTTTCCCAATTAGCAACCAGTCAATACACAACTAGGGCTGGATTGCCCTAAATGCTAAGAAACTTGAGGGCTCGGACGAATAACTGTAAACAACTAAAAATTAAAAAATGGACAATCAACCTGCAGAATTCACATAAAAACATTTTGCATCAAGCTAACATGTGCAATCTGAAGACAAACAAGAACATGTGTTTCCCTTAGATTCTCTTAATTTGTTAGTATGCATTGGTCTGCAAGCACTTATGGAGGCGACGTCATATGTGCAGGAAAGTCTAAGCAACTGTTAAGCAACTATACAATCAGCCAATCTTTAAGAAACTCCGAGAGCTAAACGAAAGTCTACTTACTTACTGAAAAAAAAGTGTACGCCACCATTAATCGTGGTCGACGTGATTCTTCAATGGTTCTTGTTTGAAATAAAAAGTTTATGTTTAGAACTACAATAACAGGCATATGTAGTAAACAATGTGTGAGCCTGTAAGTTCCACAACTTACATTGAAAGCGCTCGCTATCACTAATACCGCTGCCTGCACTCAAGCGAGAACATGCGAATAGCAATAAGCCTCTAACTTAATATTACTATGTGAATGGACTACCATTACGGGCATAATCGAACATTACAACCTTGTGTAGTGTATAACCTTCGAGTCTTATTGTATCCGATTTCAATCTCTTGCGTCTTTGCAGCGTGGACCTGACTGTTCGATCCGTACAACTATCAATTTAATGTTTGAACGACATTAATTAACGTTTTCAAACGATCAAACGTTATTTAGTGCCATTGTTAACTAATGCGCGTGTTAATAAATGACAAAAATCAAGTACCATAAAAAAATTATTTTTTAAAATTACTGGCAGAAAAGCGGCTTAAAGGGTAACATAACCAAAATCTCAGTTAGAAAAGTTTAGTAGGCGAGCACCAAAAATAAAACCATCACGTTGGAGATCGTAGTTAAAGCACCGCAGTTTTATCAGGTGCCTGTCTTCACTGTACTTTCCCCCCTGATATTTGTCTTCCAATTTAAAAGTAGATGTTTTAAATTCGCGCAGTTCGACATATATCCCTAGTTCTCATTTCCCTCCAAATTTTATCATAGAACTTCAACCTACGTCAAAGATCCCTGATTTCATATATCTCTAATCCTGTCAATAGCGAGTCACACAATGCTTTTGTATCATGATATACTTGTAAAACAAAGAGGCTAAAATTTAGGAACAAAATCTATAGACGCTGCATGTAAGGCTTTCGCGAGTGGAGCCATAAATTCTGAGAGTGCAAGCGGCGCTAAAAGTTTGGAATGGCACGAAAAATAACTGGTAGTTCTGAATTTTAACACAACTAGCATTGAAAACAACTTTCCACTGAAACAAGCAAAACAAAACGGGCAGTGACTACAACTCTCTCAAGATCGGCTGTCATGGGATGGTCTGCCACTTTTGAAACGGACTTGCCTGGTCCTAGTGACAGTGGCAAGTAAAACGCAATAGTCGTACAACAGCTTATAAGTGAAAGTGCTGGATAATGGTACGTATTCCTACTTTACCGCATATAGAAAATGACAGCTCACCAACTGTGAATACCTACGTTTGAACTAATTACGAAAAGGTTGGTAGCTGACAAACGAGTATCCCCGTATACTGTCCGTATACTGTTGCCAATTCTACTCCATATATAGTCAAGGAGACTAACTTGTATGGTAGCTTAAGAAATCGTCACGTATGTATTAACGTACATAACAGTTTCGCACTTAAGGTGACCTTTACCTTCGAAAAAGGTACATTCGCAAGGTCACGACTAAAAACGAACTACGTAACCTAACCTAAAACCGCTAATTAAAAACCTTCGTTTAAAATCTGTCCTAAGTCAAAATAATGTAGTAATCGATCCCCAAAATCTAACAGTTTACTATCACCTGCTTACATGTAAAATAACCAAATTTTTCCCTTTGAGATTTCAATATATTGCCGGCAATGAAAATTTGACAGGGGCCCATATTTGTATAAAATTTTGGCACAAATCAACGTTTCGAAAATTAGCGCTACGTTGAAATTAACGTTTCAAAAAGTAGCGTCAGCATCTAATTAACGTGGATTTAATTAACGCTTTTTAATTCCAAAAACGTTAATTAATGTTTCAGGTTAATTTTGTGTATCAAGGTATTTGTTTAAAAAGCGTTCTGTGGCCATGCTTGACCATGCCTAGGATTACAAAGAAGTAGCCTACAGTATATTATCTGTGGTCTCGTTTATTGTCTCTTCAGCAATATCTTGAAAATCTTATTTTCCTTTTGCAAATAATTTAAGTCATTTGACACAAGTCACCGTGGATCTTTTATTGGTGCGGAGCCATTCGCAGCATTCTTATGAAGGGTTCTTTGAGTTTCTTCTAAGTATTTTATTACGTATCTATGTACTTCTACCATATGTCAGCATGGAAGCAAACGCAGTATCGGAAACAAATTCGTTTATATTAGTCAGGTAGGTTTGATCTTCATAAAATAGTTAGCTTGCTAAAAGCGGTCCATGGCTTGTCTACATGTATGTTTCAATGCTTGAGACATGGCGTCAAGCATAGGTTAATTCATCAAACATACTGAGTGATTTTCCAGCTCATGATGTCATTGTACCGGTGTGGTTTAGTATTAAGTGCAAGGAAGAGTGAAAGAGACGATTGGATGTTTAAAACAGAACTTCAAGAATGGAGGACTGATGTTGAAAACTAGACAGGCATAGACTATTCAATCTGAGTGTTCGAAACTGCTAATAGAAGGCAATAGCGACGAGTAACTGCAGACCTTCGCACCTTGATGCTACAGGCAGGTAACAGGTAGGTTTTAGTGTCATAAACTCTTTCAATTAATTTTTTCATCATTGACATAAAAGACGGTGGCGCCTATGAGGGGCTTGTGAGGCTTAAGCCTCCCTATAATGCCTCGAGCCTCCCCTCGGCTCCTAGAACTTTCTCTGTAAAGGAAATCATATCATGCACATATCGAAGGCAATGTCAGTAATAAAGTACACTCCAGCTTTCCAGTCTTTCAGAATTCTCATTCAACTTTCTTTGTAACCGCACAGCCTAATGTGTGATATGCTCAAGTAAGCATTTGTCCCTTAATTTAAGCCACTTTTATTTCTGGGCAATAAAAACTGGTCTAGAATAACATCAATTTATGAGGTAAATGAAGACATTCTTGCATCTGAACTCCACCCACTCAGGCGACAAACTTCCAAAGACACAGGAAAGAAGCTTGAAGATCCAAATAACACTGCAACTTGCTGTTACGTTGAAGACACGCAAAGATGCATTCGCAGATATTAAGCCCTAGTGTGAATGAGTAGAATCTTAGCGTTAATTCAGCATCACATGAAGGACGTTTCTTATTTTAAAGCACGTTAAGTACGTAATTGTGTTAACTTAGTGGTGTTGGATACACCAGTAATTGTGCACTTTTGTATACCAATTTCAGAAGGGTAAAACTTTTGAGCATCGACATAACATTAGATACATTCATAGTAAGCTGCAAGACGAAACACATGGTGTAAAGGTACGTTGGTGACAAAAAGCATTTATGGTATAAATTTCTTTTGCGAATGATGATATTTGTCATCAAATTTTGCCAAGAAAGGAACTTTTGAGGATTGACAAAAATGTCTTTTTTCCAGGAATAAAGTTTAGTGATAATAAAAGGATGTTAAAAACTTGTTAATTTCAATCAGTTTCATTTATCCCTTGTCGGTTCAATACGTTTTCTTCGTGTTGTCTAACAAGCGCCGTCCTTTTGCTAGCACGTTTTGGTAATCTCTTACCCTCTAAGCAAATTTTGGATTCAAGCAACACTTGAGGGAAGGAAATACATTTTTCTTATAGCATTTTGCGGAAGCAACGTTTGTGAAAATGGCCCAACTTTTCCCTTAAAGTATATTTTGGAATGTCATATTTACGTTTAGTCCATGTTTAAATTGCTTGTACTTACTTTCATGCACTATATAATTGTACATATATTCATATATATATATATATATATATATATATCGGCATTTAAAAAGAACAGTAAATAGATGTAATAAACAATTATTGATTTTTAGAGCGTTTTTTAGTTATCTCCTTAAATTTATCAAATGTACCATTATGCAAAGCATTTGCGATTGGAGCAGAAAGTTCGGTGGCTTCTTACAGCTGCATTTTGAGACCACACACACATACATACGCAAATGATCAAACTATCCGATTCCCGCCTTAGCAAAAGCAACAGCAGTTACTGATTCATATACAGGGCCAACACTGCCTTTTGCGGCTTGCTCTAGTCTCAGTAGCATCTGTTCAGCCAGAACAGAAACAAGACAAGGAAATAGGTTTAGAATTTAGAGCATAGGTATAGCCTAAGGACGTAGAAAAACTAATTACTATCACCAGCATCCTTTTTTGACACTACTCGATGCAACACATTTTGATAGTTGTAACATATGTTTGCTTATTGAGTACGTCTAGGAGTCTTACTTTTTGTCGGCTGTTTTCGTTTATATTTTTTTATTATGAGTAGATGAAGTTCAAAAACTTTAATACTTGCACTCAGACATCGTACACAATTTTTCTTTACAACAGTCTGATCACTAATTTTTGTTTGCTTTTGCCATTCATCATTAAATGTGGAATGAGAGAAAAGAAAGATTAAAGAAATAGACCAGTTTCCATTTATATTATGGTAAAACGTATCAAAAATTTGGAAATGTATAAAAAATCTAGATAGCTTCGTATTTCATATCAATCAAAGGATATACTTTTCCGTCCTTTAAAAAGCTCGTTCTTCTTCCTTACCGTTAAGTATATATTAAAACATTCTATCCTTCACGACACATTTGGTTGAAACTTAGGAAGCTTTGCAAAGATTTTAGTATTTGTTTACACCTATGCAAAAGTACTCACTTGTTATTTCTACTCTTTCTGTCAATCCACTAACTATATAGACATCTCTATTTAATAAAGTCTATAAACTAAATGAAATGTGTTGTGTATCATCATAATTCGCTGTCTCCGGCTAAACAAGATTGCGCACTAACATGAGAAAGTATTCTGCACAGACCACGGGTTTTACAAGCACTGTTTAATTCATAAAAGACAAGATTTGATAAGGCCGCTATGTCGTTGTACCAACAATGTCGTGGTCTTTCTCTAATTCTCTTGTTGTGAATGCAAAAGGGCTAATTGAGGTGCACCAAGATCTCTGGAAGCCAATTTGGTAACCCCCTTACTGAGAAGATTCGAAATGCCATCGAAAAATCTTAAATATTACTTCCTGGATGAAAACAGGTCCTGTATATCCCACAACCGAGGAACGTATGCACGCGTTAAAGCAATGAAAAGTGTTCTAGGTATCTGTCTGACTCTCGCAGTTTTTGTTACTGCTGGACCTAAACCGTGTCCAGAACGCAAAGAGCCACTCACTGGGTGAGTAATCTTTTAACGAATTCAATTCAATTTGTTCTCATTGCTAATTACATTTCGAAAGTAGCTGCCCTTTACTTCTGTCTCCAGCCATAGTCAATGTAACGATAATGTTTAAACATTTGTATTTTTGAATTTGTTGATGAAAATATTTTATGATGATGATGCCCATATGCATCGCGACGGATATCGATAGTAAATGTCTTATTATAAATCATCTTTGTAGTCTTATTCAGTGAGTTTTAAGTGTTTTAACTTTGGAAGGCTTCCTCTCGTCTCTGGAAAACTTCAGCGTTTTTGTAACTTTCGAAAATCAAGAAATTGCCTTGACTACCAATTAAGACTATTCCATAAAAAGCGATTACAAATTTTAACTTGCTTTTTTGAACCTAATGGTACTCGAAGGTCCGAAATTATCGTTTGCCGTTAATAAGCAATATCTTTGAAAGAATTTCCATCTGATCCAAGCCTAATTCCAAACCGCCATCTTATTTTGACTTCCTTTACTTTAATTTAAAACACCCAAATGTTGGTCATTGTCGTACACGAAACAAGAGACATCAAAATAAAGTAGCATATTGTTGCAATGTAATCTTTAGCATTGCTGAAATGTGTTTGAAGTGACTCGAACTTATTTTTCAATGGCACTCAAAGCTGATGAAGCCTGAAACCTGCTTCTTGACTTGAGACAATATCGATTTAGAGCCCAAATAAACCTGTTGTTTTCAAGAATAGATTTTGCATTTTATCTGATGAAACAACTGCCACATGAAATTGTCATTGTCATATTATCATTTCAATATAACGAAAAATCCGTTATAACATTTATTGAGAATCATCAAGCATCATGGTCTCTAATTGCGTTGACTTGGATGTCGATGTCCACTGGTGGATCATTGGGAGCTAATGTGGTGACTAGAGAAATAAAAGTATGTTAACATCGGAGGTCATCTGGCTCAGTTGGTAGAGTGCACGCTGCGAAAGCGTGGGTCACCAGTTCGATCCACGGTGGTGACATATCTTTTTAACACATTTATTGAATGAGCAATAACATAATAGCATTACAATGTGATTTAATTTGTATTTAAGACTTCTAACAATTTTGTGATCAACACATTTTATTCAGGAGTGAAATTAAAGGATCTAAAGTTTCTGTTAACTTGTAGAAGTCTAATATTACCTATATAAGACGAAGAAGAAGAAGAAGAACCGTTTTTCTGGTGTAAAGTGTAATGGATCACACTGCACCGCTTACAAGGATAAAAAACTGGTAGGCATAGGCATTCTTTCATGCTGTCGGTACTAATTTAGAATTTGGATGGCTTTGCGAATTCTTTACAGATAGGATCTACTCGTTTATCATAGGCCTGTCTATTCATGTAGAGCCAGAAAAAACTGTAATCAAACTTGCTTATGAGATGGTTATGACATGGTGCAATGGCATATTATCCTTCACTTTTAGTTAGCGTGGTTATTAGTTTACTGGGTTTCTTAGGTTAGTTTCAGTATCGGGTCCACTCCTTATCGGGGGTATTCGATGGAAAGACTGCCATGCCAGTTTTGTGTTGTAAAGGTAATGGCTTAAAATTCTGCGCTGGGGAGTTACGTGACGGAGTCGAGACGGACGGAGTGACAGCGATGGCAAAACTGAATCATTTAGTTGTGGTTGCGTCGGTCTCTATATACAATTTGATTAGTTTGACTCAGGTTTTTAACTGTAATCTCGTTGCCATCCTTTAAATGCTGTCAAGAAAATCAGAGCATACGTTTCACCTTCAGAACCTCTTATCGGCTAATAACGTTTCGGTCTTTGTGCAGGACAAATACATCATTTGAGCAAGTCACGTATCAATAATATGATTATTGTATTTTGTACTTTAAAGCGATTTTCACGAGTTTAATGAACTTATTCATCTCTTCGAAACCAGGATGTAAATATTGAAGGTATTCCGTTCTTTGACCAATGGATCCTGAGATGCTCGACGTGTGTCCTTAATCACTTTAGACGGGGAGGCGGTGGGGGACCACATACAGTGTGATACTAGCCAGATCTCTGAGAGCTTCGTCAGAGTAATCTGGAACTACAGGATTTGCTCTTTTTATTTTAAATAAAAAATTCTGACTTCAAAAAGATCTTTACAAAATTAAGATTTCTGTAAAACCATTATTATTGTTCGAAATGGCTGGTAGAAAAGACATTTAAGTGGCCGAATGTAAATTAACTTTAAAAATAATGAATACCTCAGTATTCTTACAGAGACTTCCCTATAGTGTGCATGGAACAGTAAGAAAACCTTCAAAAAATCAAAAGGAACCAAAAGGAAACAGCAGGATCCAAAATAATCAAAATAATTCAAAGTGTTACAAAATGATCAAAGTGATTCTTTATCGTATCTCACAAAAGATGAACAATTACCCACGACCTTAACAAAATTGTTTTCGGCTAGCGATTAACCAGTGTGTATATTCTTGCAGTCCCTCAGTCAAACACCCCTGATGAGTAGTGGGCCCGATTTTGACACTACCCTAAATACACAGAAAAAATCATTAAAAAGGGTAACTAGCAAAAAAGGGGGCAGCTGGGGCATCAAAAGGGCAACGTCCCTCAATTAAGGCTACCGTGTAGGGAAGCAAGCTATGAGGCAGGGTCAACCGAGCAGTCGGACCGCCTATCACGGATCATGGAAAGATCATAAAACATGTGCATATTTCGCTTGTGCATATTGCACTACCCGTAGTATCATGAAAGGGATAAAGCATAGCCACAGAAAGGCTATCGAACTATGTGTTGATTTTAAAAGGCCTTTGATTCACTACACAAGGCCAAAATGATGAATATACTAGATGCTTAGAGAATGTAGTCAGTCATAGACAGGGGTGTGAACAAAAAGTTTAAAAAACAAAGTCAGGTATCAATGTTTAGAATCACCTGCAAGTTCCTAAACGTAGGGTAATACAACCTTCATCTTTTTAATGTGTGATTTCATATTTTGATAAAGATATTTTCTACTTGTCAGCAAAAGTACCTCCTCAAATAATGGTGTCTTATGTGGGGAATTACTTAAAATAAATACGCATGGGGGTTGGAGTACAAATGTCCCAGGTGGCAAATTTTGAAAAATCAATTAGCAGGGGGGCATCTATTAGGCACCCAAGAGTAAATCACTGTGAATTCTCATGAGATTTTCAAGTGCTTTCACAAATAATCGTGGCAAAAAACACATTCCTAATGTCACTTGCGGCTATGTGTCCTTGCGTGTCTTTTCAAATCACTTCCTGATTTGCACGCATATTGGCACAAGTCACATTTGTAAGGCTTTTCCCCACTATGAGTCCTCATGTGTTTTTTCAAATCACCTCCTGTAGTGCATGCATATTGGCACAAGTCACATTTGTAAGGCTTTTCCCCATTGTGAATCATCATGTGTGTTTTCAAATGACTTCTTGTCGCACAAACATATCGGCACAAGTCACATTTGTAAGGCTTTTCACCGCTATGGGTCATCATGTGTCTTTTCAAAGTAGGTTTTTCGGCAAATGCCTGTTGGCACAAGTCGCATTTGTAAGGCCTTTCACCACTATGAGCCCTCATGTGTCTTTTCAAACTAGCTGTTTGAGCGAATGCCTGTTGGCACAAGTCACATTTATAAGGCTTTTCCCCACTATGAGCCCTCATGTGTGTTTTCAAAGTAGCTGTTTGAGTGAATGCCTGTTGGCATAAGTCACATTTGTAAGGCCTTTCCCCACTATGAGTCTTCAAGTGTCTATTCAAGAGACTTGCTGTTGCACATACGTATTGACACAAGTCACATTTGTAAGGCTTTTCACCAGTATGAATCCTCATGTGTCTTTTCAAATCACTTCCTGTTTTGCATGTATATTGGCAAAGGACACATTTGTAAGGCTTTTCACCACTATGACTCCTCAAATGTCTTTTCAAATCACCTCCTGCTTTGCATGTATACGGGCAAAGGTCACATTTATAAGGCTTTTCACCGCTATGGATCCTCAAGTGTATTTTCAAAGTAGCTGTTTGAGTAAAAGCACTTTGGCACCAGTCGCATTTGTAAGGCTTTTCCCCACTATGAGTCCTTGTGTGTTTTTTCAAGTTAGCTACAGTAGCGCATGCGTATTTGCACAAGTCGCATTTGTAAGGCTTTTCACCACTATGAATCCTCCTGTGTGATTTCAAATCACTCCCTTTAGTGCATGCGTATTTGCATTGGTCACATTTGTAAGGCTTTTCCCCACTATGAATCCTAATGTGTCTTTTCAAATCACTTGCTGTTTTGGATGCATATTGGCACAGGTCACATTTGTAAGGCTTTTCACCACTATGAGTCCTCAAGTGTGAATTCAAATCACCTGCAGTAGTGCATGCGTATTGGCACATGTCACATTTGTAAGGCTTTTCACCACTATGAGTCATCATGTGTCTTTTCAAACTAGCTTTTTCAGTGAATGCCTGTTGGCACAAGTCACATTTGTAAGGCTTTTCGCCGCTATGAGTCCTCATGTGTCTTTTCAAACTAGCTTTTTCAGTGAATGCTTGTTGGCACAAGTCACATTTGTAAGGCTTTTTGCCACTATGTGCCCTCACGTGTCTTCTCAAATTAGCCACTAGAGTGAATGTATGTTGGCACAAGTCACATTTGTACGGCTTTTCACCATGGCGAGTCCTCATGTGTAATTTTAACCTCCTTTTTTCTGTACTATTGTATTGACAGAGGTCACATTTAAAATGGTTCTCACCATCATATTCCTTTTTGCATTGTTTGAAACTCCTTCGATGTCCTATGGTCAGAAAAGAGCAAGGAAAACAAATTCAATGTAAAATCACCGCTGAACTGCCCTTAAGTTTGTGCAATGCTGGTGCCACGTTAAGCAGCCTATCAATTTTAGTAAACTCTATTCAACATCAATTTGCTTATATTGATGTGTATATAATCAGGTCTCATAAACAATAATAATAATAATAAAATTTGTTTAGAATTTATGCCTTTTCCAATAACATGAGTGTCAGAAAATGTGTTGCTCTAGTGACCGTTATTTTCTAGAATATTCACGTTTCCTATAAATTCATCGTACTAGCTTTCTGTGATCAGTGTATGGCGAAAACGTTTAGCAAAACGAATCCCTTATTTAATGCAATATTCAAATTTTGTATCATAAACTAATTTTTCACATATCAAAATGGTTCTACAAATGTTGCAATTTACATCAGTTATGGGTGTGGTTTCAAAACCATTTAAAGGGAAGCTTGGGTGGGTCTTTGTCCAAATGTGTGAAATTTGGGGGTAGGCCAGAGCTTAACAGGAGTTTCTTACCAAAAGCATACTAATGATGCTGGCTTTTGATTGATAAATTATGAACAGCTTGGACAAGAGAACAGAACCATAACTTCTGAGACTTTCACAAATTGTAGGATTTGTCAACAAACATCAGCTGTCCTGAAGTTCCTACCAATATGCCTTTTAAGTTACTTGCTACTGTACAAATTAACACTAAATGATTATGTAGTTGCAGTAAACCTTTTCCTACTCCATGACTGCAGCAATGAAGAACAACTTCCTATAGTATCACAGCTTTCATCCACAATTATAAACTGATAATATTTTAATAATTTAATGATAATAAATAATAATTTGAGCCACTGTGGTCCAGTGGATAGTTCACTTGCCCTCTATCCTAGAGGGTATGGGTTCCTGGGAGGGCCATTGGTAATGACAAGAAGGGCATCCGGTCTTAAAGTGCTCTATGCTCCAATAAAAGTCCCTAATATATGGGCACTGTCCCAGCCCCTGTTAAAGGGGAGTACAAGGCGTAAAAAACAAGTTTTTAAAAAATGGTACATCCAATGTGAACTGACCTCAAAACAGTTGTAGTTTAACAGGTTTCAAAACCATTAGAACTACAATTGTTTCGCTCACAAAGCTTGCCTCTGAGAGAGGTGGGGTGGTAGGGATTTCCAAAATATCAAAGGAGGGACAGGTCACAAGTTTCACCATTCTCTGAAAATAATACTAAAAATGGTATATATCCATTCAATTTTATATTATATTTGGTTACATCGATACAAAAATGTTAGAGTTGGCTAAATTCAACTGGAAGTGGCATTGTATAGTCTATATAGTATATGTAAATTCTAGCAAGAACTAGTAAATTGCCACTTAGCCCATGTTTGTTCACTAAGGACAATTTTTGTGCAGTTTTGAAGTTATATCTCATGGAAGGCACAACAAACATACGTATGGAAATACGGGCAACAGTCATCCCATACGTCCTACGTTTTTAGTTTTCAATCCATTATGGTATACTAAAGTGAAAAACGTATAAACCAATAAGAATGTCAGGTGGGGCAAAGTCTGCTAAAGAATTATCCCATGGGGGGCAGTGCCCCCCTTTCCCCCTCACTTTAGTGATCGAACCGTTTTGACAACCAATGTTTATGTGAACATGGCTAAAGATAGGTGTTTGTTTCTTGGAAAAAAGTCTAATCATTACTATGTACTCTCAACCCTACTCAAGGATATAGTGGAATTCATTACCTGACTGTGATACAGTTTTCTTCCTATTGTTGGATGTATCTGTTTCATTCACATTGTTTTTGCATGTTGCATCTTCAATCACCTCTTCATCATTTGCAACTGTATTGCGTTCTTCCAATTCATCTTCCTCCTCCTTGATCTCATTCAGTGTCAACATTGGGCTTTCCTCTTCGCCTCCACCAATCCCTGTGCTAGTACCACTATTACATAGATCAGTCTTAAAGGAAATGAAATTGTCAAGAAAAGAGGATTTGAAGTATCAGTTTTATAAAGATACTGGAGAAATAGAAACTATGCCACTACCTAAACATTTTGGTTAATTGTTAAAGATAATGTTTCACTCCTTACAAGGGACATACTACTACCAAGTGTGGAGGTACATACTTTCCTTTTTCATTTTCTTAACTTACAATGTTGGTAGGAACCTTATTCTCAAGTACCCAAGCAAAATCGCTTTTCCTAGACCTCCTGTGTTAGTTTCAAGAAAAATTGTAGAGGTTAAGGAGAAACAAATTATATACCTCATCTTCGCTTTTGCACACTGTACACAATGGGTGGTAGGCTTCTTCACAAATGTCATCTGAAAAAAAGTGATATCATTAACAAGCCTCGTTGGTAAAACACTATGTTTTTATGTAAATGATTTTATGCTGGTAGCATACTAAACAGCGAATGTAAAAATAGGGGAAACAACAATTTTGCTATATTGATGATAATAGTGGGCATACTGTATATTCATCATCCAGGCAAAATGGTAAGAAGCTGTCTTATCCAAGAGGCTCTTTGGGAAAACATGAACTAGTGAAATCTATTTCTCCCTAAAGCAGCAGACAAGGAGAACTTTGTAAAGTACCTCAAATTCTTCTAAGGTATTAAATATTAAGAGGGAATGAGTACCAAGCCACACAAGAAGCATTACTTCAGCCAAATGTAAACACCTTGATTGTTTGATTAACACAAGGTCACAAGTCATAGGACATTTTTAACTTACATATTACACTTTACGGGCAATTTCTATCAGCTGATAACTCTCTACTTTCATTCTTGTCCTTTATGCCATTGAGATTACTCCCTATATGGATGGACTGAGAATTGATTGTAGTGACTCTAATGTTTGAAAACTTTATGAATGATAGATGAATGCTCTTGTAAATTTTTATAATAGCTTGAATGTGAAATGTTACATGCAGTGTCAAATTTTGCATGTAATCTCCATATTTGTAAACTCTATATTTGTCATTATTAGACTCGCTGAAAACAATGGATCAATATTCAGGTCCTATCATTATCATGTTAGCAGTGTGGATATGTCTTTCTGTGTAATAGAGGAAGCCATAGAAACAACATAGAAGTAACAGAATCGCCTATTTTTGTACGACTGTCACCTTGCCTTGTTTGTAATTTGCCTCCTTCTATTTTCATAATACTACGTTTTCAAATATAGTAAATTTATGGAAAATTTAACTCGTTTACAAATTCATCTGTCACTGTGTGAAAGAGTATATAGTTTTTGCGTTGCAGAGGTTGTAGGAAAGAATTGCACAACACGTGCCGGCATTTATAAGTAAACGCCGTAAAGTTTCGAAAAGTCGTGTAAATAAGACCAAGTCAACAGATCCTGAAACAGGCTTTGTATCAGGAAAAACGTGATAAACAAAGGGATTTTTTTTTAAGTATGAGCTGGAGCACGCTCTCCTTTTCATCTTGCGGTTCTTGGAGCCTCATTCATTAAAACAAAGAAGCCAGTGCTCTGTCGACAAAAAGAAGTATTAACAGTTTACGCTCCGATAACACGGGAGAAAGAAAACGTATCGCTTATGTGCATGTTATTTGCTGTGACGATTTTCATTCCTCCTTTTTTCTATTGACTCTTCACGAAAAGTGTACCTACTTCCCTCCAGACGATTTCCGTGGGTATTGTCAAAAGAAAACGTCGAGAAAAATGGATTTGGTTACTCATCGCCTTCTTCAAACTTAAACATATTTCCAAGATTAAAACCTTGAATTTTTAACAACTATTTACACAACAAAACAATTTATAAAATACACTTGATGAGGCACCGTTCACAGTGCCTCGCCTCCTTTTTCAAACAATAGCCAATTCAAAAATTTAGACAAACGTCGCCAACTTGTGCTTGCCGGAAAGTCTTCAGGACGGAAAACACAGGTCACCATAAGACCTTGTATCTGCACTTATTTCCGAAAACAAACTACATGATTTAAATAAAGAACGGGAATAAGACGTGCTGTTTAC
>JAAAKM020006971.1:76941287-76983761 GCA_010016025.2 Alatinidae sp. Z8VKAUB7J3 | reverse complement strand
ATTACCGAAAGTCGTGTTTCCTGTACAGTTCTGATCACTGAGGTTCAAAATAAAACGAAAGGCTTTAAGTAATCTCAGTTTCAAATTATTCATTGGGAAAATGATAGCTCTGGGATTCTACAGAATTCTTAATTGTTTCACGTCGTGTAACAGTGAAGTGGAAGAACGTTTTCCAAGATAAACAATTAATGTTTATTGGTTTGTACGTATTGTATTCACCACAACTTAATGAGTGAAAGTAAAGCCTACAAGACCGGTAAACAACTTTAAATAGTCGTGCCCGCAATTATTACAAAATTTCTAACTAGTGTATGTCGCTTTGCTTGAGAAATTAAGATTTGAAGAAGATGTTAAGGTGGGGTAACCCACTCCGACTGAGATTCACTAAGTTTGAATTCATGGTCTAATAAAACGTTTTCGTTGTTTAAGGCTTACATTGAGCGGTTTAGTATGTTTAAAAATGAAATAAGGTGGTCATCAATCGAGCCAATTAAACAAAAGCACGAAGTGTAATATTTTAATTCATCTGTACAGAGAGTCCCGCTCCAAATAGTTGTCATTTGAGATAGAAGTGCAGATTGAGGTGACGTAAGATGGCCTATCAGCCAAATATCCCAAATTAAAAGCTTTCAACTTTCAATATGACGAAACTTAAAAATTGTGCAGGGTAAGCGGTATGATGGAACATCTTCTAATATTTAGAATGCATAAATGTTGTGGTACCATCAGCCCGATGTTGATTTAAAACCTTTTGAAAGAGGCTAAAATATTAGCTACAAGAGAGAGCCCCGAAGTCATGCCCCTGACTAATTTTGAATTTGGCATCCAATTTTGGTAATTTGAAGCTGCTTTTACATCTAACTTGTTTTTGTTGGTTTCCTGCGTATTTTTAAAATCATAGGATCCCAAAAGTGTCTAGTGAGTAGTCATCCACGTCAACTCCTAGACCCGTCCTTGTCGACAACACCTGAACATCATCGTCCTTGTTATTATCATGATTATCATTAATCACATTATCGCATTGTATCATGATGTGCGAAACTCACCAAAACTCACTCTGAGAGGCTGATTTTTTTTCTGAATTGTTTAGGACATTCAAACATCCTAAAAGCTGTTCATTACGATTTTCCAGTACAATCAAAATAGAACACCGCAAGGTAGTCTACCAGACCTTTCTGCAAAAGATTATGTATTTGACCCCGATTTCATTTTATCTGGTTCTGTCAATATCGTGGATTAGAGTTATTAAAGAATCCCTGCTATGCTAAGAAGTGGCCCCAAAGCTGCCACTGGCTGGAAATATTCAAAAAAGAATCAAATACTTAGTAAGAAACGAGTGCTTTGGCCACATTAACCCTTCAACTGAGGAAACCATTCTGATGTCGCTGTACAGCTGCCAGGCATAGCAATGGCACAGGGAGCTGGAATCCTAATTGTGTTACAACTGGAAGTAAGAGCAACCGAAGCCGATACGAAACAAGCAAATAACGATTCTTGTGAAAATCATGGCTTTGGCCCTGATGCATCATTTGAATAAACAGGCAAATAGACATCAAACCCATGATAATGGTGATCCCTGGATAGGCAGTATGTTGAACCTACAGCGATTCGAATTTTACAGTGCGGCTGTGATTGAGTTTCCTTACAGCAAACTTCTAATAAGTAACCCAATTAACTGACTAAAGAACTATATAACCTACGTATCTACCAATAAATTGGCTCCAATTTATCAGTTAACAGATGTGTTGTTAAAGAAAAACTTTACCCTTGTGTTGTGCTACATAAAATTTGGGCCTAGCTAGTAGGCACTTTCATAGTTTAGTAGTTTTGCGCATGCGTTGTAGGGTTAGGCCCTCTTTTGCCAATCTCTTGCCTTATCAGTGTAGCTATGTGCTTTGACGTTATTGCGATGGATCATCAGTAGTTACTAATTGTTTACACGGAGTTGAAAAGATTTATAACTACACGCACTCTGTAGTGAATGCAAAACTAGCTGTCAAAAACCACTAATATTGTGTTATAGGTCTTTTCCATGGACGGTGACTCAACTGTTGGTCATATTCATGCAACAATGGTTACGCATCTGAAATTTTGACCATTTATCCGATCATTTTGACGTTAACAATGTTAATATTTTATAAGGTTGATAAGTAGCCACTAAGTTGTTTGATATCTTGGCCTCTGATGAAATGACGAGTGTGATCGGAACATGAATATTGTGGTAAACTTTGGCTTTTATGGTCACAACATCACCGATTGAAAGATTCAGTCCAGACATCACCCATCACTAAGGACGCAACTTAGGGTAAAATATACTCTGCTGGAGCTAGACTGCTTTGTCAACTCAAAGAACCACGATCTTACATAAATTCATTAGTCATGTTGGGGGGCTCTGAATACAGGCTTTGAAGATTATCTAAATCCGTAGAACAATACAACATAAAATTGAAATAATTCTTTGGGTCATGCAAGGCGTTCTGTAAAGCGTGCGCTAAAGATTGAAGCGAGAGGATGTGTGCAAACAGGGTGGAGATTTGGTGCATCTGACGTAAAATATCATCACGAAATTATGTTCATAAGCATGAAATTTTGGCTGTGGAACTTATTTGAGAGAAAGATCTATATTTTCAAAGAAGGAAATTTAAGAACGGAACCCTTAAACAAAGATTGAATACTACCACGTCTTCAAGGCAATGCAAAAGTCGTCCAATCGATAGAAATTGGAGCGAAAAGTTTGGTCTGAAATCCCCAATTACTCAAATCTTTTAAAAAAGCGGAACAATTTTCCCCAAAACCCGAATAATTTCTCCCCCTAATCAATATCCTGTTCCATTAAGCTTTTAGTTACTTGTTCTTTTGACACCGTTTGCAACAAATTATTGAAGTGAATTGTACCTGATATTGGTTGTTTTGAATTTTCCTAAGCTCATAATATTCCGTAATGTAAATTTTTGGTTTTGTTACCGTTAAGATGTTTAGTTAATTTATTGTTTTTAGATGTTTCCATAAAGGGTAGGTTAACAGATACTTATTTTCCATTTTCATTTTCATTCTCTCTACTCTGAAGTGCCGAATAATCGTGGACGCCTTAATAAACGGGGGGGTCATCATTACGGTCTAGAGTTAATGAACGGGTGGGTCGAAATAACCCGGGGGTCTGAACTCCAGTCTCGATTTCGTGAAAGTTTTAAATAAGGATGACACACGAGGACAAAAATCGTACTAATTGACTAATTAGCAACATTTTCAGGGTCAAATGTTGCATGAGAACTTATTCAAGTTTTTTCGGATATCATTTACATTTTGAGCACTGGGAAAATTCCTTGAAATTAATAAACGGGGGGTCCTAATAAGGAGCTGGGGATTATAAATTTCAAAAAATTAATAAGCGGGGGGTACGATTATTTGGCACTCGAGAGTACTGTCTCTCTATGTAACATATCTGTCTCTTGTCACAATACAGATACGTAGGGCAAAAAAGCACTGTATACAAGCACTTCCTTGCTTGAGCCTCAAATAAAATGTAGGACAGTTAATACATTTAGGTTTAAATGAATATGACATTCCAAGTTATTTACTCATAAGGTAACGATTTAAACTAACATATATTCTATAGTTCAGTGGCTGCCAATACTTGTCTTGCCATGCCCTCTTGGTAAAATACTTTATAATAAAGTAATTTGTTAGGCGGCTGAAAATGCTTACCAGGAAGAACAACCCTAGTGGTCGCCTAGGCTTGTCACTTTTTTTTCCATCTACAGTTATTCTTTAAGGGAGATGAAGAGCCAATGTAATTTGAAAAGCTCCTGTATATCGTTATTATTATTATTGTTGTTGTTCCATAATTTGGTTAATTGTTTTTGAATTGTTTTGATGGTTACCTACATTTTGAATTAGGCCAAATCATGAAATATGCATATAACTTTCAATTTAAACTGACGATACTTAATAGATTTGAATTTATACATTTGATCATAAAATTATAAATCATACGAACCTTGAAAAGGAGAATCTACCTTTAAACGAAATCGATATTATCAATCAGCATGGTTTTTGGATGCCAGAACAAAAGTTTTTATTTATTATCTTTAAAAACTGCACTTTGCTCCTCTGTGACCAATTTTAATCCTGAGTAGATATCATGAATGACTTGCTACTGCATTAACTATTTGTTTTGATATTAAGGATAGGTTGTAAACAATTGAAGTGCTTTCCAAGGAAAATATTGTCAAATGATAATTAGATTGAGGAAATCGTAAAGTGTAATTGTGCAGGGCAAGTTTGGCTTTCAACGTCTCTAAACGATTTTTGTCTGCTACTCTTTTACCTTCATAATGATTTGCATACGATCAAGATCCAGTAAATGTTTAATCCAAGTAGCGTAAAGGTTTTTTAGAATACAAATGCGTTTGTATATCAATCCTCTCCAGAAAAGAATAACTCAACTAAAATATTGAACAGAGTCAACCAAAAGCAATGTGTCTGAAGCTAGGTCACGTGTCAGCTACAAACTGGAAATCATATTATATGTGCGTATGTCTACATTCGACTTTTTCGTATCTTCTTCTTTCTGTCAGAAGGGGCCACGCCTCGCTTGGTACCTTGACCAAACAAAAATATGGAAAAGGTGTGAGCAAATGGAATGATTGTGTGTTAAGAGGCTCTGTCTTGTTTACTAGGCTAACACTAACAAGTGCATACAATAATATACCTACTACATTTGATGCAAGAGGAGTGAGAGCTGAGAGGCTCTTTATGAAACGGTGACGCTACCCTTCAGAAAACCGTGCGTGCACCATTAACTCTGTCCCGTACAAGTAATATATTTGTGTCCATGTGTAATATATGTGTGTCCATTTATTAACTAGTGATTTATAATTCGCCATTACGCTTTCGATTTGACTTTGTTTTGCATTCTTCTTTTCCAAACGAAAAATTCTTATATAGCGAGAATAGATGGCTTGAAACGTCAATTTAGGAAAGACACAAGAGAAATAATAAATGACCAATGATAGGGACTGGAACACATGACCAAAGATTTTGCGATGTGTGCTCTATCAACTGAGCTAGGTGATCTCCAACGTACACACTATGTATACACTATTTCTCTAGTCGCCGCATTAGCTCCCAATCATCAACCGGTTGACATGGGCTCCAAGCTCAGCCCCGTTGGAGACCAGCCTCTTTGCGTTATGTGACTTGATCAAGGAAGACCGCAATCAGACCTATCAATCTGTCCAAAGTCCATTGAAAATTACAAAGTATCATTGGTCACTGCTGGGTCACGTCCTTGTGGTGATATATTCTGTACTACCCTGGTGTTTTTCTAAATTTGCGTTTCCAATCCTCTCTTCTCGATGATCTAAAAACGAACATTCAGTCGACGGTGGATACTTTGAGCTTTGGAAGAACAAAACGTTTTGAGCCATAGTAATTGCTTAGTAATTTGCCATACAATACATTTTCCGATGACCGAGTGTAGAGCCCGAGGCTGCAAAATAGTTCCAAAGCTTCAAAAACTGCCGCCAGCACTATTAACGGCCTGTTGACTTTTCTAGGTCGGTGGATACATGTAGAAAAATCGAGGCTAATACGGAAGATCTTGTGGCCCCAGCCTACCCGAGATGGTTTTCGGAGACCCGAACATCAGGCCGGAAGTCCGAAGAACATTACCAGAAAAGTATGTAGTTTATGTGACCACTGATGATTTAGCGACGTTCTCTGACAAAAACCGTATGTCGTTTGAACCGAAACAGACTGGGTCTAAACACGTGACTAACACAGAAGCAACGAAAAAAGATATCCTGTTTTTGTTTGCGTTTTCTCCCTATGACCCATGAAAGGCCGCCCTTATTGGCCGATGGGGATGTTAAAGTCGAGTAAGCAAATTTCTAGGTTAAAGTGTTGTTTATGAGAACGCACCAGCGAAGTCTAAAGGGAAAAATCGAGTTATTGAACTCTCAAGTGATCAGAGGCTGTAGTTACTACGAGATCATTGCATGCAAATTTTAGTGATTTTTTTGTTAAAAAATGTTCTAGATAACTATACATTTTTAGAAGAAGCAGAAGTCTAACATGATAACTGTTACGTTGGATGGTAAGCGTTTTTGTCAGCTCACCACATTTCAGTATGTTGTGGTAGAAGATGTATATATCAGTCCTTTGATACGAATGGGCCTTAAAATACTCATGTGGGACCTCTACAATCTATTATTCTTCATTGCACCTTGCCATGCGGCACATTTTTAGAATCTTTACATTGGACAATTAAAAGTGGTAGATGAATTTTGTAGCATTGTACGGAACATGGAATAAAAGGAACATAACAATTTGCCGTTCGTTGTGAGAAGTTGGAAATGTTGTACAACGTGACTTTATGAGTGCTGACCGGGGGGTGGGTGGGGGGCAGATAATTTTCCTCTCTTTTTGGCATCCGTAAAGTTTTTGTTTGACAAGCTAGTAGAGAAGTTGTCACTTTGTTAACACGTTCTGATATAAAAACATTCGAATATTAAAATCATATGTGCAGATAGAATATACTTGTAAAATTTATTACACGATGCATACAATGTGTCTACCAAGTTTGGTGGGTACGTATTTTCACTGTTGACAGATTATTTGATTTACTTCTGTTCGTACCACTACGAATGTTACACACTAATAGAAGAGTCGAATGCCTGTGGGATGGGCACAGTGTAGAAAGAATGCCGTAACTGAGCTAACACGTAATGACGCCACCTTAAGCGGCCCACAGACGCTCATCAATTAAAATTGGTTAAACTGTGTAATGACCTGAAGAAGTCTGTTAGACGAAACGTTGTCATAAAGTTTCCACATTTGGCGTTCTACTTATCATAACTTGTCGGTGGGCTACTCACCTTTCAAACACGCTCAACAATATTGAGAGTGTTATTATTGAACTTTTATAGATGAAATTTCGCGTACAGACGATTCACTTTATTGACAATAATGTCTCATTTCACTGGTGGCCTTCGTCACAGACTGAGCACCTATCCTCCGTTTCGCTGTTGCAGCAAAACGAAAACGTGGTATTAACAAACGAAACGGACGAAATGCTAAAGAGAGGTTTAGAGCATCGAAGTACTATACATTTGGTTTGTATACTTGGCCAGTTCAAGCACAAAGTGTGGCTAAATCTTTAAGTTCTTAAACTCCTTCCAAAAGGCGGTTTGCAAGGTATTAAATTTTTCTTTAACCCCTTCCTTCTTGCTTCTTGGGTCTTATACTTACCTCTCCACCAATATTTTTCATGTGCAGGAATTCACTCGTTAAATTTATTAAAACTGTTTCAGTTGCCATATTTTTCTTTGAACACTGAAATTTACGTAGAAAACTGGACTTCATGTCAATAACGTGCTGCAAGCAATACAAACTATTGACGGATTGTCAATAAAAAAATATCCACGGATTTTGATTTCGTCATTACATTTCGAAATATTGCAATCATGGCCCGCCGATGATCGATGGTAGGCCTATTGTTAATATACGCGGTTAAACTGGAAGCGCTCGTTAGGTTATAAAGACCTTGGTTACGTGTTGGCAACGGCATTTTTAATAGAGTGTTTTCTTATTGCCGCTGCAAAAATGTCTATACTACTGAAGGTATCACCCAAGATATGTTAAAGATTTTGATAAATCAAATGAACTTACAAGTATATTAGAGCGAAGGAGTCCTTTTTACGTGTTAAGTCTAAATCTGTTGAAATAATTTCAGTATCTCTTATAAAATACTGTGATGGGCATCTCGTTGCCACCGCGTAACCAAGGCCGTCCTAGCATTCGGTTTACTGGCGTATACAGTATCATCAATAATATTGTCAAAATTATTGAGTGCCTGTGCACCGCTTTACACTCCCAAGTTTTGCGGTCTGCCCCTCCCTCATTTGTAAACTTGATTGACTTCCATTAGCGATTGTGAATGTACTCCTCAACTTGGTCAACTCAAGCTTAATATTTGTACAACTGAGCATGCGGCTATCTATTTTAGTCATAATCTATTCCAAACAAAGAGAACGTGTTTATCTAATAAGATTGACTGATCTCCATTAACGATCTAGTCATGTTTAAACAATTCAGTCCAGTGCATTCAGCTAGACTTTACAAATTGACATTTATTAAATTGTAATTTTATTAATTGCAGTCGGGAATGTCTAAGTTTATTGTAAATACCTTTAAAGACAATTAGGGTTTTTATACCTCTCTGAATCCTCTTTTCGTTCTATGTGAATGCTACTCGGTGTTTTCTTACACCAAACAGACCGCTCAAATCACTTTGTTAAAGTCACTCCCTGCCGTTCTTCACTCCATTAGTTCAAAACTTCTGGCGCATACTAAGGGTTTTCATTGGGCAGCTGACATTGATGCGGCAAGGGCATTATCTGCATATTCAGAACGCAGCTGAGGGTCCTGGGGCGCTGTAAGCCCTCCAGAAAGTCCAGTCTTTCCAGGAGGTCCAAACGTTTTGAAGGACCTGGATTGATAGCTCTATTCTGCCTTCCTTTCCTATGTCTGACGCCAAGGTTCTGCTTAGTTTCATCACATATCTGCAAAGACCAAAGAGTGCGTGCAACCTGTGAACTTCAACCAAAGTCAAGGATCCCTGGTGCAACGGCATCGAGAGCACGTTCATAACGAGAGGCATATTAGCTTTCAGAAACTAAGGGGGCTTGAGAAAGGCACCATGTTATTCCATTTTCAATTTTTTACAGGCTACTAGCTTTATTTACATCCAAACAAGGTTAAGTATCACAACGAGTGAATTATTAATAAGTTGTGGGACTAAATTAACATCGTGATTACATAGTATGCTGCATTAAGGCCGCAGAATGTCATTTGGATCATTTTCGCTGATGGTGTACTGCACGCTTTTTTCAAGTTAAAATATGTCCTGGCTATAAAAAGACCAAAAGCTATGAATTAGAGTTCATTTAGACCCTAAATATTAAGTAAACAATTTAAGGTTGAGAAGCAATGACTTATGCAGATGTTATGGGATAAAGAGCTTAGCTGCCGCCATTTCCCATCATTTGGGCAAATTCTGTATAGCTTGGGGGCAATAAGAGGTACCGTTGTGTGGTACTGTATGTATCAAAATGAAGCAGCGTCTCAATAAAGCTCTTCCACTGACAGTGCCAAAACCATTTCACCCCTTCTTAATGTCCGAAGGTTCTTAGTGCATCCTGGCCCCTGATTCCATACTGGCCCCAGACTCCGATTCCATTAAAGGTGCCAATACCATTACACCCCTTCTTAATGTCTGAAGATTCTTAGTGCATTCTGGTCCCCGATTCCGATTTTATTTAGGGGTGTCAAAACCATTCACCTCTTCTTAATGCCCGAGGGCTCTGGGTCCATCCTGGTGCCCGACTCCGATTCCATTAGGTGTGATAAAACCATTTACCGCCTCTTAATGTTTGAAGGCTCCTAGTGCATCCTGGTCCCTGGCTCCGATTAAATTAGCGCTTTCAAAACCATTCACGCTTCCTTAATTTTTTAGGACTCCTATTGCATCCTGGTCCTTGACAGAGAACTTACATTAAAACAATGTATCTTAACAAACAATCAGCATGAGCTGATGTCGCAACTACCTAGTGCGACCGCCCAAACTTTCAGCTGCTTTGTATAAAAACTGGAACACGGTGTATCTTTATAGGTCCACTTTATTTTATGGGCCCAGAGTCCATACACCTTCATCTGTTCCCGGTGCGATCGCTAATGAGGTGTCACGATATGATGAAACATCGTATGCACATCAGGTTTTAGATCTCCGCCAGCCAGGTGAGCAAAGCGCAGCCAGCTTGCTTCTGTCTACTCCATTGTGCTCATATTTCTATGGCAGATCCATCAAGAAATTTTTATCTGCGTGCAAACGTTTCAAGTCAATTCTTACATAGGCTACTATGAGAGACAAATAAGGTTTTAACCTCAGGTTTGGCTATTAAAAGTAATAACTTTCACTAATTAGAAAAAATGTTTCCTGAGGACCAAAGTTCTAGATAATACTGCAAAAAACTGCAAAGACTTTCCATTTTTATTGATAGTCTTCGATTATGATAATAAGTGAATGAGATGCAATCTTGACGTGGGCAAACATATTTCTGTTAACATCGTTTCCTTAATGAGAGTCAGAAAAATCCATGAAAAGTGTTTTCTTCATGACTATCAAAGATACGAGAAGCCGAAAAGGTGATGCAGTTTGTTCTATTTCATGTATTGCTGGAGTGGAGGAATTTTGTTTTGGAGAATACAGGGTGCGGTTTGTTAAAGTAAAACAGATAAATTGACAGATTTTATGAGTCATGTAGGCTCAAAGGAAATTGTAATTACTTGGAATGGGAGGAAACAAGAAGAGCACATAAGAAGAGTAATTCCTTTGAAAAGTTTGTAAACTGCTTTATTTCACAAAACCTGTTTTAAAGATGTCTATTCATGGGATGTCTTAACAGTAGCAATCAAGATGGAAAATTATGAGGATTACCAAGATAGCAAATGGCCTGAAGAATCGTGTGATTCTACGTTAGGATTGTGGTCCGCAAACAGGGGTCCACAAACGATATTATGTGAGCCCATAACCACTTAAGCAACAGGGCGAATACTATATAACGTATCTTTGTTTATGACATCATATCAAAAATGGAAGCAACAATAGCGACGGAAATGCCATTCTAATCAGTAAACTTCCTAATCAAACCACTAGAATGCGCATTATCCACCCATGCGCATTTTATATAATACTCGAACTTGCTAAGGGGAGCGCTAATAATAATAATTCTTACACAGGAGTGGAACCTTGAGAGGGGAAAGGTTGCTGGCCACTGCTCTAGGTTAACGCATTACGTGCACATCCTCTGTATAAACTTTTCTAATGAGATTATTTACTATTCTTTTGCTACTACTCAAACTTCGTTAACAATGCCAACATTTCGGTATGTAAGCATTCTCAAGACTTGTTTAATCTTCGTGATCTTGGAGGGGATGGTTGGGGACAAAAATTCATTTGCAAGTGACGACAGTGCCACAGATTTTCGGGAGAAAATAATGGCAAAATTTATAAAGATCGATGTTCTCCAAGTAAGATTTGATACCGTGATTGGCTTTGGTGGGGCGTGAACGTAACATGCCAAAGATGAGAAACAGTTGGAAACAGTGAACCTCTTCTGTGATTTATCAACACCTCAAGAACGAAATCGTTCCTATAACTGAATGGAAGTACTGAAAGCGCGTCACTGCAATCTCTGATGAGCAGTGGACCTGATTTAGGCATGCAAGGGCCTGAGGTTATGTAATCAAAAAGTAATTCGGATGTTATATTTTGACGTCTCGCCATATTAATATCTCGCTGTGCTTTTACAAACATCTTCGTCCCTTGGCTTGCTGTTTAATGACAACATTACAATTTCCAAGTAGCACATTGATGGCTGGTTTAAACGAGAATTTCCAGCATCTTTGTTAGAGATATACAATTAAAGTTGCCAAAGATTGATGCAAACACACGCTCACAAATTAATTTCAATTGACAATCCTACACAGACTTGATCTGAACTACAAAAAAGCGGTGCCTTAGCAGTATCTAGGCAACGCTGTAATAATGTTGTTTGTTTCAACCAGGCTGTCTGCTATGAAATTATTATTGCACTGGAATTTTTATTTTCAGCAAATTCAATGAGAGTGAAAAATCATATGTATGTATGTACATAGAGTTTTACTATTAGTGAACTTCACGCTCCTTCTGCAATCATCAGGAAAAATGAATTACAGTACCTTCACTGATTCCCGGGTCGGCATTTACAAGAAAAGTTTGATCTGGAATTCAATAGCAACCCTTAGTTTGTTTATGTTTTCATGTATACGACACTACAACCCTTCAGGAGATGAAGGAATAAAGATTCCCAAATCTCCTGTTGAGCAGTTAGATTTACTATTACCAATAAAAGTTATAGTTAAACCAAATCAAAAGCCACAACATTAAGATGCCTTTGCTTCTCACAAGCTTTAGGGAAAATATCACTTCTTCCAGGTTTCAACTTTATCAATTGCAAATGATCTTATGTAACTATTTTACAAAAGGGAAGAATTTTAAGCTTATCAAATATATTATAAAAACATTCTTATATCTTTTAGACAAGGAGAACTGAAACGCCAGTTCATTAAAATATTTTTACGATCGTTTATTTTCAAGGGTTAGTTCATTATCAAGCTAGTGGTAGAGTGGCACACATCTCAACCATAGAGGTGCTTGTAACTAACGACAGAAGGATTATGCATATAGCTTCCTTCTGGAACCGTGTATCGTCTTTCTCTTAGATCATAATATATAAAAGTGACAGAAGTTAGGGGGACTCAGGTGAGGCGGGTTAACTAAATCAACTTTAAGAACAGTAAATAGCTGTAGCGTAGTGGTGGGGATAGTAAACTCCTATCCATCGGGTACCCAGTTGACGGATAGTAGCTGCAAACACATTAAATCAGACGTCCCGGGGCAAATCACGAGTTTTCCTTTGCAAGGCAATAGTACCCGTTGCCACTCTTGCCAGGGTAACCGCAAATTCCCAGCTATGGGTCAAATTGTGTCTGTTGCTTCCCAGTCTGTCTCCTCTTTAGGAAGAAACTAAGACTTCGGCTACATCTTCTGGAGGCTGTATGATAGCTCTAGTTCTCCCCATCGACCTTGTGTATTCCTGAGAGGAGTGGTGACCCGAGAGATTTTTAGCTTTGTAAAGCGACTATAACATAACAAAAGAAACAAATACTATACTTCCAGCTCCAGGAGTGAGTAGGAACTTAGCTGATGACAATAATGTTAGTCAATCCTCAATAAACATGAACAAATGATTGACATCATAGAAATAACATAGGCAGATACACGAAAACCCGATAGAGTTCTTGAATTTTGGCAACAGAGACCTCATAATATCATCAGGAGGGAGAAATGTCCAAGCCTCACAAGGTGGGGTTGGTCTACTTCTTAGCGAAAATGCAAGGAAAGCATTGTTAAAACCCAGAAAAATCCATTCAAGGGTATTTGCAGCTGTGGCAATCCTAAGGGTATTGTAATTGGAAGAATTCTGTCTGGCTCTGAAAAACGCAGTACATAGTGTCCCAGCACATAACGTGGCACTTGGGGATTTCAATGCACGTCTGGGAACAGATTATTTGAGATACACCTAGCACGTGTCTACTGACAGAAATGGGGCATACTTGGCGGAACTATCGATGGAGTCTAACATTCTGACTGTAAACATAGATTTCGAAAAGAGAAAAGTAAAACGCTGGACAATTAGAGACAGACCCTCAAACAGTTGTAAACAATAAGACTACATACGTGTCCTCTAGAAGTGGAGGCATAGTGTAAAGAAAACAGAGGCATATAACTCCTTAAGCACATTGTAGGCAGGCCACAGAATAGTGACTGCAAACAATTGCCAAAGATTACGGATGCCAAAGTCAAGAAAGCAAATTATGAATGATTGGGAGCTGTTCTTAGCAGACACAGGCATCCTACAGTGGTAAACAATAGCTGTAAGGAACCGTCCCCAGGCCCTAGAGAGTAAAAACGAGCACGTAAACTTTGTAACAGCAAGTGACGAAACCACGAAGGAACTTGGTGCCAAGGAAGCAGAGAGTTAGAAGGCCTCTTAGAGCAAAACGTAAAGGCATTGTTTCTGCCAGGGATGGAGTGGAAGCAGCACATCCAGAATTCCTAAAGAGTAATAAGCCAGAACATGAAAAAGAGTGGGAGGTAGCCCTACAGCAACTTTACGAGACGTATGACAGGTTGAAGAAAGAAAATTTGACAACAAAGGTAGGGAGAATTGAGAAGGCTAATGGGAGTCAAAAGCACCGAAAAGCACTGAAAGTAGTCAATGACATAGAAGGAAGGAAAAAAGCTAAAGTGGGACAAGTATCAGGTTTGAGTCCGGAAGAAAAATGTGTACCTGTTGCACCAACTTTCAGAATTTGCTAGGCCAGCGCGTGAATTGAGAGCTAGGAGAAGATAATGCCAATGATATATGAATCACTAGACATCGATGATGGTCCTTTTAATAAGTCAGAATTTGGGAAAGTGAAGACGTGTCTTGAAACAGAAAGAACGCAGGACCCAAACTGAATACTACCAGCTATTCAATCACTATTCAATAGAAGACCTCGGCCTAAAATTCTGTAACCTGGCCAACATGAAATATGACAAACCTGGAAAATGGTCGCTTATAAACACCATACCAATACCAAAGTCAGGCGGCCTGTCCGTCAGAGACAACTACAGGTGCATTAGCAAGATTACTGAAATTTATAAATGTATTCTAGATTCTGACTCTAGATATTAAGTTCAGGAGAAATCAAAATGGATGCCAGACTAGACACAACACCATGGTTCAGATACTAGCAATGCAAAGGATAATAGAGGAAGGAAAAGCAAACAACCTGTCAGCAGTTCTGTCGCTCATAGACCTCAAGAAGACCTTCGACTCAACACACAGAGTCAAGATGATGAACATCCTAACAGCGTACGGAATACCAACAAGACTAGTACAGGCAATAGAGACTATGCACGGTAACACCAAGGGAAGAATAATAATCCTAGATTGTGAGACGGAGTTGTTTGATGGTAAAACCGCAGAGATGCGACGGGACATACTAGCTCTTTTTCTCTTCATCATAGTCCTTGACCATGCTTTGCAAAGAGCTATAGAAGGAAAGAAGGAGAAATTGGGATTTACCATCTACCCCTCTAATCTCAACTAAATTTCTGAAGGAGGTTATAACTTACCTAGAATTCGCAGATGACATTGCCCTCTCGGAGCAAGCTCAGCATATGTTGAAAAGAGTGAAGTTGAGTGTAAAAAGGTTGGACTGTGTTGCAATGCCAAGAGGAATAAATACCTAATGTATAATGTTAGAAAAACGGAATCACTGAAGACAAAGGAGGGTATTGACATGGAATGACAAGAAGACTTTAATTATCTGTACTTTAAATACCTTGCCTCGTTGGTAAAGAACGCTGAGAAGGAAATCAAAATAAGGAAAGCACCAGCGTGGTAGTTCAACATGTCTCAGAACTTAAAGATTCGATTATTTGTGGTTGTAGTAGAAACCATGTTCTTGTATAGATGTCAGTCACACCGAAGATAGAACGGTCTCTGAATGGACCATACACACGTATGCTGACGAGGGCACATAATGTGAAGTGGTGGACGCATACAGCAAACCCATAATTGCATGGTAAGCTGCGTCTATTGGGGAACAGGATTGCAACTAGGAGAAGGCGGTTAGTCGGACAGGTACAGGTACCTGGAACTAAGTGCCCACAAAGCTGGTGCTGTGGCAGCCAAATCATGGACATCAAACCAGAAAAGAACCAATGTAAAGTTACGTAGAAATTCTCAGACAAGATGTAGGCGTAGTCCGGTCAACTGAACAGGGAACATTGATGGAGGACAGAGGCATTTGGAGGGACCATGTTGTTGTTGGTCTAAGAGCGACCAAGGAAGTAAATAAGTAAGCAAATAGCTGTAGTGACTTGAGTTTTATTTGTAATTCAATTTTTTAAGCTCTTCATAAACAACAGCAACGGGAACTATGAGAGACGTTTACGTTAGTTGATACATGGTATTCCGCAATCTGAAGTAAGTGTCCAAATTGTTCCTGACAGACGAATGTCAGTGAGGTTGCCAAGTCTTCAACTTTAAAACTAATTTTTTCCCAGTATTTGTTCACAAAAAGCCTTGTACTTTAATTGTGACATTCTCCAATCATCTAGTTTTGCGCCAAAGTCCGACAATTATCAGTTAGGTACATTTTTAGGAGCAGTATCATCATTTTAACATTACAGACAGAGTCCTTATGTATCATTTTTGTACTACGAAAGGTTGTCAGTATTTATCGATAAGAAGACAGAAGGCAGCATACGTCATGTTATCTTGATAGTACAACATTCGTGCTTTTTTGAATTACACCATTAATGACTTGCGTCATTCGTTTCTGTTGACAAGAATCGATTAGCTACATGCCATCAGACTGTGGGCATGATTCTATCTAATCGACAAGATGATCACAATGTTTGGGGAATACAAGCAGTACATATATCACTTCTACCCTTAGGAAAGCTCACGGGCTGTGTTGACATCAGAGACATACGGCCAAGGATGAACTGATGTCACGTATTCAACTAAAAATCAATCAAACAAATAAGTGACCGTTATATTTCACCATGTGCTTCTTTAGTTCCATTTAGGTAAATGTAAGGTGAAACTGTTTCAAATGATAAGGAAGACCATTGATTTCTTTAAAGTTGTCAGATATTTATTAAAAATTATAATCGGACCCTGACAAAGTCTTTAGAAATCAGATTAAGTTGAACAGCTTGTCTTCAAAACTCTTTATGATGTAAGTTGCGTACAGTAATGACCCAGTTATGTTTTTGCTTTGTTTCGTTATGTTATACAATCAGACACCTGAATTTACTATTATTTCATGCTTTATAACACAATTACGTAAATTCAACGCTTATCAAAATGTTGCTGTAGTAGATTATAAACTGTACAGTATCATACGTCTTCAAGGTTATTTCCAATGGCCCTGACTCGCATCTCACAGCCTGTTGCAATTATCTATTAGCCTGTTCTTTGGAACCGGAACCGCTGGGTTCATACCCCCTAATCCTTGTTACTCAATTATAGGTTTTTCTTAGTTTAGGACCCGATTCTCTCGTGAGCAACACAGTCTGTCTGTTTCTGATCTCACACCATTTGACTTGTTCTACTTGTTATTGTACACCGGTATAATTTTTTTTATTTCTTTTTGCTTACATTTAGAACCGTTCCACCGCCGTTGCGCTTATTGACTGTTGTTTGGTTACCATCTCATTTTCTTAGTAGTTCTTTGCTCTTTGCAATGATAACAAGTGTCTCTCAAATTAAGCTGATCCTTTTGTCGATTCTTTGATTCTGCCATTGCATATTCAGTTATTTCTCTGTTATAAGTATTAATAAAGTTATAGTAACTAACGAGAATATGGATCATCTACTGCAGGCGCTTCTTTTAGTGCAAATTTCTTAATTAATACTTTTGCACTGCAATTATTTTTCTTGAGGATATTTTTTTAGAAGCATATTACTCCGTATGTTCCCTTTCACTTGCATACTATTCCTCTATTGCACTTTCCTTTGCCCCAGTCTCTTCTTGTAGTTGAACATCTCGACACTCGACACAAAACGGCTTCCGTATAAAAAATCCTCTTGATCATGTTTGAAAATGTGCTAGAGAAATACAAAATATGCTACCACCAGGATTCAAAGCCGCGACTCAGGCTCTCGTGGTGTGCGCTCTACCAACTGAGCTAGGTGACCTCCGATATTAACTGGCAAACCCTCTATTTCTCTAGTCGCCACATTAGCTCCCAATCATCCACCGGTGGACATCGACATCTAGCTCTACAAAGTTTTAAGACCAGCCTCTCTGCGTCATCTGACTCGACCTAAGAAGGACTGCCATCCGGCCAGTTATTCAGTCCAAAGCACAGTGAAAGTTACAGGGTATCATCGAAAGGAGAGAATTTGAAGTCATCAGGTTTTGAAAAGATTCTAGAGGAACAGGAAACATGTTTAAATGTCACAGACAAATTTCTCAGGATAGACGGAAAGGCATGCAAACTATGTAATTGCCATATTCATAAATATTTTCTTTACAAGCAAAGATTTTCATCGGCATTTTCAACCATAGGGGGCCAACACAGCTGAATAGAACATCAATGTAGAATCGCACCATAAACAGGCGACCTTTCCGGTGAGTGTAGCGAAGATAGGTTGTAAAATTCATTTTAGGAAGACAGTTTTGTCTAATTTAGAGTTTTCTTATTGATTAATGCCAATTACATGGGGTTCTGGGTATTGATGCCGGAGATTGCCTTTAAGATAACATCATTTATGTATAATTAACCTTTCAAACTGAGAATAATGGTGGATAAAGATCTTGAATAGTTCTGATTATACGTGGTAAAAGAGTGATTTAAATATCGAGCTGAGGTTCGTATTTTGTAAAGCGAGTGGGCTAACACTTTACTTTGTAAATAGAAATATACTATCAGGATATGAGTTTCGTGTCTCTTGCGTTCTTAATCGTAATTTAAGTCTGGATCCACTTTGGGGACAAGTTAACTCGTTATCACTCTTTACGTTTGTTGGAGCAAACGGTGAATTGACAGGAAAAGACAAGAACGGTATGTTTAAGACTATATTGTTAACTTGGCTTTTCTTTATTTTTTGCAAGCAGTTAGACTATCTCAGTTTAAGTTTTGCAGTCTTTTTAAAATCACTTTTAAGCGGTTGACAAATGTTTGGTTTGTACTGGATAGTCATTACTAACGAATAGTAAGGTTCATATTTTCTTTTCTAGCAAAAAGGTTTCGCATACTCGTATTATTATGTATCTTTGAAAAGTTTTCTATGTAGGCATTTTAGTACCCAAAGTGTAAATGCAGCATTAGTTTCTCATCGTTCTGTTTATACTCATTTGCTTTCCATTAAGAATATGCTGTATCCAGTAAACATTTGAATTTTAGACAGATGAATTATGAACCTTAATTTAACATTATGTAGAAAGCATTAATGTTCAAATATTATTAACATTAGCCTTTCTCATAACTGTATTTATTGATGGTATGAAACAGTTTTACTAATACTAATCGTAATACAAGAAATCTAATTTAAATTCGGGCAGCATAATATCTGATGAAAGAAAATGAATTACGATATGATATTCAAATTTTATAAGCAATAAAGCTCATGCATTTGTGCTCAGTGTTGCCTCATGAATTCACCTGAAAACTACAAAAAATTCTTGTAAAGGTGTTTAGGTTTTTGTATGGTATGGAAGTATCATGAAAGTAAAAATTGGAAATTACTCACAAGCCTACACAGGCCGTGCTTGTAGGAGTGTCTCGTGAAGTTCAACAAGGCTTTGCAGTTTCAAGTCAATTGAGAAATGACGAAGGTTTACTGTAAATGCTTGGTCAAGCCTCTAAATGGCCTCCAAATGCGTAGAATGACGTAACCAAATGTGTTGTAGAGTTGCGTGTAGCAGAGTAACAATTGAAGGGCTGGCAAAACAAATCCTGAAAGGAACATTCCCAGGCGGAAGAAAAATAGGCAGACAGAGAAAGCGGTGGGAGGACAACATCCAAGGGTGGACAGGCCTTACCCTGACTGAGGCAATGAGGAAAGCAGAAAACCGTGTCGATTGGAGAGGAGTGGTTGACAAGTCATCAATGGTGCCCCTAAGGTCGATCAGACTAAGGGTTTAGTAAAGTAAAGTAAGTAAGAGTAACAACAGTGACTCGGGCAATCCGATAAGTTCCTTCCCAATTATATTAAGACGTCCCCCTTCCCCAGATACGCGTCTCTTCGTTTGGCTGCAATTTGAATTAAGGCCTCTATCTATCAAAGTCCTCAATTCAATAAAGACCTTTCTTCACTTGGCAATAAGCAAAACTCCAATTCTTTTAAATCGGCCTATCCTTTAAATGCTGTGCCTTAGTCATCTGGGAGCTCATTAAACGCCTCCTTCTATCAAACATCCTTATCTAGTATCGCTATCCCGCATTCAAGGGAAACGTGGAATTAACGTATCCTCTTATTTAATGCTCCCATTCAATAATCATTGTTTCTCTGTATACGTAATACTACGTAAACGTCTCTTCAATTTAAAAACAAATCGAAAAATTGGTCTCAGAATATATTTGTGGTCGAACTTTGATCAAATGTCCCTTTTTCCTTGCCAATCATACTGATGACCACTTTTATTTTGAATACATCGTAAAGATTATCAGCAATTGCAAACCCTGGAAATTCAACAGAGAATATTTTTTGCATTGAGATGATCTTCTTGTAAACTGCAAAGTGTTTATGGATGACAGAATATTTAAAATAATTCTTTTACTTAAATACCCTGCTATATTTGTTAAAAGCTAATGAACTCTTAGGTTGTTTCTTTTAATAATTACGATACTTCATTATGTCAGAGTGTACACTATTTCATGCCAATCCTCTTCTTTACCAAACCAACAATAGTTTATTTCTTATTAACTTAATGTATTTTCTATTTTTAAGGAAATCAGGTTACGTGTCACCAATAGATAAACCAGTAACTTAATGTCATACAACAATCAACCGATTGTAGATAAATGGGAATTTACCTGCAATTTTCCTTGCTGCGATGTTCTTTTACGTTACCAACAATTATGTCAAAGCCATTAAGGTTTCTGTAGGAATTATATTTAACATTAGACACCACGACGATTTTTACGAAGACTTCCATTCTCAAGTCAACCATCCACCAAGGATTCATTTCCTTATTTGTTTTACTGCCTGATCCCTTATCACCATCAATCAAACGTAACGGTGAGTATTTTGTGCTTGATTGCTTTGCCTCTTTCATAAATGCAAGATTTTTGCCATAGGAAGGACCTAGAAAAGAGTTACAGAAAAGCCACGTGGGTAAATGATAAGCAATTCAAAGGGCAAGCGACTTGAAGATACGTGTAAGAGATTGTTAAAATTATTTGTGTATAAATCAGATTATGAAATATTGTTTGCGATTAGATGATCATTTCAGATTATTTGAGACTATAACGTTATCAATAGATTTAGAGATTAATACTGTGATTATTATGACTATTTCCGATTAAACTAGATTTTTAAATATTGTTTGTGATTCGGTGATTATCAAAGATTATTTGAGACTATAACGTTATTAATAGACTTAGAGATTAATGCTATGATTATTAAGATTATTTGAGATTAAATTAGATTATTAAATATATTTTGTGATTCGGTGATTATCAAAGATTGTATATGAATATTGGAATAGGAATCTGCCTCCAAGGTTGCTTAATAGAGGTTTTACATGTAAAAGGGTAACAAACGTTTTTCAGTTTTAGGTAGGGGACGATCTAAGTTCATTATATCTTAAGTATTAAAAGCGTCTGATCAGTAAATTGTTCTATTACTTTTGTTACAGATTAAAAAGTAAGTTGATATTATTCTCCACGTTTGGGTTTTTTTCTCATGAATTGTTTCTGGGTTAAGATCGCGCAGCTTGAGGTTTGGTTGTCTGGTAATGGATGGCAAATGGTCTAGCACGAACTCTTCATCTTGGTCAGTCTTTTTCACTGCTCGAGAATTAATTAGTATGTTCGGTATTACGTCGTTATATCTTTCCTGCATTGTCTTTGAATCTTAACTGTGCTCCTTAGGCAGCAATTATGGCGAGTCGGTGTAGATTATGGAGTACTTGTTTCGCGTGGCCGTCTGACAAGCGCCAGTTGACCTAGTTGACATCAGTATAAGAAAATCGAAAATTGTTGGGTAATGGGTTGTAAAGAACTTTCTACGTACTCTTCACCATAGTCAGTCTTATCATTGTGCTGGCATTAATTGAAATGTTCAGTATTACGTTGATTTTCCCTCTGGCATTGTCTTTGAGTGTTTAATGTGACCCCTTAACAGCAATTATTATAAGTGGATGTAGGTGAAACGTTGTGAAGTACTAGTTTGTGTCTTTGTTTGGGTCTGACAATCACTTCTTGAACTTGTTTAAAGGTTTCGATTTAGCATGTCTTTGTCGGTTTACATATTCTTTCACACTTACTTTCGCCGGTTTATCGTGTTCTCCGATTATCTCATTTTTGGTCCCAAAGATGAGTAGTCTCAGAAATATATGCTCAATTGTGTTCCTATTTATGCCTGTAATAAGTGCCTTCAATTCCTTTCAAAGTCCTTATCACCTTTTCTGTTCTGGTAGTCTTTTTAATTAGAATCTCATCTTGTAACTTTGCACTTCGCCAATTGCTATAGTAACTGACACTTTGTGTACTATTCTTAAGTGCTCAAATGCTAGGAAAGACCTTAACTTCGTAATGTTAACGTCTCTAAGATACCGACCTGCTTGCAAAGAATGATGGCAGGCTAGCATGCCATTGTCAAGAAATGTCTGTAATATTTCAGATGAAGCCTTACAAATTGAAACAGTTTTTGATGTTGAATATTGGGTTTAATATATTTGTATAGAGCTCTTAACAAATAACAAAGCTATAGTGCTATTTTTTTCAAGAATTTATCTGATGTACACTTTAAATTTGCAAGTTGATCAAGAAAATGACCATTAAAGTGACATTTTGTCTTGTTTACAGCCATATTATCAAAATGCAATGTTAAGTGCAGTCAGAGAAAAAAACATGAAACGCAAATATATTATGAAAGATATAGATAAAGTCAAAAAGGTTTAGTTCTTACAAGTTTAACGGCGGGGAATTGGATATTTAATGTTTTTAAAATATATTCCGGACGGGACTTTACTGAGTTACAAAAGACGGACATGGGTTTTGGAGTAATTTTTTAAAAGTGCTTCAAAACTATCTATTTTACGAACTGTCGCGTGAAAGCGTCCAAAGTTTGTCTATTTTTGCAAATGAAAATTCTGAAAATTGTGAAACGAGTTTTCTGTGTAGACGGCATTAAGTAGACTTGCTGAGCCAAGTACTGTAAAAATACGTATGCAGTATTTTCAAATTTAAGAAGCATTAAAACTGAAATTCACTTAGTATCGTACCATAATCGAGAAATAAGTACCATTAAAGTAAAGGGATGATCAGTGTTTACCATAAACATTCCATTGGATGTATTTGATTAGTACAAATTATGTCAAGAAAAAAAATAATCTAATGATTTCTTTTTGAGAAATTACTAATTAATAATTAAATATATTTCTGGGTTGTAACTCATCACATTTCAAAACAATGAAGTACTTGCTGTCACAAGTAAATCATTAAACGGAACAGGTAAAATAGGAATATTATGAGCCATTTTGTCTTCTATTTTTTCGATGAGTTCAAAGTTATTATCAATCTTATTAATCTGGTCACAAATATACCAATTCAGAAAAAACGTACGTTTACTAAATATAGTACGAAAAGAATGTCGTCATAACTATAAATCCAATGCATTGTTCTATTTTTATCACAATATGCGTTAATATATTTAAACGTCGAAAACATGCTAATAAATTTTACTGCAGAGAGCAGTAGCCAGCACCAGACCCAGCGAGACACCTCCTAAGGGGAGGGACTCCGCCGTGCCAGTGTTATCAGACGAGGATAAGGCGCAGAAACTGGCTGGCACGGTATCATCCTGATGATGTCACGATAATCTTGGGTCTGGATTCAGATATGAAACTGCTGGCTACGAAGCACATCACAGTGTTCAAGTTCTTCTTCTAGACAAAGTAACAAAAATGAAGAACAATAACTTCAGTCGTTATAAGACCTCCTCTTTACTTAAGGACCTCCAAGACCCCCTCTGCCAATGTTAGGGTAATGGGGGGTCCGAAAGCATTCCTTTAAAGCAAATTTGTGTCAAAAAAGATCATTTGATTTATTATATGTTTGAGCCATCTTTACTTGTGCTCTTAAAAACCATTATTAAATTGTTATCAAAATCAGTTGTTATAACTTACCTACAGTGAACACTTCAACTTCGCATAATCTTAGATAATTGTTTTCCCGTTGATGGATGTAAAGATATTGACCCCGTATGAGAGGATTGCAGTAGATGTGCTTCCTTGAAGTAATATTTATGACTTCATTTTCGGCGCACCTATATCAAAAAATATCTATGGAAGTTACTGCAAAGAGACCAGACTCCAATGCTATTACATAAAAGATTCTGCGCAGAAGGGATGCTAGGGACAAATATAATTTACAGTCTATTATTCTTGGCAGAAGAGAAAAGGATGAAAACGATGGAGTAAACCTCCGAATCAACCAAAGATGAACCTGTTTTCATAGATTAGATACATTTCAGAGATCAAACATCATTTTGTTAGCAAGTTATAATGAAATGTACCAAGAGTACGATAAATATATTAAGGAAAGTGTTCGTTGCACAGTTTCTAGCTAAATCCTCTAGGACGAAGAATTTGATTGGGGGCAGTACTCCGTGGTTTTCTCAAACTACTCTCAGAACTACTATAAAGTAATGATAGCTCCCATGGGATGATATGAAGAATGCTTTAAAGCGACGGATGCCATGGAGAAAGAGAATTCCAGGATAAAAGAGTTTAGGTAGGACAGAAAAATTAAAATATGAATCTGTCATATGATATTAAACTATATTATGTCATGTCAAAAACTCGAATACACCTTGAATACAGGATATTATTTGATTGCAGCATGATTCAGATGAATGAACTACTTATTACCTTAACTTTAAATAGCGACATAAGAAGTCTTAAATCAAAAGATATTAATTTACCATGAACAGTAAATCTTTTTAACTGAAACCTTTTAGACTGTGCTAAACCAGAACTGAGCTTCTTCTAAATACTTGAACAATTAGCCCCAGTCAGGAACTTAATTTCTGCCGTCCGATCACTAAAACGTCGAACCATTTTCTTCTTTTCTAAAGTTGTTTCAATACCTAGATTGTTTTGGCAGTGACTGTTCATGCGATATTTATAATCTAAAATTGTAATTTTGCATGAAACTCAAATAATAATGGCAGTTATTTACCTCTAGCATAGAATAGATAAACGAAACAATCCAAGATAAACATATTCTTTAGTAGTTTTTAGTTTCAGTTGATTATTTAAAAAGTGTCGTGGGTACAGGTTATGCATTTAGGGAATATTCCATTTCACAGTGTTTAAATTGCAGTCATTACACTTACAAGAGTTAAAATCTTTGCTATTAAGCTGGGGTAAGCAACAGAAGACTTGCAGGCTACAACACGGTCCATCAAGTCTTCATTTTAGTCCAACAGAGTTTTTAAGGCTTTATTAACTTATAAATTTAAACGGGATCTGCACTATTAAAGTATAAAAATGTCTTGACGACGAATTCTAATTATTGACGGCTGCACTGTTATTACCTTTCAAGTGAACCATATCAAGACGTTTTTTAGTCATTAATCACCAGGGGATCCTTAGAACATAAAGTCAGATTCTGGAAAATCTCAACTAAACAGTGTGGGAAAGGTGAAGATCGGAGAGAACTCCAAGTAACAGCTGACTGTTTCCAATTCATCAGCAAGGCGTCTCCTGATTTTACCCCGCTTATTAAACTGCGATAGAACATATGTCACAGCTGGGGGTTTTCAAAACTAAACTTTCAAGTCCCTCTTCTAGGTGATACTTTGTAAGTTTCAATGGATTTTCGACAGGTAAATTCATACGGCGCAGGGAAGTTATTCTCCGATTCCATTGTGATGGTTGTCGACGTCAACCTGTGAATAATTAGGACCTAATATGGCCACTAGGGGAATAAAGTATGTAAACATTGAAAGCCAGCTAGCTCTGTTGATAGGGCACATGCTGTGGTAGAAACGATGAAAAGTTGAAGTTAAAATCTCTTTTTTACCGGACTGTAGCTACAAGAAAACTATTTCATTCCTATTCTGGAACGCTGTAAAAAAAACTCTAGGGACAAATAGTCCGGGAGACAAACTTAGGGTATGAGTGAACGTCCTGTGCTAAAGACTCTACAAAAGGAATGGGTGAAGTTTTGTTAAGGAATGAGAACCGTTTTGGAAAGAGTGGTGCTACCATAGAAGGGAGCTCCTGGCTGCATCGACTGTAGAAGAACTTGTAAAAGAGGGCTATAGGAGACATATTTTCTGATGGTAGTGTCGCAAAGATCCTATTAACTCAACAATTAACAGTGTTCCTCAAAAACAGGATAGATTTAATTTTTCTTGTTTGTAAGTGGAATACGTCTGGAAAGCAATGTTTTTATATACTATCAATTTCATGCACTGAAAAAGAACTTGGAATAAGAAATAAGTATTTTTGAAAAAATAAACATGGTTCTTACCATTAAACTTCATTTACTCATTTTCTCAGAAGTTAAGCAATTAATGATTTTTAAATTTATTGGTAATTTAAATTAATTATTCGTCTTAGCGTAAGTCAAAGGCACCCTTTGAATGCACCGTTTATTAATGTCGATTTATCCACGATTCTAGTTGGAACTTTTGCTAGTACATTTTCCCGTAAAACAAAGGGATTAAATCCTTTACTATCACCTTTTAAAAATTCAAAATCTATAGATGGCACCTCTCACGTACTTGTAATTTCCAACATTATCGTAAGTTGTATAGTTTCCAACGATGACATTCACAGTAATTGGTTCTTCAACGTATGTCGTAACATACACAACACCGACTGTTTCGCCTTGGAAAAAGGCAACTCTCCACCATTGGTTTTCTCCTTTAGTTGTTTTGAAGCAGGTCGGACCTACTTTTCTGTTGTCATCAACAACACTTTCCGAGGAACTTTGAGCCTGACTTGACATACTTGTATATTTTCCTTTGGCAACACTCGAGTAGCCAAAGGTATCTACGATAAGATTACAGAAAAATTTTAATCATAATATTAGTTAAAAAAGCTAAAAAGTGTGAATGTTGATTTAAAAATAAAAGTTGGTCCAGGAGCAAACTCATAAGGCTTAAAGACGCCAAACTTTAACAGTCCTAAGGAAGTGTCTTTGGTCCTGTCTCTATAGTCCCTCATTAATTCCTTCCTAGAGCCCTTGCTGGGTCTACGTAGCCCTAAGAAGAGGTGTACGTTAGAACACGTACCTTAGCCAGAGTTGTTTGGGTTAAAGACGCCAAACTTTAACAGTCCTAAGGGAGTGTCCTGTTGCTATAGTCCCTCATTAATTCCTTCCTAGAACCCTTGTAGGGTCTAGGTAGCGCTAAGAAGAGGTATATATTATGACAAGTATAGTAGCCAGAGTTTCTTGGCCCTAATTCTAAGGTTAAAGATCACATCCAAATACTGGTGTAAATATTTAAACATTTAATTCAGTAAACATTTTAACTGTCTATATACTTAAATAAAAGTACCAGAAATTAGAAATCGGTTGTAGACTTATAGATCATATATGTTCTGTGTATCTCTGCAATTAAAATAATCAAACTTAGGCTTTTCAATCTGTAATTTATTTGTATATCTTTAGTCAAAGAACTTATAAATTCCTTCTGATGTTTCTATTCTATGCTTCAAATGGACAGATAGGAGGACTGTTCAATAGTAAATCAAAAATTGTAGGTTCAGCCTCTCATAAAATGATGTTATTTTTTAACGTCAAAAGAGGACCTTTGATTTACAAAAAACATAATAGGAATAAATACAATGATTTATCAGCAACTAGCGTGGTCAAATAACAGCTAGAAAGAGTCCTATGTGCCGCGATGTCTCTGGTATTTGAGAAAATAGAGTGTAGTTTGCTTGGCAGTGTACGTTCCTCGTATAACCAGAGGATCAGGAATCAATCCCTTACAGTAAGTTGGTGGCTGCAAGGAGCATACTCAAATTAAAAGTTGCAAAGGTCCCATACATGTAAGCAACAACTTAGCCTTTTTAGGCACAACCATATAATAACAATAAGTTTGATTTTTGAAATTAGTTAGCATATGTTGAAATCACATGTACCGTAATTTGGGGTATAAATCTTGGGGTCGTGGACCTGCAGGTAGTAACAGGGTTACAATCCGTGAGGCACGACTAGTTCTTTTATTCAATCGTTTAAATTTGACGTGGAAAACATGCGAGGCCATTATAACGATACACACTTCCATGCTACGGTGTGATCACAAAGGGACTAGGGGGAGGGGGAAGTTCCCATTTTCTCCAAAAGAGCGATTTTTTCCAATGTATGCAAATCCATAGTACAAATCTGCGTATGCCACTGTGCGTATAGCCCTGTTTGTTTTAGAATCGTCTTGCTCTGTACTTGATTTGTTCAATTGAACGTAAGACTGTATCAGCTCATTAATGGAATTGTCAAGACTTGAACGCAAATTTTGAAAGTTCAATAGGCACCCCAAATTTCTGTCTCATTGATATGGGACCGTAGTGTAATGGTTAGCACGTCAGAGTTGCAACGATGAAAACGCAGCTCGATTCCTTGCTGTCCTACGTTTTTATGTTGAGCTTTTCAATATTTGTCACCATACAACCATGACAAGTACCAACCTTTGATTTTACATAGTTAATAGTTTCAATTGATAGTATTTTCATAGTCGCTAATCTTCCAATTTTCTGGGGTTGGTTCTTCCTGTTAGTAATGATATATGTTGCATTTAGAAAGAATTTATCACTCTGAAGTAAGCACAAACATCCAAACTGTGAAACAAAAATTCTATAGCTGGAGAATTAAACACTGTAAGACAGAGTGCAATATATCGTGTTTATAAATACAGGCAGTAATGTGAAGGAGAAGACAAAGAATTCGGGGTGCATGTCCTTTATACTTTCTTGCCTATTCATTCGTTGGATGTCATATTTATATAAACAATACAGATTCTAACAAGCCATAAGTAGAAGAAGATGAAAAAAAGTTAAGACTTGGCTGCTGAACACGAGCTTTTGGAATCTTTATACCTTCCTCTGAGAAATATATATAAATTGCAATGTGTCGGTAGAGAGCGTATATCTGTAATATTAATACAGATAATAATTTTTTTGTAAACTTCAACGCCATTTATTTTTTATACTGAAATTGTATAACAAAATGTTACAGTTTCTAAACTAATAACATTCTCATTGTTTTATCCCGGCACGTTTCATGAGGACAACAAAATTTGTTTTTGTGGATATATACATGTTTATTGATATACAATGAACTATGATTTATTAAGTAGATGAACAGAATAATAAATAACCATAGCAACAAACAGTAATAATAATAACATTTAAAGGAAAGAATAGATAAATAAATAAACAAAAATAAAGAAGCGGAGCGAAGAAACCGCAGAATGTTAACAATATCAACAACAACAGCAAAAAAAACCTGGTAAAATAAAGGCAAAACAAAGAGACGTAAAACTCAAGCTTATTTACAGAAATTAGTGGTAGTTCAAGCATGATGGATTGTTCTAATCTTTATTTCTTCGACAAAACAGATAATATGTGGATCTCAAGGCTACTTCACTCATTTTTTTTGTAAGATCCGGCTTTCGTCAAGCACGAATTGTTAAAGAATGTTTATAAACTTGGATATGCTGTCAGAGAAAAATTCCAGGGTTTACACTTTAACAGTTAGCACTTCCAACTCATATATATTGCACGAAATAGCGAAAACATTGTGAACTTGAAAGATTTTTTCGTCTGACACTTCTCAGAGTACTAACGTCAGAATGACAGAAATAAAGTGGATGAAAGAGTATACCCAACTGTATTTTTGAAAAAGCCAATCAGAATTTGGACTGCCTGAATGGCTTGTGTTTTTGAACCAATCAGCGTCCACTAAAACAACATTAATTGAATAGTACTAGTGACAAAACGAATTCTTTCTGTCTACATAGCAAAGGTTTTCTCGTAAGGTATGGATGCAACAGCGCAGCAAAACCGAGAAATTAATTTCTCTGTATATGCTTGTGGGTAAATATGTGTAAAACGATATATTTCAATATGTATGCACTGCTACAACTTCTCATTGTATTCATCTCCAGAAACACATTATTCAGATTTGCTCATGTATGGAAGCAAGATATGTGAATATAGACTATTACACACTATAGATATTATATACCTCCATATGTACATAATTACAAAGACATTGATAATAGGTCCAAAATGTGTTACTAACAGACTTATTACTGATTATTACGACAAAATGATTGACCCTGTAAGTAAAATTGATACTACATCGCCGAATTTTGCTAAAAATCTAGCCCAACTCCATTGGCATTTTTAGCCATTTCTTTTTCTCTCACTTCCTTGTTCTAAATGCCAAACCTGAAAAGCAGCATGTGAAGCATAATGCCTTACTTCTGATTCTTATCTTAAATTTCCCTGTATGTATCATGACCCCTCAATTTGGGAAATCTGGGCAACCAATATATGTGTTATGTCGTTGCTTAAAAGAAACGAGGGGTATATATAGTCTTTATACAATACACAGTACTTATTGGGTTTATTGGTTAGACATTTACCAGATATCCTGCATCAATTTATTTGCTATTTACCTTACAGTTTATCTCAAAAATATAGTATATAAAACATTTCTCCAAGTGATGATGAAATGGATATGACATATGTACACATCGGTTGTTTACTTGCTTGATATAACTTACATCAGCAAAATCTTTTGAGTTTCCTATCTAGTTAATAAGTTAAGAAAGCTGAATGTTTTATCATTGAGCAATGTCTTCGAATTAATGATAAGTCAAGTCGGTTTATTGAATGTCGGCTACAAATAGCTGAAAAGACATTCAAAGGAAGGGAGAGGCAGATGGGCAGAGAACAAAATATCAACTCGGCACAGAGCAGACCATATGGGGTAGAATCAGACAATAATTTGCCTCATTTATCAACTTGCAGACAGCTTGAATAGACGTTTGGGAACAAAGACTAATTGTCTGGCAACCCCAACATTGAAACGTGAAGTCGAATGTAGTTAAATCGATTCAGAGCTAACGTAATCCATCCTAATGATCTTGTGACCAAACCATACCCGACATTACTAATTAAGAAGTACGCCAGGGAGAGAGAGCTTAGCAGCATCTTTTCGGAGATAAGTACTATTTCGTAAATAATGGTAGATAAGTCCTCTTTGTGAGTATTCGGAAAGCGAAACTACCTTATGTTTCAACCGTGTCGACCTTTTGTGCTCTGCTGTGATGTTTGGAATAAAAGTATCATCAAAGTTACATAATAATAGGCGTGGCTTGTTCCATCTGCAGCACTAGCAGTAATGCTAAAATAACAATTTACTCATAACAACAAGCAGACCTGCCCCGGCTGAGAACAATTAGGAACGTCAACATGCTTTTACCCAGTAAAAACACGAACAAGTAAACTTATAAACAACCAGCTGGAAGTTGTGACGGTTGGGCAAATCTCTTAACCTTTGGGATTGACTCACCTGGGAAATTCTGCATTAAAGCCATAAATACGCAAATTTGCAAAGAATACTTCAACACCGTATAAAATATTGTTTTGGTGGATCTTTTTATCAAATATAAAAAGAAACTTGCAACAAATACCCCAAAATGTCCCATGAGGTACCAGCTTTACACACAAGCCTAAAACTGCCTATGTGAATGCCATAAGAGCTTCAATTACGGCGTCTATTTCAAAAATAAAAATATTTTTATGTTCCTACTTCTGAATTCTCTATTTGATGCAAATAATAAAACCAGAATAGCTTCTACTTTCCCATACTTTTTTTGCTTGGAGATTATTGATGTGTTGTAAAAAAACAATTTTTTTGCAGCATGGAAGTCTTTAACACATTTTTCCTTCTTTTTAAAAGTAATTTAAGCATTGCATATAACTCTATTCTCTTTAAAACTCTATAAGGCCTGGATATCTTAGAATATATTGTCCATCTGATGCCTTCCGAAAAACAACTTAAGGTGTTTCAAGAACCCATCATACCAAGGCGTGGTCTTGCGGCTTACCACACGTAATCGAAAACATTTATTAATACACAGACACCATCATCCCAGGTTACACTAATTCGTGCAGTTAGGAAATGTTATGAGACAAATATCTGCATATTTAGACACTTACTGTTTCCCTTACTTGATCCTCTTCTGCCTAGAATTGATCACAAAACCTGATGTCTCAAAAGTTACCAAGACCCAGTACAATATTCATAGGAAATTTCTGCTAAGTCTGCTAACGAGATCGCCTCTCTGAGCTGCGGCAACACCAAGGGATTACTCTGTAACCGCCATCAACCTCCGAAAACAGATTACGAAATAATGCGGATTCGATCTTTCAAAACAAGAATCGCGTTTTTACAGGCTGATCCTGGAGTTGGTGGCTCAACAACGCTTTCCTTAATTGAAGTTTCAGCAAGGTGAATATCTGGTCCATAATTGAAGACGCAGGAAATGTTTATATAGTTGCAGAACTAGAATCCTGGGTAATTAGCTACTGATTCTCCCGTGTTTATAAGCACAACATTGGGGAACAGACAAATAATTGTGGTCATAATTACAAATGCCAAGTCAATTGTGATTCAGTTATAATTAAGAAGCCAGTGTAATTGTCAGGTTATTGTAAGTAATTGTTTTTGTTATTCTGTTTAGAATGAAGACGAGGCTACAGGCAAGAAGGTCACGGGATCGACTCTCTTCCCAGCGGCCTTTGTATCTCCTTCTCTGATTGGCTTTAATTTGGATTTCTTCTAATTCAACCTATCAACAAACAAAACTGTTAAATGTTTGCTTTCTACAACAGAACAGGGATATCTAGAGCACAAATAACCTCAATGAGTAAAAATTGGAATAATTCAAAATTAAAATCAAAACTCTAAAGAAGATTGAATTAGTGCACGTCATCCTGATGGCTACGCGTTAACAAGTATTAGCAAATTCAAGGCAAATTTATCTTCAGCACAGTAATTTCCAAATAAAATCATTCGATTTTGGAGGATAAAATTGTTGCTTCAAATTATTCCTGGGCAATATTTTTGAAGAAATATTTGTTTGTCGGTGCTTCTTAAAACTATAACTTAGTAAGGAAATTAATAGAATGTACAGCTTTTTGGGTGCTCATTCCGTGGCTAAGCAAGTGTAGCGTGGTGTTCACCTAATAGAATTGGGTTATGGAAGAAAATAAGAATAAGCTGTTTAGTTTGTTGTGCAGAATTTCTTAACTTTAAATTGAGAGTTATATTTGCTGCTTTTGTTTCCATAAATATAGAGCCTTCTACCACACAATAAATCCATGAAGAGTCTCGATGATCGTGAAAAGTGTCTTAAGTTCACATTCTAGTTTGTTTCTTCCCGTAAAAGATAAACTGCAAGAAGTTATGTAAACACTTTCAAATTACAGAACCATAATCGGTTCTAGTATTTTTACAGTTACTTTTGAGCGTAAAGTATGAGCGTCAAGTGTAACAGTGAATCCTTTTAGAATTCTGTTTCACTTGAATATAGACAACCAATACCCTCCCGAGAATGTCATTACAACATTTTTTAGTAAGCAAACGCGTGTTTATTCTGAATCCTATTTTTCATTTCACCTCTGAACCAGTAACTAGGAAGTGTAGGTTACGACAGGAGCTGATGCGTTTGAAACATATAGTCAAAGGTTGTACTCTAGTTCAACAATCAACTGACCATTGATAAAAGATGTTACTTCCTTGGCCATTTAAAGAACGCAGTTTAAGCAATGTCTGTAACCTTTGATGCGCAGCTTAATTTTTAAAAAGAGTAATGACCCCTTCCTAAACAGACTTCATCTTTGCCAAGAAGGAGAACGAAATGCAATCCTATATTATATGCTACAACATGCTACCTAACTCTCAATATAATTACTTTACCTAGTGAATTATATACCTCCCGACTCCAAGCAATAGCATAGAACCAGTACCTATTTCAAAGTAAGTTTCTTGATATTTTGCCAAACTTTTATTTATAAATCATCTAAATCTCTGTCATCATAGTTGAACTATGCAATTTTTTTGTCAATCCGTTTTAAAAAGCAGCTAATAGAGAAGAGAAAATCGCTAGAAGATTGAAATCCACTCCTCTAAGCACCTGCTTGCTTCATTAATCAATGGTCATTGATTTAAAAACAAATCCACCTTGATGAGTATTATATCCGATTACTTTGGCCATGTGTTACAATTTTAATACGTTATTGAAGTCTTGATCACACCTAAAGAATAATTTCCATGATGACTGAGAAAATGGTGAAAAGACGAAAAAGGAAAGCTTTAATTATGTCTTGGCCTAGGTGTACTTCTGGTAAACAGTAGTTTCTCAGAAGTGCTTTATCATAAAAAGAGGGTTAAACTTTTACATCGGCTTAAATATACTAAGTATTCTCCCACTATTTCAGTAACGAATCTGTGATAATCTGCACCTGACACAATTGTGTTGACAATGCAACACTTCAAATAACAATGTCTCACAATTTCAGGTTTTGAGAATCCCAACTATTTAATTGCAATTTTATCTCCATAAATATCGTCCCTTCCCAGGCGCTGTTTCTCTATATTGTAATACCCCATGTGGATTACGCCCAATGTCTCAAAACGTAGCAAATCCTATTTTGCAATTGCATTTTGGAGATTTCGTTGGATTGTTTGTCTGTTTATGTTTGTCTAAGGTGGTTTTGTTGTGTCTGTTAATGACCGTCTTCATGTTGTTGAGGCAGCTGTAGCTTACCTTGATAGTGTTCTGGTTAAAAATTTTGTGTAGGGGGGATGTCCTGGTAAAATGTCTGTCAATAAGCTTAAGAAAGTTAGAGCCTACGTTTGTCTTGACTGTCTTACTAAACGGTGGGTTAAACCAAATAATATTTCGCTTTCGTTGCATGTTGCGTCTTCCAGTCTCAGTATCTTCGTCTTGTATGTACTCTAGTTTGAGGTCAAACCCACTGGAATGTAGTGCTTTTTCGTACAGTGGAGCATGTTCCTTAAAAGCTGTTTCATCGCAGCACAACATTGATAGTCGAGATATAACTGAGAGATATAACTACATGCAGGAGTAAAGCAGCCTTTTTTGAATAAAAGAATGACTTACACAAATCATGTTTAGAAATATTCCAGATTGAAGTATATGATTTGTAATTTGTGACAGTGGTAAGGAAATAATAGATATAGGTGCTACAAACTTTCGGTAGTAATACTCTGAGAATATAAAAATTCACTAGACTTAAACAGTTTCAAAATTCATGATATTATACAGTTGAAGAACTTATATTATATTTCTCATGTAATCCATTGGAGATTTAGTCATTTTTGGTATGCCCATATTAATATTGTGAGGACTATTTACAAATTTTCATTGAAGACATGAGCAATTACTGCTACATCAGATTTGATTTGTCAATTGAAATACTTTTGGTTGTCATTGACAAATATACAAAGTTACTGGTTTTCTATGTACATTGAGTATATTTAAGCCATGATCTGTTTCAAAGTCTATTCAACTTCAGTTTCTTTTTTTTCAGAAGTCCTTTAAACAGTCTATTTTGTATTTGAATCATCATCTGGATTTTGATGATGACCTGTAGTTAATTTCTTATTTTTGAGTTAATATCCTTCAAGCTGCTATTGAAATGAGAGAGCCTTTCAAGTAATAGTCCTTTATTATGCGTAAGAGCCACAGCCAACAACTATAGCCACAGCAAATATATACATTTGTTATACAATTGCGTCAACCTTTCCTGGCCTATAATTCTGCTTTTATTGCATAATGTCAAGCCTTCCATGACCTTTGAGGGGAGTAAAAGTATATATTTGTCAGAATTTTTAATGAATTAGAAGGGAAAACTATTTATTAAATTTCTGGGGGCATTTATCATTTTGTCAGCAACTATATTAGCAATTAAATGCTTTTGGAGTTGGCTCTATTAGTAATGTTCAGCAGCCTAGTGAAATACATTGTAAGAAAGACATACCAAAGCAATATTTTTTAGTCTAATAGTTTTTTAGATCTAGGAAATGGAAATGGGATATTCTTGGTGAGCAAGGTATATTTTCAATTATATTCATGCATCCTAGCATGGGCATAGATAGTATGTCTTGATGTGACACCCACAGGGAATAGGGATTTTGATTACTGTAGACTTCATCCAAAGACTCTTTGGGGACAGTTGGATAAGAGTCACATATGGGGAAGTTTTTAGGGTTATGCTTAACCCTCTTTTGACACGATATATGATAATGGGCTAAAGAAGGTGAGATAAAACAGTAAGTGTCATATGTAAAGGTTAAATTGAAGTAAGTGTGCATTAAGAAGATTGAGAACCTTGCCTTTCTTGTAAGTTTGCGAGGCATTGCCATTTTGTACCACTGGCACAAACCGCAACTGGTAGCTACTTTTGTGTGTGTGACCTTTTATATGTAGCTGTTATCACATTGTTCAGAATGATATCTGGTCTGTGAACATCAGCAGTACACCTACCCAGGATTATTTAGAATGGTAGAGGGATAAGACCTATGTAGCTGATGTTGGTATGTAGACTATATCATCATTCATCATCATCTTCCTATTATTGTCTTATTATCACAAGTTACGAGGTAAGACGGGTGATGATGAACCTCCATTCGTTTCTGTCCATAGCCACCTCTCTTCTGATATTTAATCTTTTCATGTCCTCCTCCATGTTCCTGCTCCAGGCCTTCTATGGTCTACCTGGTGGTTTGCAACGTGGTACTTCCAAATGTCTTGTTCTTGCCAGGGGTTCATCTTTGTCTCTTCTCACCACATGTTCAAACCATCTCAGTCTTTTACCCAACAACACTGCACGTAGGCTATACGATGATGATATTATGATAGATATTACTCACTTCAGTTACTTTGTAGTACTTATATATTTACAGTTTTTATTTGATCGTAAAGTGCTGAAACTTGCATCCTTTTCTTAACTTATCACCCTAAGATACTTTTATAGAGAAAGATAATGCCCTGATCCCTAGACATTTTAGCAAAAAGATGTTGTGTTCTCAAGCTGCGATTTTAGCCCTTAGTAATTTTATATAATACGGTTTAGAAGCAGCCACTCACCTGTATGTATGTATGTATTTATGTATATACGTACGTACGTATTTATTTTGCCATATAGAGGAAAAATAGTTACAAAACAAAATGAAATAATCAGTCAAAATTACAAATTTTAGGATATTAATTACTTTACAAAATTAAACAAAAATATTTAAGTCACTCTAAAGAATAAAATACAAAATATAAGTAATGAAAAACAAAGAAATCGTGGGATAACATTAAAAAGGTTCAGAAGACCTTGTTTCCATAATGGTCCCTGGAACCTTATAAGTAGTTTACTTAAAACGTAAGGTTTCCAATTGACTGACTCGATTATCTACCAATAGGTTTTTGCAAAAGAACCAAAGATTTTTCTAATATATTTTGTCTATTTACAAGAGCTTTGCAATTCACACTCAGAAATCTTGTGCTTACACAGGATGTTGTTTTGAAAATTAACCTCATTTGCACGTCTTTTTTGTGCACTAACGATATGATACCTGTACCCTGATAATATAAGCTTCTTTTGAGGGACTCGTCAGAAATTTTGGATAATCTTAAAAATCAATCAAAGTCAATCTTTCTGCCCATTTCTTTGGTAGGATTTTAACCTTCAGATCATATCTTCTACGTCATGAGTATGGGTATTGGGCATTCTTCCACCTTGCGCCTTTTAGACAAAGGTGATCAGTGTGGAATCCTGTGGTCTGAGTCTCTGACATCAAATTTAATTACTTTGTCCAAAGCAAATATGTTTAATACTCAAGCTAGGAAACAGGGACCTCTGGTATCTTTCTCCGTAGAACTGTTGCCAATATGACTCACTCAAGGGACAACTCCACTTGTAAATTTGCTCTTTAATTTAGCGTCAGTCAAATTATTCCACTGAAAATTCTTGCTTGCAAAAAAGCAACACTTTAAGGAATAGCAAACTTTTTTATGTCATAATTTTTAAGACATATGATATCGGAGGATACATCTAACAGAAGTGCTTATTAGTCTGTTCTTAGCATGTTTTTATTTAGAGGATTTTCAAATGTAGTTCTTGAAATAGTAGAATTCTCCTTTTGTTATTTGCATGATCACAGGAAGTCTTGGTGTTTGTTGAATTATTAGAAGTAGTAGCTAGACTGAACCGTTAATAAATTGGTTCCCTCAGTGATACCATTTTCTGAGGAGAGTGGTTATAGACCCACAGAAATTAAAGCAAGACCTATGAAATAGGAGGAAGAGCTCCTTTGGAAGCCAGCGAGTTTGAGGCGAGGCTTAATAAAGACAAAGTGAAGGAGAAAAGGAGAAATCTTTCTGTTATTTTTCCTTATTGGCAGGTTTCAATGATGTTTAATTAAACGGAGCATGTAAACAACCAAAATAAGTGGAGGTGGCAATGTTGTTAGCACTGCGTTCGAGAGATGAGGATGTGGGGCAGTTAAAGTCATTATTATGAAAAATGGTCGCATAAGTCACTTGAGAGCGGCATTATGGAGAACATTGTTAAGAACTTTAAACTGGAAAATAGAAAAAAGAAACGAAGTGATATAAGTCGTAAAGACATGGTGACATGATGAGTGATGATATATTCTGGCGGATATTAGAAGCAAAGAGGAGTTAGATCATTTCAAAAGTTGGTTAGTGGTACAAAATTTATCGTAAAAGGGCGTCACACTTCACTCCATACGATTGCTGTGATCAGTATATGGCGAAAACGTTTAGAAAAATATATCCGTTAGTTAAATTATTATTGGGCAAAACAACATACCTGTGCATGTATCACAGAAATCAGTAATAGATTGGTATGAGTGCGTGTCAGTGTATGGCGTAAGGGTAAGGTGAGTACAATAGTTTAGATGCCGACATTTGAGTAAGTAGTTGAAGAGGCAGAAGAGGGCGATGAACAAACGGAAAGGCTTATAGACACATGTCACGCCAGACAGCTGAATTATTACACCATAGTGATTGGTGATTGTCTTGTAGTTTTCTGTAAGCGCTGCGATGTGATGGAGGTTGGTTCATGTGTGTAAGAATTGAAGGAGGCGACATGTTAGTTGACTTCTGCAGAGGATACAGCTTTTTCATGGTTTAGCCGCAGCTACCGGCAACGTTATACGTGACAGGTTCGAAGGGATTGGAAGAAATTCCAGGTCGACTACGTTCTGCTCAAGTAACAGTATGAAATTTGCATGACCTCTCCCTGGAGCGAATATCAACTCTGATTATAACCATGTGTTAGTGACGATCTCTTTGAAGTCGAAAGTAAGTTGATAAAGCCAAATTTCGAGTGAGGTGGGACAGAAAACTACTGGAAGAATCTGATACGAAGGCCTCGGTAGAAGGTGTTATCCATAGATAGACATTAAATACAGCGACAGGAACTTGACTAGAGAGAGATTGGATAAATGTTAAGAAGGCAGTGCTTTGAGATGCAGAAGAAAACATAGGGGAGGCAAACCACATACAGACAGAGAAACTATTCCTTACAGAGGCAAAGCTGAGCTAGATGGAGGAGCACCAAATGTGGAACTTAGGACACAAAAAAGGGTTTCGTTAAGAGTTACTTGATCAGTTCCTGCACAGAAATATATAACAGTGGAGTGTAGCGAGAAGACGTCCTCATAAGTGTTATGATCTCCATGTCGAACAATAAGTTCATATATGAGAGATTATGTTCAATTTTTGACAACAGCCTAAAGGCGATAATAGAAACGTATATTCGTGATGACCAATTTGGATGTAGAAAGAGCAGGAGCACAAGAGACTCGATGGCCATAATGCGCATTCTTGGTGAGAGATGCATGAAATATTCCTAAAGCATGTATGTCTGTTATTTAAATCATTCAAGGCTTTCGATAGGGCTCACTGGATACGAATGAAATCTTGCAAGAGCTAATAGTGGACTAAACGATAGAAGGCTGGTTGCAATATATACGTTGGACAGTCAATTGCATCTAGAGTGCATTCGGAAGATTCAGAACCAGCATACATTGGTAACAGTGTGAGATAGAATCCCCTTGTATTCCGAGTGCTTTTTATATTTGTGCTGTAGGGTGGTTAGAGAAACCTTACGGGTTTTTTTCAGTTAGCACGCTTTGCAGATAAACGATAGCTGATTCAGCGGATGTGGTACGATTTACAACTTAGCCAGGGTTGTGAAGGATTATGTAATACGAACATTCGTTCAAAAGACAAACGTTATAAAAATTGTGAAGAGCAGTAATGAAAACCAAGCTCTGGTAGTAGGTGGCACAAAGATGGAGCCGATTGGTCAGTTTACGTAATTTAGAAGTACTCTGCCTAGTGGTGGCCGCGATAATGGAAAAAAGTGTGATAATAACAAGAGTGGCCATGGCAAACGAAGCTTTTAATAACTAATCACGAAGAATATTAGCAAAGAAGAAAAAAATTTATATAAAACATATATATGTGGAGCGTACTCTTCTATTGGATAGAGATATTGACATTGCAGATACTGAGCGATTTGAGGCCTAACGTATTATGTTATGGAGACGGATGAAAGAGATCTTAAAAGAGGCATTAAAGGTATCAAATATTGACTAACCACCAACTACAAGAGAAATGAACGCTTTACGAACTGCTATGAAAGGAAGAATAACTGGAAAGCTTTTAAGAGGTAGGGGGAAGGCTCTAAATGAAAGGAAGACTTCGGCAGACATGTAAATGTAAACTGTTAATATCGGCCAATAGAGGAACATGAACCTGCCATGGAGCAGGAAATTGATGAAAAAATTGAACTGAAGACCGATAGTTTGTGCTAAGCCTTACAACAGAATGCGAGACAAGATTACTTATTGAATCATAGTGTAATCGTTAGCGTAGTTTACAACTAGTCATTAACTAACTAACAGAAAAAATCCCATAAATATGAAAATAGAACACACTCGGAATTTTATTGGGAAAAGGTACTGATATTTGTCACGACGTTCTTGGTTATGTAAGGTACACACTTCAGCCTCACCTTAGCCATTAGGTCCTTAACGCACTTTGCATCTGATTACAACTGAATTTTTGAAGGCAAGTTGAAGGTCCAGTTGAGACTTCAAGTGTTTATTGCAGAGTATCAACATTACGTGTGTGTAGGACATTGACATGACCTTGTTAGGGCGCATTCTTAATCTATTGGGTACATAATAGTAAGTGACAGCAGTTTTTGCTAAGTACATCCTTAAGATCTTAATGGCCCTGTGTAATGTTATTTTATTACTAGCAGTGTCCACTCCATCTATTCAACTAGCGACTCCACGGACTGCCACCACTTAGTTATGGACGTGTTCTGTTGGTCTTCTTTGAGTCCTTACACTGCTAACGCAAACTTCTAATTTCAAACGAGTTTTGCAAATTTAGGTGGTTTTTAAACACATTTTGCAATTCAGTGGCCTGATTTGCGTTGAGTGCTTGAAAAGCGCCGTTGGAGTGTGAAAAGACAAAAAGCCTTTAATGAGTTTGATCTGACTTATGTCATTACACCCATGAGAAGGACGTCAAGTCACTTGAGAGCGGCAATATGGAGCGTAAGAACATTGTTAAGAACTTTAAAATGGAAAATAGAAAAAGGAAACGAAGCGATGTAAGGCGAAAAGACATGGTGACATGATGATGATATTTTCTGGCGGATATTAAAAGCAAAGGGGAGTTAAATTATATGAAAGGTTGGTTAGTGGTACAAAATTTATTGTAAAAGGGTGTCACACTTTACTCCATACGATTTCTGTGATCAGTATATAGTGAAAACGTTCAGCAAAATGAATCCGTTAGTTAAATATTATTATATATATTAATGCGAAGGTGATAATGATAGTTGACATCCCGACATTTGACAAAGTGGTTGAAGAGGCAGAAGAGGGCTATGAACAAATTGAAATGCTGACAGACACATTTCAGGTAATACGGCCGAATGATTGCACCATAGTGATTGGCCGAAATATACGTATATATGAGCTAAAAATCGTCAAAATATGTATTTATCGCGCAAAAAAATTGACAAGAATTTGCTAACATAATACGTTTTTATTTACAAATTAATTTATAACCATAGTTGAGTATACGAAACGTCATGAAAGAAAACACAGGCCAGAGTCAATTTAGGAACAATTAACAGTCTCCATTGCAGTGCACAACAATGTACTTCCGCAAGAGATTGGTCAGGATTGGGTCACATTCGACCGCTCCGAAATCCCAAGACTGATCTCTCAGGGCCAGACGGTCTTTGTCGACGTCACCGCAGATTGGTGCCTCACCTGCAAGGCAAACAAGACGCTTGGTCTGGACCGAGTGCCGGTCGTTGGCCGATTGCGAGACGAAAAAGTCGTCGCAATGCAGGCCGACTGGACGCGGCCCAATCCCGATATTTCGCGATATCTGGAGGCCCACAACAGGTTTGGGATACCCTTTAACATCGTCTATGGGCCGAATGCGCCGGACGGGATCATATTGTCCGAAGACCTGACATCTGACGCTGTTCTAAACGCATTGGACGCCGCCGCGCTCGCCGTAGACAAATAAGGTCAGGATCCTTTGGCGAGGTCCTCCAGTATAGGACAGTCTGGCCGATGATCGCCTTGGCACGCGTCAACGAGGTGCGATAGCGTCTTTCGCATTGACTTGAGTTGGGCGATTTTGCTGTCAATGGCCGTAAGATGCTCTTTCGCGACCGATTTTACTTGCGCGCTTTCCCGCGTCTCATCTTCATATAGACCAAGAAGCGTGCGGCAATCTTCAATCGAAAAACCCAGTGTTCGGGCACGGCCCAGGAACGCCAGCTTGTGAATGTCGCTCTCCCGAAAGGCGCGGTACCCGTTATCGCTGCGCAGCGGTCGAACAAGACCGATATCCTCGTAGTAGCGGATTGTCTTAGCAGAAAGACCGCTATATTCCGCGACATCTCCGATGTTCATATCTTAAGTACTCACATGCCACCCTTTCTCAAGCTAACAAAGGA
>JAAAKM020006971.1:76923452-76936144 GCA_010016025.2 Alatinidae sp. Z8VKAUB7J3 | reverse complement strand
ACCAGTAGGTGCCAGCGTCCGGGACAAAAAAGTCATAGTCGAAGGCATCCCCTGGCTGGACGGCATCCTGCGTCAGGCCCGAAACGCCATCCATGGCGTTGTCGATCCGGATTCCGTGCCAGTGCGTTGAAGTTCCTTGGGAAAACCGATTGACCAATCTGCGCTGCACCCGACCACCTTGGGCGACACGGATTTCCGGGCCCGGTGAACTCCCGTCAAAGCACCAAAGCGAAGTTTTGCCATAGTCACCAGGCAGCAACTGCACGTCGCTCTCTTGTGCAATCAGGTTGGTTGGCGGTGAATTGGCGAAACCAGCAGAGGCTGACATCCCGGCAAATGCGCTGGATGTGGCGAGAAACTGGCGTCGATTGAGCGTGATCATCTGTTGATTTCCAGTGCTATATATCGTTGTCCATAAGGTAGGTGGCCATCGCGGTCAGGTCTGCATCGCTTAGGAAGCTCGTTCCATAGCGTACAACTTCGGCCATTGATCCTCCAAAGACATCACCCGAAGGCGTGATGCCAGATCGCAATGCATAAGCCAGATCGTCTACTGTCCAACCTTCTGACAAAAGATCGCCGGAACGGATCGATGGGGCCTTGCCGCCTCCAGGCAGGGCATCGTTGCCCGAAAACCGTTCAGCCACAATGCGTGCACCTACAACGTTCCGCGTCGTATGACAGGCAGAGCAATGTGCGGCACCGTTAACCAGCAGCTTGCCCCGGTTCCAGACGTCGCTTTTGTCGGCTTCGGGTGCCGTAAAGGGTTCCGTCAAAAACGCCGCTCTCCAAAGCTTCATCCCCCATCGTTGATCGAACGGAAAAGGGACGTCGTGGGCCGGCGCTGGCACGTTCACGGCTGGCACGGTCTGGAATGCGGCCCACAGGTCAGCAATGTCCTGATCCGTGAAATTTGCATAAAACGGATACGTGAAGGTCGGATAATAGGGATCGCCGTCAGGAGAGATACCCTGCCTCACTGCTTTTGCGAAGTCTGCCACGGTCCAGTTTCCCATTCCATGTTCCGCGTCGGTTGTAAGATTTGGCGGGTAAAAGGTGCCAAAGTCTGTCTTGAGAGGGGCACCCCCGGCCAGCGGGGCACCTCCGGATTCAAAGTGTGTGTGGCACGCGATACAACCGCTGGCCCGTGCCAAATACGATCCCCGTTCAACATCCCCGGCCAGACTTATCTCTGTCTCGGATGCTCCGATCGGCCAGGCTATCGTTGCCGCGACAACTCCGATCCCACCGACGCACCCCGCGCCAATAATCCAATGCCACCAGCGCATTTGCTTACTCGTCTTCTTTGCGGAATTTCTGATGACAGGCCGAACATGTCTGAGCAACCATTGTGAACGCCGCGTCTGCGGGCATGTTGGCAAACATCTCGCCCGTCATGACCTGGTTCGATCCCATCATACCTCCACCCATCATGGAGGCAGCGCCACCGCCCATCATCCCGCCGGTTGTGCCGCCCATCATTGATCCACTGTCGTTGCTTTGTGCTGTGGCCAGCCCATTACCTGCGCTTAACTTCAATCCTTCTGCGGCTGTTTTCAGGTCTTCCGCGAGGGCCGCGAACTGTTCGCTGTCTTCCCACACTGACGGCAACGCTTTGGACACGCCCCCACCCGACCCCTCCCCCCCCCCCCCCACTTTGTTATAAGCTTTACGCCAGAATTTCTTGTAAAATTACATCAGAATGCACTATGTTAATTCTTCCTTCTCCAAAGTTTCTCAAGAGAACCCCTACCAAAATCATCCCACTTTGGGCACCCAAAGTAACCGATCCCAGGGTTTATTACGGAAATTTATTAATGCGTTTAACACTTGTAGAGATTGATAAACAATGCTCAAATCCTGCGCACCGAAGTAATACTTTGAAATTTTGATCGCGCATGAGGAGTAATAAACTTTCAGAGGTTGGAAAATGCTGGCTTTGGAAACGTTTAGAAACGAAAGAATTTACCATCGCAAATGTCATGAAAGTCGTGTTTTCATCCATTTTCCACGTAAATTTGCCTTGGTAACTTTAGCCAGGAAAACAGGATCACACGCTTTTAAAAAGTCTACCACGGCAAAGACTTCTGTTAAAAGGTAAAAAAGCTATGTGTGACCGTAACTATAATCTCAAGAGACCTCTATCACATCGATACATCATCACCTGAACAGCTGCTGAGGGAAAAATACAGTCTTTATTTTACAATTTTGGCTTATGCTTCCTTACTTCGAGTTTTGCAATGCTGGCACGGTGGACTTCATCCGGGCCATCGGCAAACCTCAGTACACGGGCCCATGTAAAGAAATGTGCCAGGGGTGTGTCGCGGGAGAGGCCAGCTCCGCCAAATACCTGCAACCAAAAAATAAAAACTCCTAAATTACGTCAAGTAATAAGTTGATAATTGTAGCAAGTTCCTGAAATAGATCTGATAATCTAGTCTGCAGTGCGGAGAAATCGGTTTAAAGGTCTTCATAAAAGATCTCCACATTTCCATCTCAGTACCAAGTGTTTACGGGTTCATGCTAGTAGGCCCACTGCCGTTTTATCTACGAAGACCTGAAAATGATGAAGCAGTGTCGTTGTAAGGTGTTAACTTGCCTAGACGTTGTAATGGAAGACTTACAGCTGAATGCTCTGACTGCGAAAAATTATAGGCTTCGGTTACACTTTAGTCTAGATGGACACAAAAATCACTTGTCACCTATCATATGTTAAGTGTTACATGTCACTTATTAAATATTCGCATGACCTCCTATGTGTATTCACGTTAAAACCCATATTCATAATCTGCAAATACTTGGCCCACAAAGAAGAATTTTTTTAAACGAAGGAAATAACATAAACTTGTGTTCAACTCTTGCTCTCTGTTGGAAGTTGACCCAAACCATTGAGAGTTCAGGATTCCTTCTTGATTATCCAAAATTCCGCTTTCAGATCAAATAACAACTTTCGCATAACACATATTCGACGAGCGGCATGATGATCGAAAAGCTACCTGCCCAATGGTTGAAGATGAGAGGATCTTCTTAGACCTTTCCGCGACTGTTAAGAAAATGCTAGCAATCTGGTGTCATGTGACACATGATCCATACCGTGTCACACGTGAAGTTTATTACGCAGCATATTATGCACTTTATTGCTGCGGTACTACTGTCGTTGGTAAAAGTGCCTTACGCACCTAATTGCAGTGTCTAAAACCTTTTCATCTAGCTGCGCTTCCTATGGTGATCGATGTTGGATCATTGGATTTTAAAACACTACGTATTGAAGTTTGGTTGAGAGGCCATTGGTCCGCCGTATAGCCTTAATTAAGGTAGCTATACGGCTCCCGGACTACATCGGCTACACGTTTGTACTGCTTTCGTAGCACAAAAGTAATCACACCAGCTTAAATTGATTTTGATAAACTTGTTTCCGGTTGTTTCCGGTAGACTTTACTGCTTTCGTAGCACAAAAGTAATCACACCAGCTTAAATTGATTTTGATAAACTTGTTTCCGGTAAAGTCTAGTTTTTCCCCGTTTCTAAGCTACACATTGAGCATTACGGGGTGCAAAATGGTATTAATGGAAAAAAAAACCCCTTGGATTGGTGAGATAAATGGACGACTAAATGCTAATGGACCCCTCTCTGCAGCTAATTACCTCATTATACGATTCATCCTCCGCCGATTGTGTATGTAAGTTTAACAATCTTTACCAATAATACAGTAAGACTGGTAGCAATTACAAGAGCAGAAGCAAAAGGCAATCTAGCAATAAATGAATCTATAGATCTGAAACACATCTATATCATGAAGCTGGATGTATTTTACCTGAATTGCTCGATCAATAACGGCCTGAGCCATGAGCGGTGCAGCCACTTTAATCATCGCAATCTCTGCTGCAGCTGCCTGCATTCGTATAAGAAAAGAGATGATAGGAAACTTAGGCAATCTTTCGGAAGAATTATCACTCTGATACACAAGACAGGCTTAGGTACAAACAAATTAAAATGGAATTTAATGTATAATCTTTGTTAAATGTTGTTGAGTAAGGAAGACTGAGATGGTACGGCCATGTTATGAGGATGGACGACGCAAGAGTACCTAAAAAGTATCTTATATGACGACCAATAGGAAAGCAGCCAGTCGGAAGACCAAGAAAGAGATGGCTGGACTGAGTGGACGAGGCTCTCAGCAGGAGAGGAACAAGTGCAGCCTGCATCGAAGAAGAGAAAGTGTGTGAAAACAGAAGTCGCTGGAGTACCATTGTGAGATGTTCACTAAGCTGACAGATAGAAATGATCTAACAAGAGGATGGTTACAGTTACATGCACATGCACAAGAGAGGGACCATGGCTTTGAGTCCTGATAATTAAATGTCTTATATTTCTCTAGTTTCTTTTCTAAATTAAGTTTAGTCTTAACTGTGATTTGACGCTACCATTTTGAAACTAAGTAGCATATGCTACCTAAGCTTCTTCTTTCTATTTGCTTCACTCAATGTTTAATGCGGCCAGATCGACGAATAAGCAGGGACTACCGATGCACATACAACGCAAAAACAAACAAAACGTAAACGCTACGCGTGTGCCATGATTCACTCGGTTTACAACTAATTCAAGCACTTCCATCAGTCTTTAGATGATCCCTCTAACTTCTTTTCTAAATTAAGTTTAGTCTTAACAGTGGCTTGACGTTACAACTACCGATGCACTTACAACGCAAAAACAAACAAAAAGCAAACGCTACATGAGGCCATGAGCCACACGGTTTACATCTACTTTAAGCTGTTCCATCAGTCGTTAGATGCATGGCACATAATTCATGAAGTCGGGGAGGAGCCTTAAACAATTTCAGTTTTCTATCTTGGAATCAAATGTGACGTGGGAACACGCGATTCCTACAGTCGCGCAGCCTTACGCGTTCTACGGTCGCAGTAGAACGAATGGTGATCAATGGCAACAAATTGATGGATTCTCTTACCTTGTTTCCAACAGTGTCCATCATGTGTGCTGCTTTAAGGGTTAACAGTCTAAAGTGTGATACAACAAAAAAGAAACGCTGTTAGTAGGTTACAGTATGCTCGTCTGATCACCTAAATGCCCATTCATGCCATCATTGTCATTGCCATTGCAATTCTTCTACTCCAACCGCTTTGCATAGGTGCCACTATTTTCCTGCTTTACCCGTTTCTCCTTCTAAATTTCGTTCTGGAGAACATTATTCCCCATATGAAAGAATCGCACAACATGTGCCGGCCTTCATTAGTAGCCGCAGTAAGTTTTCCAAAATTTTACCGAATCGCGTAAACAAAGTCAAGTCAACACATCCCAAAACAGACTCGGCAATAGGACATCATTTGATTTGAAACCCGTCATGTGCTGACGACTATCAAGAGGATACATTTAGGGTATTAGCTAAAGCCAAATCTCATTTTCATCTTGCCGCTTTAGAGGCCGCATTTATCAAAACAAAGAAGCCGGTACTCTGCCAACAAAGAGAATTTGTTTACCAGACAACGTGTCGCTCTCGTGACCGTTATTTGCTAGGACTTTCTCGTTTCTAACAAATTCATCGTAATAGCTTTCTAATTACACTCAATACGATTGCTGTTATCAGTGTATGGCGAAAACGTTTAGCAAAATGAATCCGTTACTCAACGCAATATTCAAGTTTTGTACCACAAACCAACTTTTCAACTATTCCCTGCTATTCTTCTGCTATTTCTCCTCCACCACTTCCCTACACTCTCCCCTTCCTATCCCTCCCTACTATTCAACTTCGTCGCCCCTCCGTGCCCTCTTATCCTCTTCCATTATTTGTTTTATAGCTTACTTTATTCCCTACATTGCAGCTGCATCAAAAATTAATTGGGTTTGTGTCGCAATGACTTAAGTCCCTTGGGAGGTTTTCTTCTACTTCTTCCGTATGCTACTCTTCTGATTCACCCTTTCTTCTAGTTCTTCTCAGTCTCTAACTTCCGCTCTCTCTTCTTCTACACCCCCCGCACGACCTTTTCAGCCTCTTTCTTCCTACTTTATGTTCTTCCTTTTCTTCTACTCCTCCCGGCCTTTAACTCCTCCTGTTCTTCTACTATTCTCAATGCCCCTTTCCCATAACTCCGGCTGTTCGTCTTTCCGCCTCCTTCCTGTTCTTGTGGTTGTTCTTCTCTATCTTTAACTTCTGCCTTTTCAACACGCCTTTTGTTAGGCTTCTTCCGTTCTTCTCACTTCTACGCCCACAGTTTCCACTACTCATTTTTATTTTCAACCCCACTCTCCCCTACTCATCATTTTTAATCCTTAGACCAGTAACTTTGCGAGCAGTATTTACTTCCAACTGAATATCTTGGATGCGTTCCACTAATTAATTGAGTATTTATTAACTTCGTAGCATTCGTTGCTGTGGTAAGAAGACTTGAAAACATTTAGCTAGTGTAAATCCATGTTCCAAAACGGATTATAATATTATCATTTTCATCTAACTTTGTCAACCATTACAACATGCTGCCAAATGAACAACGAATGATAATTGTAACAGGAAGGATGTTGTAAAGAGAGATAAATCATCAAGGCTAAAACAAAGAACTCAATTCAGCACATTCTAACGTATGTAAAGATAGTTCAGGAATGATCTATAAATCATTATAAATGTGCTTTTTGTAGTACAGTGTGGCAGACATGTTGTGTTTACACACAACGAAAATCATGAAGTAACTCATACCTGGCTTGATCGATCTCGATTCTTGAATTTGCAATATCAGCTAAAATTGTTCCCTGTTCAATAAGAGGTTTTCCAAATGCCACACGTTTCTGCGCCTTAGGGAGACATAATAATAAAGCTCATATCAGAATACTACTTTAGCTGGCTGGATATAAGCACTTATGGTCCTAAAAACGTCCTGCAAAGAACACTTGAGAATTATAAAATATGTCACCACCGGGGATCTAACCAGGGACCCACGCTTTCGTTGCGTGTGCTCTACCAACTGAGCTAGGTGACCTCTGATGTTAACATACTCTATTTCTCTAGTCGCCACATTAACTCCCAATCATCCACCGATGGCCATCGACATCCAGCTTCCTCGCAGTTGGAGATCAGCCTCTCTGCGCCACGTGACTTGAACAAGGGAGGACTGCCATTCGGCCTGGCATCTTGTCCAAAGCCCATTGAAGCTAGAGAATATCATCGGTGGTGACATATTTTTCTATTTCTCTAGTGATCTTTTTAAAACTGACATTTCAAATCCTCTCTTCTCGATGAAAACGTTCCATAAGGTCGTACTCAAAACTAAAACCTATTTCTTGAAACATTCCACCAAGCAATCGTTCGCAATAGAACATTGCACTCTGTCACAACAATAACTGCAAAAAATCCATAACATGCATAAAAAATCCTCGTTCCTGCAATGAGGCTACAGGGCCATTCGCCATCCGCTCTTATTAAGAGGTCTGTCAACAAGTGCAGGCAACTCAAACTCATTGTACAGAGAAAGGTGGTTTTCGTCATTGATCGTCAAGGTGGTAACAGGTTGTGTTGAATGATCAACTTGGTGATCCGTCTTGCGCTCGGCGGACAGCACTTACATACCCAGAGTACATTTAAAATTTATACTTACTCTCTCAATCATCAGTTCTAATGATCTCTCGGCGTATCCAATCAATCGCATACAATGGTGAATTCTACCTGGTCCAAGTCTTCCCTAAAAGAAAAGAGAGGGGAAGTCAAAATCAGTATTTCTAAACTTGAGTGGGCAGTCGCAAATTTCATAATTTCTGACGTCTACCATCGCACCCCTTCAGTCACCGAATTGAAAAAAATACAAAAATACTCTGGAGTGCCGAAAAAAATCTCCTGAAAGTTTTAAATAAGGATGACACACATGAGGACAAAAACCATACTAATTGACTAATTAGAACTTCTTCAGGGTCAAATGTTGCATGGGAAGTTATTTAAGTGTTTTCAGATATCATTCACATTTTGAGTACTGGGATAATTCCTTGAAGTTAATAAACTGGGGGTCCTAATAAGAAGCAAGGATGTTTATTAATTTCAAAAAATTAATAAGCGGGGGGTGGGGGGTACGATTATTTGATTACTTTAAATAAATCGAAAAGCCATGCCGTCATAAGAAGTTAGCTCCTTTATCTTTGTTGTAGCAAGTCAGTAAGATCTCACTGTGCACGATATACTGTCACTGAACTATCTCTTAATACACCATCAGAACCTAATATACATAACATTACATGGTTACCATCATTTACATAAAGGAAGTAGTTACCAAGCTTCTAAATGTTGCTTGGAATGCCCGTTCAAAATTTAAATCGCAATAAGTGATAAATTAAAATTTTAAGTCCTATACGAAGCCCCCTTCTTCTAATATTGAAATGTAGTTAAACTGCGGATAGGTGAGGCTATATCATATAGCGTTCACGTAAAGCTTACAGCATATCAAATGGCAATTGTGTACGACTACCTGCCCGTAGGGGTTCACAATTTTAATTAGTATTGCATTTTCTGACAATGGAAGTTTACACTACGTACATTGTTTTTACTAAACATACGAGAGTAAATTATGTTTTTGTTTACCTGAGCAATCTCAAATCCTCGCCCAGGTCCAAGAAGCATATTTGAAGCTGGGACACGAACATTGTGAAAGTCAACCTCTGCATGGCCAACTGGAAGAAAAGTGATGGTAAATATAATAAAAAAATAAAAAATAAAAAATAAAAAATTCATATTAAAGACACATCTTTTCAATGGTGCGTTTTAAGTTTAAATTTATTTCAGTTTTAACCAATTTTACTCCTCTGGATATTTGTGCAATGTTTCAACGTATGTCTTATTGTTTGTAGAGCGCTTAGAAACAATGTAATAGACGCCATATAAGCTTTTAAATTATTATTATTATTATTATTATTATTATTATTACTATTACCAATAAAAGCATTGAGTTTAAAAAAATAAATTATTAGACTTATTGTTGTTGTTGCTGTTTTATATTTACTTTCACCGTTATTATGCTCTTGTACTTGGTTATGTAATTAAATTTCAATATTAGAGTTCTGTAATTTGGTTCGTACTTCCAAAACATCATTCTGTCCCCACTTCAGGTTTTGCCGGGTGAAAACAGTAACAATACGTTGTAAGATGGTGTGTATGTAAATAAACATAGATGAAAATTTATGCCAAAGATGTTAAAAAATTATTATTATCATTATTATTATTATTTTTTTACAGCATTTGCTCAGTTGGAAAACGCATGTTTGCAACATCCAAAACAACTTTGCCAGTTTTCTGTCTCTCCTGTACACTTGTATGACTCAAACGCATTCGTAGCACAATATCTTGATTTAACATTACATGGTATTAGTAGCTTGCAACTAGTACTATAACGCTTATTCTTACCTAGGGTTATGTGTAGCTTTAAGTCACTCAGTTTTCTTCGTGTGCCATACCACGTTTTTGTCCACAATTTTTCTCAAATTTTGTTCCAGATGTGGCCAGGGGAGCAGAGTAACATATGGTGTTACGGCACCCATTTATTGTAAAAGATGGTGATTTCGCCTCCGTTTTGGAGTGTTGCGCAGCCTATGAGAGGCGTCTACCGTGGCGGTGTAAAAACCAAAGCAAACTACTACTTTATTGTAACAGATGGCATTATATTAATGAGAATACTCACTCCAACTTATTTTTTCTATCATCGAAGACAGTTGGACATTTTTGAACTTTTCAGTATCTTAAGCAAAATCTTACGACGAGTTTAAACTCAAAGTCAATGGTCATATGTTGTTACTACAACACCACTCAATTTTTGGAAGTGATAGCTAAGCCCACATTTTGACTTTTATCACGTATCCTGGCATATAAGCCTATCCTTTAACACAGGTAGCTTAGAATCTACCTGCTTTGTTTGCACTTAGTTTTATGTGGATATCAATGGTACTTGGTTCGTATCTAGGTCAAATACCAAGCCGATTTTACTTAGTTACAGCAAGTTTTAGAAGTCTTTAAACAAGAACTCTTAAACGTTTGAACTTGTAAATTCTTCAGTTTGATTTTACACTTCCTTTTAATTAAAGGAATACAAGACCAATCCCAAAGTCATTACGATGATAGCAGCAGTCGTAGTAGTAGCAGTAGTATTAGTAATAGTAATAGTAATAATAGAAGAAAAACTCATACACCTTGGCTATTTATCGACGCCAATAATAGTTCCATCAACCCCTGAGGGCTATATCCCCGACATTGACAACTCCTCATATATACTGTAGTTTTGCCATAAAGAGCGTTGTATAAGATGACAATAACAGCAGACCGTGACTTAAGTGAAGTGGTGTTCAGCGGGTTTTCGTTCCATGTCTCATCCTTTAATTAGAGAAGAACACCACAGCCGCTTACACGGAAACACAGAGAATACTTCTAAAATAAGAAACAATAGATATTTTTCTTTTTATATATATTATGATTTATAAAGAACACTATTATAATTGATATTGTATTAAATGCAATATACCAGATACTGAAAATGCGGACCCCTTAGTTTACGTTCTATTGAATATCATATAATTAATTTCTTTTAACTTAAAACAAACATAATCCAACTCCACAGAAGTTTATATACAAACCAAAACGGACCTACTGATGACAAGTCGTAAGGGTAACACTTAGGTGGTGCTGAAGGAATCCCTTATCTTAGAGTCAGTCAGACAGTCAGAGCTTACCTTTCCTGAACACTACGAAAACATTCTCTCCTTTGTACTCTTTCTTTTACGATGTATTGCTTTTGCTCGTATGCTTTATACATCTTACAACCAATAATGGCTTTCTGCCACCACGACTGTACTTCTTTATTAACAAGGCTCAATTATAGCTCGATTGTCCTTTTATGTTTGTTGTATTGCTGGCTTTTTAGAATAAAGTTGGGCTACAAGAGGCATCGAACATTTCATTCATACAGATTATGAGACTTAAATAACACAAGAATAACAGTTAAATGGTAGATTCGTTTAAAGGGAAAATTCCGTTACAAAGATCTCCGCCTTTCGACTGAGGACGACACTACTATGTGTAGAAAACCTTTGCTCCCTAATAATGTATTGAGATAATTGACAGACCTTTAGAAGGGGGTAAATTTGGGGACCAGATTGTCAAATCCCCGGATGAAGAGACTGCCTAAAGAGCATGCGTCTTTATACTGTTATAATGACTTTAACCTTGTTTTGCATCTGATCTAAGAAAGCACTGGTATCGTTATAGTTACTTTTGAAAAGAACACTCAAGAAATAGTAAATATGTCACCATCGGGGATCGAGCCCGTGACCCACGCTTTTGCGACGTGCGTTCTACCAACTAAGCTAGGTGACCTCCGATGTTAACATACTCTATTTCGATAATATTTTCTATGCTTGTAGTTATTGTTATGACGTAACAATATAAGCGATGACTTTAGAGTTAAGATCTCTACTATACTCAGGTATGGCATCAGAAATTTGTAGATGTGTTTTTGGCTCTAGAAGTCTGTTTTATTCAGGTTTCTATATAATAAGTGAATAAAAATCACTTAGAATAAATAGTTTCAGAAAGGGATTAACTGTTAAACAGGATATGCTTAAAGAAGCTTTATTACCCAAATCCTTATGACTTAAATACTAATTAAAAGTAAACGCATAGTGACATTGTGAGCTTTCCATCATGTGCTAATGATTTCATAACAGCAGAGAGTTTGCGTATCCTTCTTGATAGTTGTCTTCAATTCCACATTCTCCAATAAGGTACAGTACTGTCGTTGATTTCTCTCTCCTTTGAATACACGTGTACCTCCTATGTAACCACTACTTTGTACCTTTGCTGTATTTTCCCTATAATCTACGCTTTTTTCTAAAGTATATTGATCACTTTGAATAACGAATGATCATGTTTATATCCTAAAGCTCGAACTATGCAACGTCTAATAATTTAACTTTCTCGTCAAAGTCCTTATTTTACGCCTACGTAGTTGTCTGCAATGATCATCATTGGGTTTTACATCTTTAATGTTTCTATTTTTCCACTAAAAGTTTTTTGTCTCCAAGAGTTCTAATTTCTTCTCCGTCGCTACTTTAAGCCTTATGTCCTGTATGGACGCTTTAGTGTTGAATAAAAACACTAATAAACTCTTCCATCGTGTAACATGTGTCAAAGCTGAAAGCTTTCTTTTCTAAAAGTTGGATCAGTAAGCCAGAAAATTCTCACTAATCAGTCAAAGGCTTATCTTCAAATACTCTGTATTATCTTATTGCAGCAATAAATATTGTTTGTGAGGTAACACATGTCCATGCGTTTTTGCCGATGCGATGCTAAATTTTCAATTGGTCTTACTGTACAGACCAAAGTGGATATTGTCGAAGTCATAGCCATCGTCATACTTTACAGAAAGGTGCCCTCTTTGTAAAGAAAAAACTCATCTCGTAAAATGTCCATCTTGTGGTCTCCTTGTAGAATAGCTAAGGTAACTCTTGCTTGCCATGTTGCTTTCGTCAACTTGCTTTGCCATGGCAACATGCAACTACTACGATACGTTAAGAGGTCAATAAGTTAAATGACGTCTTACTTCGAATCCCTTTTTATGCCTCTTCTCCTACATCTATTTAACAAGTAACTTGCATTCAACAAGGCTTTGCTACAACAATTGTCGAATTCTACAAATTTCTGCGAGAGAGAAAAATCG
>JAAAKM020006971.1:76885453-76915806 GCA_010016025.2 Alatinidae sp. Z8VKAUB7J3 | reverse complement strand
CGTGCTCGTTTCAGAAAGTACTTCAGCGAGGTACCGACGTAATGACTTCGTATACAGATAGTAAATTTTTAAACGTGAATGCCAGTTACGAACCTGTTCGAGCTCTGGCATTACCGCTCGCCCCATTGGTATCAGTTAGAGTTTCATGACCCTTACTGACAGTATTCCCTTCAGCTAGAAGTTTTATAACTTCTTGTTAACTTGCAATACTCCTTTTTGACTACCCTATGATGTTGTAGTGTAGAGAAATAAGCGAAAGAAAGGTAGGAGTCAACTTCCAAAAGCAACTTCACAACTTTCGTCAAATTGAATAATCCATGACCACCCCACTCAATTTTAATCACAAGCAGAACCTATATACACAACACACCGTAAAATCGACGCCATGCGAGAGGGACAGAAATCTGTAACAAGTTGGTGTGTTTCAAAAGCTAAATGAATACCCTGCGTTCAACCCTTACAAAACGTAATATGTATGCCATAGTCTGCAAAACGACAACAAAGATTTATAGACTTGTGCTGATTTTGCGTAAACGTATGCATTGTGTACTTTTGATGGTTGTTTTTGTACCAATCTTTCTAGGAATCCCTCCTACACTGCTTAAAACCTATTTTCGTCAAGGATATTGAAGAGCTTGTATTCTGCCATGGTTTTGCACGTTTCAACATCACTTCGTTGCAACGTGAATATAATGAAATCGTTTTGCCGTACAAAGGCTGCATTCATTGAAATCGTAGTTATTATGAGGGGCTTACAGTTGTGACCTCGATTGTTGAGAAAACACTAAAAAGTTGACCTTGAAGGGTGCAACGATCACATCCCAATTGCAAGATATCAAAACACTGTAATTGCTGGTATTCCATGCTAACAGAACTCCTCTCTGTCCGCTTGTAAAAATAAGGAATGTTGCCCCAAACTCCACAAACAACTGTTTCCTACAACATCAATTAATGGCGCTGTGATAGAACATTTTAAACTTACTTCGTTTAAGGTTATAGTTTGACCAAATTATCAAGAATCAACTAACACCCACTTCCTTTGCATGACCAAATTAGCCTGGTCATAGCCCGTTACAGGACCTGTTTTATATTTACAAGACCAAATGTTGTCCATATCACTTGCCCCTTATCATGTAACGTTGTGGTGACATGATCAAGGGTGGATCACCTTGGTAATTTACTTATTTAAAATTACTAGAACAGCATAAGCTACAGGCTCTTTAGCACATCTACAACAATCGATATCAACCGTGGATCCCCAAGGATACCATTATGCTCTGCACTTGGAAACTCCTTATGAAAGATTGGTTGCCTTTGCCTATCCCTCCATCGCAAACACCCTCGAAGGCTCCTAACATTAACTGTGCCATCCCCTTCACCTGCTGCAACTTGTGGTTGTTCGTCTGGAAACTGGCCGGGGCCATAAGTTAAAACAGACGGAGTGGGGACGTTAGTGCCATGAAAACAATAAGTAGGTAAACCGGGTGGCTCAGGAGACCATCCTTCGGGAACCATGTCTCTTATGGTGTTTCCAAGTGGGTAGTTCATGTCGTTAAACAGATCATGGAAATCATAAGCTGTGTAAGTCCTCTTGTCAGTTTTGACGAGAACCTGGAAGGAAAGACAATAACTGCTAATTTCTCTTGTATAAAAATAGTACAAGTAAGTGCTAATGTGTGCACTAACTTACATATTTGGGAAAAGCTATTTACGTTTGAGGATAGCTTTTACGTTTGAGGATAGCTTTTACGTTTGGGGATAGCTTTTACGTTCGGGGATAGCTTTTACGTGTGGGGATAACTTGTACGTCTGGGGATAGCTTTTACGTTTGGGAATATCTTTTATGTTTGGGGATAGCTTTTAAGTTTGGGGATAGCTTTTACATTCGGGGATAGCTTTTACGGCTGGGGATAGCTTTTACGTTTGGGAATAGCTTTTACGTTTGGGAATAGCTTTTACATGAAAGAAGTTGTATCACAAAATGATATTATCAAGTTCATTGTGACTGTATAGTTACCCCTTGTACACGAAAGGGGTGCATCCAAATCTGGTGTGATGTCTTGTAAAGCAAACGTATACAAAAGACTATTTCGGGAAACTGGGAACGAGAATTGTCATCCAAAAAGCTCATTGTGCCAGGTTCTCCGTGTTATCATTTACTAGGCGCGTACATTTAGAATGGCGTTGATTGCGTTGCTTTCTTTACAAAGCTAGAACTGTATGTGAGACACACGTGCCCAGTTGTAGTAACAAGGAAAGTGAACGATTCCATTATATTTTGCCCTAAATTAAACCCCTTATTATGATCTGACAGAGAACAGCTGGGAATAACGAATGGTCTTGGGCGCGCCGACAGAAGCATTTTCAAAATCGGTTATTGCACTGAATATCGACGCATGTATTGACTTGATACCTTTGAGGGATGCAAGGAGATTACTAAGTGTTACTAAGACTCAAGTTTATGCTTGCATAAAAGAGAACGAGTGCAAAAATACATTCTAATTGAAACTTCATCAAGTTGCCAATAAAGGAATCAAAGCAAACTATTTAAAGGATATTTAAAGGAAATTTACTGGAAATTACCTCATCTTTTCCCCAAAATTCTTTTGACGGTAGAATAAATGACAACGAACTGTACGATCTCTGTGCTCTTCGCATTCGAATCGGCTTATCTATTAATGTTGGAACACCAAATGGGTCACCTGAAATATACGCACGAACAGCCTTCACCGCCCCGGCAAATACTCCTGAGATGGTAATCCAAGTGGAAATGTAAGTGTCTTTCCACTCCTGTGTTTGCTGGTGCAAGAAATAAAGTGTGAACGGACAACCCATACTTTGGGAAATAAGTGCAATCTTTATCCTTCCATTCTTTTCGTAGGTTTCCTCTATCAAATTCTTGAGCATCGCAAAATAGTTTTCAGAGGACTCTGAAAAGGAAGTGAGACTGTGTGTGAGCAAGTAAAAGAGAGCACACATACGAACACAACGTCGTGGCAGAGAGGAACCCATTGAAGACCAAGTACAAAATATACAGTACCGTATCCTAAATATTATGTTCTGATCGTAATACTTTTATTTCTTCACGGATTTTCACGATATAGTTATGAGAAACCAATGTTACGGTGATTAAAAGGAGGTGCTTATCCAACTTTAAGACCTCGGGTCATTGTCATGGCAACACCCATACCAATAAGCAATAAACGACCTAAGATTTTAAGATTAGCTTCTATTTCTTTCTCTGTTTCTTGAAGGTCCCTATTAAACGTGTTTACCAGCATTGTATAAACAGTAGAATGTGAATGATTAGCCTTACTTGTCTTTGCCTTGTTAAAATTTAAGCAAGACCTGCTCTGATTGCATTATTGTTGAAACTATAAGGTAACTGCTGTTGTCTTTCACGTATATGGCCAAGAAAACTACGTTCACGGGAAAATCAAGGTTGTGTTACTGTTGTTCACGTAATTTAATCTTAGCTTTTACAAGTTTACTTATGTGGTATAGTACTTTAAAGATATTTTTAAGGGACTCAATAAGGGTTAACGATTTTTTTAAGAGATTTTCTCGAACACTGTCAAACGCCTTCGTAAAATCGATTTAATTGACTAGAATCTGTGTTTCTTGAATTTGTGGCATTGTTTAATTATTTTATGCAAGATGAAGATCTCTTCTGTACAGAGTATATCTTTTCCGAATGCAGCCTGTCCTTCACATAAAGGTCGATCTATTTTCTCCTTCAGTCCCTTTCACTATCATCAAGCAAAAACCTTTTCATGGTACTGATAACACGGTGATTCCACACCAATTACCGTAATCATTGAGACCTCCCTTATCAGAGACCCTGACTATCATGCAATGTCGCCTATCATCATGAATTTCTTCTTTATCCCAGAAAAGGTTCAAAATGTGGGTGAATTCGTTTACAATCGTATCTTTTCCACACCTAAGTATTTCAACAGAAATTTTATTCATTTTTGTTGCTTTATTATTCTTTAAAGTATTAATGGCACTGGCTTTTTAATGTTTGTCATAATCTTTAATTCGCATATTTAGTTGAACTACGTCTTTCACATGTGGTTTTTCTGTTTATTTAGGGCAGTTTCAATGTCGGGCCCACTGCTCATCAGGGGTTTTTGATTGAGAGATTGCTTCTGAAGCCCCCCAGTCCACCATCCAATGAAACTTTGTAACTGTGTGTTACAAGCCCGCTTAGTTTTGTACACTTGTAATTCTACCCCCAAATGCTAAAAGTTGGGAAAAAGTTTAGTTCTACATTGTAAATATTATGGCGAGGACAAGACAGACAATTCGTATGAAAAACGCCAACAAGTAACATTTCTGTGTGTAGGAAACGTAAACAAGTCTTGTTATAAGAAGCATTGCTGTCAAAAAATTGTAGTAGCCTCTGGGTTCTTCGTGCTTTTCTTTTGATAGGGCCTTTTTGTGAACCAACGGAGTCCATAAGATTCAAGTGAGTGCTTTAAGCCATATAAAGGAGGAAAATGTTTCTGATAGAATTTTAACTTTAAATTGCTTGCGTAAGGTTCATAATAAACAAGTAAATACAATTTTTTATTTGTAATAGGTTTACAAAGCTTTTACTTACACGGGCAATTTGACGCTGAGTAAAGCCGTGTTGAAGTGATGTTTGATTTTTTTAAGCAAGTGTTAATTTTCAAGTGCATATTTCGACTTTGATAAGAAAATTTGATTGGAATGTAACAGTACGATTAAAAGCACAATCAACGTAAAAAGTTGAGAACGTTTGAACACCAACAAATTTACAATTGAGAAATAGCCAAAAATTTGTTTTATAATTGGCCACAAAAAGCTATTGCCAAGCACAGCGGATCTCAACTTGTACCCTTTTTAGATGTCCTTTATGTATGGCCATAATCAAATAACTTTTAGTAAGTTGCTGACAATTATTTCATAATAGAAGCCGTAACAGATCTGAGGTAGAGGTTGTAATGCCTGGTCGTGTTTTGAGGATTCTTGCTTCCCATGTGGTTGGATGTGGGGCGTGTTGCCGTTCTTAGGAAGGCCATGTCGTGCTTGATTAAACGTAACCCAGAATAACGCCCCAAAGAGGTTGCATGTAACGTCCTTTATTGGCACGTTGCAATCAACTAACTCCATCGAGTAAAATGTGTACCAACAGTAACTATAACAGTAACCGAAAGCTCATCAGATTACGTTTTGTCATTATGTTTCACCTACGCGCCTTGTGCTGGGCACTTATCTTTATAATAATTAACTATAGGTGTAGTTTTGGAGAATGGGTTAAGGAAAGCAGTTTCTGTCACGTTTACCTACAGTGCTGAGTTGAATTCCAATCTGCGTAAGATTTTTCTATTTCACGGATTCCGTTTATTGATAAATCTTAGGCTCTTGTCTGTGCGGTATCGTATTTAACCCTCGGTTTAATGCCGATACCTTCTTGCAATGGCATCTTTACTTAACACTGTAAAGGGGCTGTACTGTAGTCAACCCCGTGTTCATCTTAAGCGCTGAATTGCATTTGCACCTGAAACCGTAATCCGGAAACTGATCCCTTCGGCTTGTTCGGCTAGAAGAATATTGTCAATGAAGTGTACTTGTTGCAAAGCAAATATCAGGTAGAAATAACGTCGTATTGGGTTCTGATCTACTTCACAATTCTTACAACATGAGACAATACCATCTCAGTGCCGTAACTAGGAGAAGGTATAAAGAGGTCTGATATTGGGTGACCATTTAGAAGCATTGGCCACTCAATGAGTCGCAAATGTTAGGCGTCAACTAACAAGGCCTTCGTGAACTCACCATCAATTCTTTGGTCTCTAACAAAACACAACCTGCCATTATTTTAACATAAACTGTAATCCAAATGGTATTTCATACGTCCATGATTAATTTATGAGATATCAAAATTGATGAGTTTTTCTTTTTACCTGATAGCTTAAGAGACTGCAACCGGAGTGGACAGAGCAAATCGCGGTTACTTGAGACTTTACGCATTACTCTAACAAACGATATGGAATTGGCCTACTATCGTGATACAGCCAAGAAATAGATTCTTCGGGGATGGTTTGTTGTTATCGTGGAGGCGCTATGACCGACTAGATTGTATGCTGATCACGGATTGAAACGATGTGGTATTTTTCATTTAATTGTCTACTTATTGTAGTTCCAAGTTTGATACAAGGTGAGTACAATTTTGAGAATTCTCATCATAACTTTTCTAACTTAATATTGAGGTAATTTCTCCTCCGTTTTCTGTAGCTATGTAATTTTCTGGAGTCACCAGCATTAGTGCATTTTAGAAGGTAACCATTGTCATACATTTGGTTTAATTGGAAAAAGTGAGACTGTTTACGTTGGAATGGATTGTGATCACATTTTACAAACTTAACATGCCGTGAACTACAGAATCATTTTCAGCTTGGTCTTTGTAATAGGTATTGATCGGTTAAGACTGGCAAATAACTATGAGTGATATGGTATGCAATAACACTTGGCATTAATGTGAATGAGATTTTGGTGTTGATATGGTGACATATTGCACAAATGCTTCTCCGTTGTATTCAATCAACGAATTTAAACAACAGAATGACTGAGAATCGATGCAATTCAATTTCTTAGGAATGAAAAACTGACAAAGGTTATAAGGAAACAACAAAAGTTTAAGGTGTTTAGTATTAATTGATTACAGCCGATGCCTGGCATCTTCTTATTAGGTGCCAATAACTGTCTTGCATGACAAAGAGATGCTGCTATGATAAGAATATGTTTAATTTGCAAATTACATTGTGGATATCCATGATTCATGGGCCATTTATATTTCATCAGCGACTGTAGTAATCGGTCCCCTACCTTGTTTTTTTCTTGATAAAAATCAACAGAGCTACCATCCATATTACATGATAATTAGTTTCCTATTGAGAGCGTTACCAATCAAATAGAATTAGGCAAATGAGATGGTTGGTGTTTATTCATGTATCTGAATGAATATGTTAGCTATTTATTGATGTAAGAGAAACCGAGTACCTGCATTAAAACAGTTTCAACCGCAGCTGGTACGGATTCTCTCTGTCAATATAGTATTTATCTCAACAATGTAGGGCTATAAACTGCGGATATTAATTTGACTCCAGATCTTCAAAGCAATCTCGCATTTTGCACCTCTTAAAATTATCCTCATGCGCACTATTGAGGTGTATAACTTGGTTTATTTTGATTTCTTAATCCACATTGTTGTTTCATACTTCTGAAAAGTTGTATTTGTGTAGAATGCAACACAAAATTTAGAGCTGGCTTCGGTCAAAAATCTTGTATCGATTTTCTGGAATGCTTTACTAGGTTCGGTATCTAAGTGTACCTTCCTTGCCATCTGCCCTCGTTTGATTTTACATGTAAATGCTCAATATTGTTTTGTTCGTTAAAAATAAAGTAATTGCTTTCTCAAGCGAGTTGAGAAAAACATCAGAAAGTATTTGTAAACCGTGACTATTAGATGACTCTTAAGTAGGGAAGTATACCCTCAAATCCAATATTTTTCTTGAGATTTTAATTCTTAAAAGAAACCGAAGTCTGAGATGTTGATTTTTAAGATATGCTCTTTAAAGCATTCAAAACAACTCGAGATTTTAATGCTCTCTTCTCGCCTAATTCTTCTCTGTTTAAAATTTTAAAATGCCAACAATATAAGAAAATTCCAGTTGAAATCAATAGAAGGAGTCTGTTTTCATTTCGTTTTATGAAGAAAGGTTTCTTTGCAATGATAATATCTGAGCTATAAACCTCGACTAAAACCATGATTAAACTACTATATGCGTGGCTTATCATCTATGCCACCATCGCTTCTTATAGATGCTTAATTCTAGCATTCTGTAGTCTGTAGTTTGAAGTGGCGTATAACAAGTCAAGTGAATAGGAAACGTAAAATGCAAGTACAGACAATCGAAGGATGATACTATCAAAAACGGTTATACATAAGGTAATATGATAACTCCATGGTTTTCTTCATAATTTATTTACAAATTTCCCTTAGCTGTTTGACGATTTGAGTATAAATCCCTATGAATGTCAAATATGCAATAAAAAGCCGAGCTGACAGAAGGCACCGTTCTGCAAGAAATTGTCAAAAAGAAGCGCGATAAGGTACTTCTTACGTTCAAAGCTTAACATTCCAGCCGTTTTCATCTACAGAAACGACCTGTCTGTAATTATCCGGAAGATATGTTTTGCACTTGAAACCATTAAGTGATCTCCTCTATTATAATCAGGACTTGCAGACTATTAATTTTTAGAATCTTGAGTTGATGAATGACGAAATTTTGAGTTTACAGGTTGTTTGCTTGCCATTTGATCCTGGAGAAAATCTGATTGGAATAGAACAATGTTTGTACCAGATGGAATCTTATACCATTACTAAATCTAGACACGTTTGACACACTGTACACGAAAATCGGCTATTAACGTAAAGAAATCTTTTCGGAATTTTGTCATTCTTGCTATAAATTATTGAACAGTATGTTTAATGCTCACTAACTAAAATTCTAGCGTAGACTTCAGGATGGTAATGATTTTACGTCCAGTTTTCTGCCGTTGTTTGCCAAGTACTGCGTTTGAATTTGACAGGTTGAAGGTATGGTTTTGATGGTATTATATCTATCCTTGCCTTGAATTTGCAATGTAAAAATGGTTGCTTCAACGCCATGCTGAATGCGGAATGCGGTTTATTTGTCAAAGTTATTAGTAGCTTTCCTTTTCAATCAATTAACAGTGAAAGATCCTTCTAGAAGGAACAAACACAGCTGGTACATTGATGATCACATACAATCATGCCCAATCGATTCAGAATTGGGAACTGATAAATATTTATGTGGAGCTCGGCCGGCTTTTTGTTCGCATGGTTTGCATTCTAATAAACATTATTTGATGATTTTCCGTCAGGTACTTGTGTATTTGCAACCTTTGTCTCCCTTACCGAAAACAAGATCTGTCGAAGCTCAAGGCATCTGTAGAGTTAGCAGTTTTGACGCTGTCATTAAATAACACAATGGCGGTATAATGGAATAGTTTACTGATCCATTTTAAGGCAGAGGACCCGATATAAAATCTTATGATCCGTTAATGGACTGATGAGACACGCTGTAAGTACTCTCTGTTTGGAAAGTTAAAAATTGGAAACCAAACAGCAACAACAGAAACAACAGAAACAATACTTAAAAGCTAAATATTGTTTTCTCGATTTGAGGCCGAACTAGTATCTCTTTAAATGATAATCGTTTGAAGGTGGTTACAAAAAAATTAACAAACAAGGGCACCTTTTATTATCAGATTGTAAACATTGAAAACCTTACCAACGATGACCTGAAGACAAAGTATTCTCCAGTTGATATGTTGTCTCTTACAGAATGACCTACAACCCTATCGCTTCATAACCTTCGACCTCAGTGGCTCGTAGTCTAAATGACCTTTCACATCATCTATCCCCCCTTTGACCCTTGGGTCTCTTTGTTACCATTCCAACTGGTTTACTATTTCCAATAGCATACGCTTTGGTGTGTTAGCAATATGGCCCACACTTCTCTGTCCTCAACACTTCCAGCAGGTTACCCTCCAGGTCTTGTAAGCGTTCACCGTTAATTTCTGGATTTTTCAAATTCCAGGAGCTACCAAACTAGGATTTTCATAACGTAATATCTGCATTCATTTTAAAAATAATTTTACAGACGCATTTAGATTACATTTTAATACTAGCGTTTGTAATATCGTTCATACTGCATCATTTTAAAAACGTGTTTTACTGACCTTTAAAGTATTATCCATAACAACACTTTCAGTGGCAAACACAAGAATGAAATACGAAAATCTCCTTTTACAAGCACAGCAGGGAGTTCTCAGTATGACTTTAAAGGGTAAATTTTTACTTATTCCCAAAACACGTCGCACCCTTCAAAATTACTAAAAGGTAAATGCCATGTTTAATGGATAGAAGTTTTTATTTTCCCAGGTAATGTTTACAAGCTATACCTTATGACTCGCTTGTAACCTTTAATCTCACACCACAGTATTGATTGATGGATTGAATGATTGATTGATTGATTGATTGATAGCTCGGTTGATTAAATGATTGATTGATTGATTGATTGATTAATTGATTGATAGCTCGGTTGATTAAATGATTGATTGATTGATTGATTAATTGATTGATAGCTCGGTTGATTAAATGATTGATTGATTGACTGGCCAACTGTCCTTATATGATCAAATCATGTAGAGGAATGGGACCAACCTTTAGAATTGCTAATAGCTGGATGCGATGTCCATTGTTGGACGAAAGTGACGTTTCATGATAATTATTTTGTATCGTCGAAAAGAGAGGACTTGAAATTTTAGTTCAATTCCCGGTAGTGACATATTTTCTATCTCTCTAGTTTTCTTTTCAAAGCAATTATGTTGATAAGCATGTCTTAGTACGATCACCATAACACAGTTGCCAGAGCTATACACCTTGATACCATGCATCCTATATTATTATGGCAACGTGGCTTTCTTACCCATATCTTAGCTGAACTTTCCGTTTACACGTACAACCGACCTCCAATCAATACCACATCCTAAACTCAAAAATTTAACAAACATCGAATGGTAAGCGATGGAAATTCAGAATTGTTTTCTTAGAAAATAAAATCTACTCTAATCTGCTGTCGATAGAAACTAAATGAATTTAAGCTGTTTATTTCACATCGTTGATTCTTCTTGCGTTCCTTGCTAGAACAGAAGCAGTTTCTTTTTCGGTAGCAGTTTCTTTTTCGGGAGCAGTTTCATACAGAATCTTCGTGCTTTCATAGATTAACCCTAGATTAACCTTATGACGACTTAGCATTTTACAGCTAATGTAAGCGCGGGATGGACTACTTTGCTTACTGTGGTTTTTCTTTAACTCTAACACTTCTTCTTTTTTTGTTACTAAACTTGGCTGGAAGTCAACAGGAAAACAATGACCGTGCAAATTTATGATGACGTCATTAAGTTATCTGATCATGTCATCGTTTCTGATGGTTGTTGTTGTTTTCGGGAAAAGCTAAAGTTTTTACAAAAGGAGGTTTTTGCTTTAAAGAACCTTTTTATGAATAGTTATTAGTATAGAGCTGATTATAGCCTTAACATTTTTAAATTAAGTAAAAACGAACGTTAGGAGAAGTTTGACTTTGATCAATGACATAAAAGTTAGAAAATAAGTTTTTACATTTCGTAAATTTATTATTCCATGTCTTGAAGGCAGCTGATGATATTCAATGCAAGAACTTTACTACCCTGAGGTACATTTCAAGTGCATTTTCTCCAGAAGTGCTCAGTTCAAAGATCTATTTTAGGCCTTTGGTTCTAATAATAATGATAATAATAACGATATACAGGAGCTTTACAAGTTACATTGGCTCTTCATCTCCCTTAATGAAAAAATTTAGAAAAAAAAGAAAAAGAAAGAAAGAAAAGTGACAAGTCTAGGCCACCAAACTATGAATATAGAAACAACTAGGTTATTCATGGCAGTGGTCCGCAATCTTGGCTCCGCAAAGTATGTCAAGGGATCTGGAACCTATTAAGGATATCATTGAGTTAAATGAGAACTCAAGCTGCTAGGCCATAGTGCAAAAAGGATCACTGCAACATTAGTGTTTTATTATATATATTTTTTTAACTTTTATGGCTTGTTACCTCTGTTTTTAGTTGTATATATATATATATTACCTAGCATCTTTTTGTTGTTTAAGTTCAGTGGCTTTTTGTTCCAATTGACAACTAGCCCATTTCTTGATCACCACTCTACAGATATTGTCAAATGCATTTTGGAGAAAAATATTGCAGATACCCATATTTTGCATATATGACATTCCGGTACATCTGAGAGTCTGTTACTCAGTCAGTGTGCACTTTAAGGCAAACCTTTAAACTTAAATCAAGACCATAAATACTACAAATATAGCAAGTGTGGCCCAATAGCATGTGTGATTGCATGGGCAACATAGGTTTAGTATGAGATCTTTTGGTTGTAAACAAAAGAAAATTCCTGGTAGGGGTTGCTGACCTACATCAGAGGCTAGTACATAGTTAACTGCTAATTGTTTTGGTGTGGAATGTTGTAAACTGCTGGTGCATGAAGAATACTTTGGGTACTCCCACTCAAAGACAGTCCACAACCATCTCCATTGTAAATTTGGTTATCTACTTGATGTTAAAAAACACAACAATGGTAAAACTCACAACAGCTATCCTTCACTGTGGAAATGGGGCACTACAACAAAACACAGGTTATGATCTTACGGACCTTAAATTAAAAAATCACTTCTCACATATAGCAGAATACAAGTTAAAAAAAGAGGGGCACAATAGGCTTAAAATTTCCAGGAGGCAGGGGTTGAATAGGCTTAAATATTTTCAGGAGAAAGCATAGAACCTCTTCCCTCTTCCTCCTCCCCCAAAACTTCATGCCTGGTATAACTGTGAGCTATAAGTCAGATATGACCATTTTCAATAAAACATATTCATCCAATAAGGCACTATTTAGTGTCTTTGAATTTGACCACAATTTTATAGCTACAGGCAACTCTGTCCTTGCGGGCAAGCTTCCTTTTAAAGGCAGCTTTGAAGGGCACAAAATCAAAGTCCTAGCAAAAATTTGTAGTAAACTCTGCATTTAACGGGCAGCTTTGAATTGCCAACTACAGGCAGTGATCTGTGGTCCATGGCCCATGAAAACACTGTGTGATACAGCCAAACAATGACATCCTTGCCCGACTAGAAGTGTCATCAACATGAAGCTATGACCGATGGACCCATGTATCACACCCTTGTTAGAGTGACTGCAATAAGTTGCTTAAAACCTATCAATTCTGCCTAACAACTGGTGTTGATTTGGCTCCCACTTGATTTTGATTTGCCAGCTTAAGCTATTTGCTTAAGAAAAGAACGATGGACATTTTATGAAGTAATGTAACGAGGGAGTTGACCATTTAACCAGCCAGTTTGTCAACACTCAGACGCACACATGGCAGACAAACATCAACAATTTTTTTATCAACAAGTGAGTTAACTTTTTGTTTTCCAGTATATTTACATTATTTTGTTACATTTTAATCTTTTGTTACGTAAATTTCATAGTTAATTATAATATATTTTATGTTAATTTTTATCTTTTGTTTTTTATTTAACATCTAATCACAACGATTCCTTACTGACTTAAGTCCACTATGACCAAAGTTAAATATAATACACGAACAAATTTGATAATAAGAGTTGAGATGAGAATTCAAAATCTTCAAATTAAGGCCAGCTTGTTAATAAGGGCATTTCAATGCAGTCCGACGGCTGGATGCAATTCACGGAGTTGTCTGTATTCTAAACATCAAAATGGCTAAGAAGGGTACTAAATTTAAGTGTGTGCCTATTTGAATAACGTTACCGGTATTCTTCTAAAGGCATTTATGCTCATTGGTTATCTATAGTCTGTAGCAGCAACAAAGGGTAGTAAAGTTGGTGAGTCAAGTCCCTGCTTAACTTTGCAGCTACCTATGCTTTGTGTAGGGGTGGCTTGCAGCAGGGATGCCCTACACAGACTTGAATTGATGGATTACACTTTGTTTAAACTCAGTGTCAGGAGCACAAATTTATTCCAGCAAACAGTGACAAAAAGAATGATAGTGAATCGCATACAAGCGAACCACTCTAACCAACTATTAATTATCTGTTTTATCCAATTTCCAAGACTTGGTACTTGTACACTATGAACAGCCACTGGGAAAATATTCTAAAATGTCAGTTGAAATGTTAGCTTCCAATATAAAAATATATTTATATAAGTATACAAAATGACAGGGGGGGGGGGGAATGAATAGAATATATTTTAGAAAGTAATTGGAGAGAAATATGGGGGTTAAACTGTACCTTCCCAATACCCCCAGGTATTGAACTGAGTTCATTTGGCATCTTCAAGTGTTTTCTCTTTCATTGTTTTGGTGGTCACAAAATTTTACAATACCACCATCTCCACTCCACCCTCCTTGCCTCTCTTCCATTCTTTCTCTGTCCTAAGGCTTGTACTCTAGGTCCAATGGCCCCCTTTGCTTTCCATTAACTCTTAATATATCCAACTTTCTATGACAAGCTCCTCACTTAAACAATGACAACCTTCGAATCTCTTTTACTCCAATGAACGGCAGCAGGATCACCTTGAGTTATAGCATCCTCCCCCCTTCCCCAAGAAAGTAGGGGTAATTTTTTTTCTTGGCAGGGGACCACAAATATAGACCTAAAATTGTTGGGGAAAGGCAGATGTGCAGCGGAATGTTGCTGGAACCAGATTGGAGGGGGGGGGGGGAGATGAAACGTACAATCTTCCATATATGGAGGGTAACAGTTGAATATCAAACAATAGGTTGACTTACAATGAAACCCTCTCTCTCTTTGCACGTTTTTGCAAGCCATACCTTTGCACAATATGTAGGCCCTACAAGTTTTGATACATGTACACAATGGTATGCCTGAGTTTGTTTTATGTTAGCTGTTGAGAGACGTCATCTAATAATATGCAGTTAATAATTTCAAAATGTTAATGGATAAAAAGCCCAGTACTGGAGATTAAAGTCAGTTTCATTTAGGTAAAGCGAATGTAAATTAATGGACTCTGCTTTGGGCGCGATAAACGGGGAAGGGGAAGGGGACGTCTCTTCCAAGTGAGATGGGGAGAAGCCCATATTTGGGGCAGGTAACAGGGGGGGACTTACCCTGAGGACCATGTTGAACATCACTTTCAAACCACAGCGAAGGGCTACAAACGACCAACGAAATGCATCAATCAGAATTTCCTACCTTAACATATTCCTGATGAAGTATCTACATGATTTTTGTGAAAAGGAAGAATTAAAACAATAACAACACCAAATACAATAGACTTGTTAGGCCTAAAAGACAAAGAAGCAGCAGGTCCTTCCAAAATAACCAATTCATTGTCCACCACTGGGACTGTACTTACCGATCGCAGCTGCAACACCTGCTTCGGCGATAAGATTGTGTCCACAACCATGTCCAATTTCTGGCAGGGCATCATACTCACAACAAATACCAAATCTTTGTCCACCGTCTGATTTAGTTCCGTAAGTTGCAACAAAGGACGTTTCCAAAGGAAAGTGCTGCTGTACTAGAAATCCCTCATCTTTAAGAACCTTGGTCAGCGTCCTATGTGCAAAATGTTCCTCGAAGGCCATTTCAGGATTATTCCATAACTCAGTACTAAGTTTGAATAGATCAGAGCAACGAGCACCAACTGTAGAGCAAATTACCTCCTTTAGATCCATTTCTTGTTCCAGTCAATACATGGTGATCGCTTAGTCGTAGTGTTTGCTGTCATACTGTTGGCCTTTGTGTGGCCTCGCTGTGGGCCCAGATAATTTTTTGAAGTTTCTTGGTGGCATACCTCATGCATACACGTACTGGAGCACATGATGGACAACGACTAGAGTCTTGTAATTTGAAGTATTTACCTGAGGCTTTCGGAGCCGGGAAGCTGCAAATCTCTCCACTTTTTAAACACATACAATTATTGCGTGGAAAGCCTAATAATTGGTTGACCATTTTAAAACGTTTTTAAAGGAAGTAATATATCAATATTATATTATTAGGTGGGTTTGATCCCCAAAGGGGTTTTTAATGTAAGATAGAAACGACAAACTCTTGCAGAACTGAAAACAAGGTAAGTATTGACCACTTGCAAAAGTTGAAACTTTTAGTCATAAAATTCCTTCTTTATATTAGTTCTTCCATGCAGCAATTATTTGAAATGTGCAATACATGAAGACTAATGAATGCCAGAAGAGTTTTTTAACACTATTTAACACAAATTCAGAAGCACATCTCTCCAAAAATTTGGGGCGACACCTCTGGCCCTTGTCCCCTACAGCCCTGAAGCTAATAGTTGAAAATAATACCCTATAAACGCCCGATATTTATGCGGCAATCGGTTATTTCCACTTTCCTCGAAAGCTCTGTTTGTACTAACTCACTGGTTGATTATATTCATCTTCTCTAATCCTTTAAATGTTTGCGCTGTATCGAGTTGCACAAACGTAAGAAGCAGTTAATCATATACCATGGATATCACTCCAACACTTATGGTTACGCCCTTTTCTGAAATCTCCCCCCCCCCCACCCCCTCTTTGACAATCGATGCTTCGACACTGTAGTTGGTATATTTTTGTTAACAAAATATTTTCTTACAAATAGAAAGCTTTTCGCACTTAGTTCGGCAACCACTTTGTTATCTTCATTATCACTGAAATTTTCTTTCAGAACCTGACTTAGCTCCCACGTTGAAACCACGTAGGAAGCAACTATTACCTGTGTGATGGTTTAAGTGGACTTAACCTGGCTTGTGCACACAAACAATATGCTCAATTCTTATTCTTTCTCATTGTTCCCTCTTCACATTTCAAGCACAGCAGATGAGAGGAAGTAGAGCAAAATGCCAAAAAAATATCACTGGGTGCGTCTTCCTTTACTGGTAACTTTCCATGAATTCATGTATTCTTCAATGGTGGCAGCTTTCGCAGGAAAGACAAAAGATTGAAAATTAACAATTAAAACCAACTTTAACAAAATACTCCTGATAATATTGACAATTTCATTTAATTCGTACGTGGAAATTTTAGCAAATTGCCATAAGCGTAAAAGCACGTGGATTTCAAAGTGAACCAATACTGTCTGCAAAAGTGGAATAACACGTAACCAGTTACTCCAAGAACAAAAGAGCTCGCTAGTTTCTACATAAACTCTCCATTGACAGTATTGGTTAGTCAGTTTTCAAAATTTTCCAGATCATAACTATCGCATCGTCATGTTCGTGTTACCATAAAATCAGTGATGTAACCACAGATTCAGGTGTTCCTCAAGGCTCTGTTTTTGGCCTCGAGTTGTTCCTCCGTATATTCTCCTTGCTATTGTTTATCTTGCTACAATTTCACGAAATATGCTACTACTGATATGCTTCACTCTGTTATGGCTTTCCATTTTATGATTATTATTTGCCGCCGATATTGTGATGGATCTTCAGACATTTAGAAATCGTGACGAGAAGTGACTGCTTTCTGCCCAGGCAAGATCAAACTGACCTGGTCTTTCAGTATCCGTGTATCAGTAAGAAGCCCTCTACCTTATTTTTCTCCCACTTATATAGTTGTTGATCTGAAGTAGTTTAAACGCTTGAGGATATGTCTGTGGGACATTACTTAGTCCTACTTCTCCGCCTGATTTTTCCAAATAATATTCATTCAGTTCTTTTTTGATCGGCTTCAAGTATGTTGATGACAAGTAGAGGCTGAACTGAATAGTGCAAAGTGAAGGTTATGCGCCTTAATACTACAAAAATAATCCAATTGTATTACGTGACTAGCATTTACAAATACCTTCACAAATTTATTACGTGAAAGTTATGTTAAATTCAAGTTGAAGACTGACGACATGATTGGCAACTCGCAGTGTATTCCAACACTGTTGCATTCGATCAATCTATGGAATAAACTGCAAATAAATTATTGTCAATGTCAAAGTAAATAATCGAGTCCACGCTGGAACCGGAAAAGCCATATACCAAAGTAAGGAAAAAGTTGCATAGTAAAGGCAGCTATGGAATTAAAACATTCTCGGAGAGAAACAAAAGACCCAGCCCGAACAACAAGGGGCGGTTCAATGGATCGGTCGACAGAATTCAGAAGAAAATATATGACCCAACACAAGACACAGACAAGTGGAGGGTTTTTGTTGACACTGTGTGCGCTAGGCGTTTTGTGGCTTGGTGAGATAAGGCAACACACAGCGGAAGCAATTTTGAGATCTGACAGTGAGTTTAGAGGCCAAGAAATACCTACTGATGGTGATAAAACAGGTCAACACTTTTTAATGCTTTAATATTGAAACTAATTTCAATAGTGCATGGACAGCTTGGAAGCTAATATTGAAACTAATTTCAATAGTGCATGGACAGCTTGGAAGCCTCCGTGGCAGCATCCCATTTGGTTCTTAAAAATTTCTGTAACTTTCTCTCGTTAGACGTGGGTAATGGAGTTAATAGCGAAGGTATGACTGCAAAAGATATGGTATAGTGGCACGAGTGCTGGATGTAGCAAAACAATTCTTCCTAAACAGACTCTAGAAATGGACTTCAATGCACGTAGTATTTGTTATCAAACACATTCCATCCCCTCCCCGCTCACGCTGCCCTGAATACTTTAACCCAGCAGTTTATCAATTCTTCTGATATTCGTTAGTGCTTCCCACGTTCCTTCGATGCGAAGGAGTAGCATTTTGACAGATAAGTGGCTAGATCATGACGGCCTATTTGAACAGTATTGTTGCAACGTAAATATGGCCCCGGGGCTGTTTCCGACTGCGGATGACCAGTATATCTAAAAAAAACTGAGAAATATCTTCTTTTTTTTTAACCCTTTTAATGTTTACGGTGTCTAATTGAGGATAGCGCTGTCGAAGGTCTCATGCCGCAAAGATTTTTAAGGAGGTGTTTTTTCAAGTGTGGAATACATTTAAGAAGAGAGACTCTTTGATCCCACTTATGTATCTTACTGAAATCAGTAGCAAACATACGCCAATTTTTAAGGAAGTATATCACAAATGGACCTGTCAGAGGCATCATCTTTCACTCTTATTTATGTAATTTCCAAACACTTTCTGCGCTTTTGGTTTGTAGTTGGGAAAGTTGATAATATATGAAGCTGACTGGTGCTATTTCTTCGAATGGATAAGCGACTTGTGAATGAAAAGGGGCATTTCTCGAGACTAGGCACTTGTGAAACATATGGACCTACAACATCCACACTTTTCTGATTGGGATGTTGACTTACGCAACTATGAACAAAGCGAAGGAATAGATAAATAACGTATAACGAAACGTATCTCTTATTCCTGTCGCCTGTACGTCCCCTTCAAGCTTATAAAAACGGTGCTGCTTTGAAAGTACAATCAAGCATGGATACAAACGGAAAGTCACTGGTGCAGGTATTTGCTCCTTCCCACAAGTATCCCGTGCTTGTTGAGGGGTATATTTTATTAGGTAAGCGGCTTCAGAAGATTTTGGAGAAAATAAGTTTAGTATTATGACTTTATCTTTTACCCAGTGGTGGCTGGTAGGTTCGGTTACTGGGGGGACAAAGTTTCTTACATGAAGGGGATCATACCTCCTGTTTTCAAATTAGATTGTTTGCGCCCGCAGTGCCAGGTTTTCTCTTTTCAGCATCTGCAGATGGCTAAAACCATAGGCGAGATGCAGCAGCAGCGCGATACCCCCCGCACATGCCGCGACTTTCCAGTATTGCCACCATTTTGCCCAAGGCAGGCTGGCCGCGAACTCCCCCTGCATCAAATTTGGCACATCTCCCGTTTCTGCCCCATTCAGTAAAGCCCAATACCCGGACTCTTCAACAGCCACCCTGTCCGCCAATTCTTTCTCAAGCTCTGCCTTTAGCCAGTGATAAAACGCCTGGCATGCCGCCCCCTCGCCATAGAGTCGAATATGCTCGAGGGATGCCTCGGATTGCTTAACCAACAACGATAATGCCAATGCAATGTTTTCCCGCTCCACCGCGAAACCACCCGCTTCATCGTAGCGCACCAGCACCCGATCGCCCTCCGCCAGCAAGCTCCATTCGCCCGGTTTCCAGGGTAGCAGTAACTGCTCCGGTAATATTGCAGCCAACTCCAGGTGCACCGCTGTGAAGGGCACCAGACACGCCTGCAACCATTGACGATCAACAATAGCCACCGCCACCTTATCCCCCACCGGTTTGGCAAGGGCAAAATGGAGTTCGTCCACCTCAATGCATACCTCTTCTTCGAGACTGTAGGGCACCATCTGTTGCAGCAATTTGCGCTCTTCCGGCTTGAAGCTGACTTCCTTCAGGGTGACCTGTTCCGCCGGTACCAACAGTGTTATCTCGCAATCGGGCTGCGCCTCAGTGGTGTTTATCAGCTCTGCGATATCCCCCTGCTGAACAGAATTATCATCGCCGATTGACCATTGATAAAGATCATGGGCCAGCGTTCTAACAAAAAATCTGGAACTCATTTCATATCTCAACTCGAAAAAAACACGCCAATTCCGGGGACAGTTTACTTAATGCTTCACTTATCACAGCTAATGATCCAATACATACGAATTAAGTAAACTGTCCCCGCAATTCCATCACAGGCTACCCTGGCTGCGCGCTACCGCCTTAATCCTGAATTGCGAGGCATCGCGATAGAGGACCGTATTTAACCGATATAGTCTGGACAAATAGACTGTCTCCGCCGTTAATAAAAAGTAATCGGTACTGAACACCAGACCGGCCGTATCAATATTATCCACCGTTAGCCGGTTGCCGGTAAATAGCGCCAAATCATGCAACGCCAGTTTTTCCTGCCGCTCCTCCATAATCAGGGCGGCGTCAGTCTCATCCAACGGCGCCAGATTTTTATCGGCATTCAGCGTCCTGAGCACCTCCATCGGAGCCGTATTAATGTTGATATTGGAACCGGACTTCGGCCATACCGTGACAAAGGGTTCCAGCGCGCGATAGATCTCGTCACTCATACCCCGCACCCAGCGCAATTCGCTCACGCTGGCCATCGGCGTTAACGGCGAGCGGCCAGGCGGCTCGGCACTGGAATAATAATAGCTTTCAGCACCCCCCAACTCTCGCTCATCATCGTTACTGTCTACCCAGTCAAACACCGCATTGGCCAGCTCCTGGGCCTGTGCAATATCCAACGGCTCTTCCAACGGTAATACCTGTAACAGCCGGATAAAACGCTGCTGGTTTACGCTGAACTGCCGATCCTTGGTGGGATTTGCTGCCAACCCCAGCAGGTTAATACGGCCGGACAAGTCCGCCAGGCTGCCCCTGATAACCCCCTGCTCCGTGGGGAACTCCAGTGCCTGCTTGCCCCACTCATCCGTATAACTGTCGGTTCGGGCGTTGCCGGTCGTTATCCGGATATCCTCAAGCAACGCACGCCGCGCCACTCCCTCCGCCGCCAGCAGGTAGTTCCAGGCCTGCTGCTGGTCGAGCTGGTTTTCCGCCCGCCGGAAGGACACCAGAAAATCATTTGCCAGACTGGTCGCCACCGAGACAACGATCACCGATACCAAAAGCGCCACAATGAGTGCGGCACCCCGCTGTCTCATCCCGGCCTCAGGGCGATGTGATTTCAACAACACGCCTGACCTCACCGAAATTTTCTATATCCAGGGTAAAGGAAATAGCCCGGGGTAATGCCTTAACAGCATCATTAATTGGCGGCCAGTCCTTCTCCCACTCGCCGCCAATCGGGCTTTGGCTCGCACCTGCCGTCCGTGGATTAAGAAATTCCAGCTCAACCTGTTTGACCCCGGACAGCAGGCGTACCCGCTGCAGCCCCTCTTCCTCACTGACAATATCCAGCACGCCCCAACCCTCACGCCACAGTTCTTCATTCTCCAGCAGATAGCGTATTCGCTGGATTTCACCGCGTCGCTGACCGAGGGGGTTGTCACGGCCGATCCGGCTCAATTGCAGTACGTAATTTTCGGTATCGCTGCCCTCCAGCGGCGGGCGTAGCTCGCCGTACTCGTCCACCACCGAACGCAGGGTTGCATGGCGGATGTCCCGTTCTATCATCATCAGGGCTGTTTGTACCTCGGCCAAACGTTTTGCCTGTACTTCACTGCTATCGGCGGCTGACAGGGCTGCACTTAACCCACTGTAGGCAATCACCGCAACAAACAAGGTGATGGCCATCGCCAGTAATACCTCAATCAGGGTAAAACCCGATATGCTACGAGGCTTCATAGCTTATGGTAGCGGTCGGCGAAACCGATAACGGTGACCACCGGACTCTCCGTGCGCTCTGAATCTTCCTGCGAATAATAGACACTGACCTGTAACTGCTGGGCACCGTCATCGGCGGTTTTTACCGGCTTGATTCGCCAGCTCCATTCCCGGCCGGCCATTTCTTCCGTACCGGACACCTCGTCGCGCTGCAATTGATTTGATGTCTGGTTAGCCAGGCGTACCAATTCCAGTTGATTCATGGCCACCCAATGGGCGATGGTTTTATCCCTCAGGTAGGCGGTGCTGTCCACAAAGCTGCCGATACGTAGCAGGAATGCCGACATCGCAACCCCCACCACCAGCAGCGCGACCATCACTTCAATCAGCGTGAAGCCTCGGCTTCCTTCTCGCCGGTTATCACGACTCATCGTCGCCATAGGTGACCTCGATTCGCCCTATCAAATCAGCCCTCAGCCGGATAGCTCCGTCATCCGTGCCGCCAAATGTTTCCTCTCCTTCACTGAAGGTCAGGACAAAGGCCGTCACTTCGCCGCTGGAAAGCAACAGGATATCCGGCTCCAACCGGAATTTACCATCGTCCTTTTCCGGTACCGCCTCCTTAAATCTGATTTCCTGCTCCACGCCCTCCAGCTCGAAGGTCAGCCCAATACCCGGTGGAAACAGCTGCTCGACCGCCATATCACGGGGCTGCACCGGCAGCCAGCGTTTTTCCTCCAGCATTAACCAGCGATAACCATATCTGGCGTCTCCTGAGTCATCGGTATCCTGAAAAATATCGATGCCCCATTGACGTCCGGACAACAGTGCCTCTTCCGAAATCAGGGCTGCGTGGTTTGCCAGCTGTCTGACGTTACTGCGAAGTATCTTCCCCGTATTGTCGCCGACGCTAAAGGAAACCAGCCCGACACCCAGACCAATAATCAGTACCACCACCAGGATTTCAACCAGGGTAAACCCGCGTACCCGGGCACGCCGGCTACCCCCGCCGCAATTACTGAGTGCTGTCTTCACTGCCCCAATTGCCTATGTCGGCCGCCTCGCCTTCCCCGCCGTTTAAGCCATCGGCGCCCAGCGAATAGATATCAAAATCCCGGTCGCTGTATTCAGCAGGACTTAAATAAAGATAGGCATTCCCCCAGGGATCGCGCGGCAGCTCATCCAGGTAACCGTTTTTCTTCCAGTTTTTGGGAATAGGATCGACCGCCGGCTTATCCACCAGCGCCTCCAGGCCCTGTTCGGTGGTGGGATAGCTAAAGTTATCCAGGCGATAAATCTTGAGCGCCGTTTCAATCGATTTGAAGTCCGCCTGTACTTTCTGTACCCGCGCCTCGTCCGCCTTTTCCAATACATTGGGCGCAATAATGCTCACCAGCAGACCGATAATGACCAGCACCACCAGAATTTCTACCAGGGTAAAGCCACGAGAGCCCCCCTCGGTATACCAACTATTTTTCCTTTTCATATTGCTACCATTGCCCCTAAATGTGAAAAACCTGAATGGAGGTTTAGTTTGATTTCTTGAGACCGTATGCCGCATGGACGCGGCATACGAGCTTACATGGACGTATTCATAGCGTGTCTCAAGAAGTCAAACTAGACCTCTACCTCATAACAGCCATATCGGCGCGCTACATTCCCTCTTTCTAAGCCACCAGATTATTCATCTGAATAATGGGCAGCAGAATCGCCATCACGATAATGCACACCACCAGCGCCATTACCAACACCATCGCCGGGGTGAAAACACTCATCACCGTACCCAGGGTCATCTCCAGTTCCCTTTCCTGATTCACCGCCGCCCGGGTGAGCATGGCTTCCAGTTCACCACTTGATTCACCGCTGGCCACCATATGCACCATCATGGGTGGAAACATTTCCGTTTTTTCCAACGCCCGGTACAGGCTGCCGCCCTCCTGTACCGAGTTCGCCACCACTTCGCTGGCTTCCCTTAAGATGGTATTGCTCATTACCTGGCCGGCGATGCGCAGCCCCTCCAGTAAAGGGACCCCGCTGGACGCAAGAATACTGAGAGTCGACGCGAAACGCGCCGTATCCAGCGACGTTATTAAGCCGGAGAAGAACGGGATCTTGAGCTGCACCCTATGCCAGGCACGCCGCCGTGCCGGGTTCTTTAGCAACTGTCTGGCAAGAAAAACCAATGCGGCTATCAAGGCCAGCATCAACCACCACCAGTTATTGAAGAAATCACTGACCGCTATCAGCCCCACCGTTAACGGCGGCAACGCCTGGTTAGTATGGGTAAAGAGTCCAACCAATTGCGGCACCACCAGCACCATCAGGATAGACACCACCACGATGGCTACCACCGTCAGGAACAGCGGATAGATCATCGCCATCTTCAGCTTTTGTTGAGTGTACTGGCGGTTCTCCGTATAGTCTGCCAGCTGCTCAAGCACCGGCCCCAAAAAACCCGCGTGCTCACCTGCCGTTACCATGGCCCGGTACATTTCATTGAAAACCAGCGGAAAATCCCCCAGCGCATAGGCCAGGCTATGGCCCTCAACGACGCGGCTGCGCACCTGCAGGATCAGGCTTTTTACCTTCGGTTTACGCGCCTGCTTGGCCGTTGCGGTCAACACTTCATCGATGGGCACATTACTTTGAATCAATACCGCCATCTGGCGGGTAACCAGGGCCAGGTCCGAGGCATTCAGTCTGGGTTTGAAAATATCGCCCAGGGACGATCCTGAACGTTTGTCTTTGGCCGCTTTGCGGGTGCTTGAAACCGTTACCGGCTTGAGCTGCTTGGAGCGCAGTTGCAGGCGAATCTGGCGGGCGGAATCACCCTCGATGACGCCCTTAACCAGCTTGCCGTTTTCATCCAGCGCGGTGTAGTCAAATGCTTCCATTATCGACGCCGTTTTGCAAGCTGGTGGCGGTTACGCGCAACACTTCCGACATGCTGGTATCCCCCGCCAGGATTCGACGCTGACCGTCCTCGAAAATGCCGGGAGAACTTTTTCGCGCGTATTCAAGTAGTTCGTGTTCACCCGCTCCTTCGTGAATCATCAGGGTCAGGTGCTCGTCAATATCGATGAGCTCATAGATCCCCGTACGTCCCCTATACCCGGTTTGATTACATTGGTGGCAGCCCTGCGCACGATAGATGGTCAGCGGCTCGCCATGGCCTTCCATCCCGAGAAACCGCAGCTCCGCATCACTCGCCGTGGCAGCCTGTTTGCAGTCCTCGCAGAGCAGGCGCACTAATCGTTGGGCCATAACCGTAATTAAACTCGATGCCAGCAGGAAGGGTTCAATACCCATATCCTTCAGCCGCGTTATAGCTCCCACAGCAGTATTGGTATGCAGGGTGGAGAGTACCAAGTGACCGGTCAAACTTGCCTGGACCGCAATCTCGGCGGTTTCGATATCCCGGATCTCACCGACCATTACAACGTCGGGATCCTGCCGGAGGATAGCCCGCAGCCCCCGTGCGAAGGTCATATCAACTTTGCTGTTCACCTGGGTCTGGCCAATCCCGGGCAACAGGTATTCGATGGGATCCTCAATGGTCAGTATATTGCGGCTGGCATCGTTAATACTGGTCAGGCCGGCGTAGAGCGTCGTGGTTTTACCCGACCCGGTCGGCCCCGTTACCAGTACGATACCGTGCGGCGAAGCCAGGGATTTCCGATAACCTCTGAGCGCCTGCTCGTTCATGTTAAGCTGTTCCAGTTGCAACTGTCCCGCCTGCTTATCCAGCAACCGTAACACCACACGCTCACTGTGGGCCGATGGAATGGTGGACATCCGGATATCAACCGCATGGCCGGCCAGCTTGATGGAAATACGACCATCCTGGGGTACCCGCTTTTCAGCAATATCCAGCTTGGCCATTACCTTGAGACGGGATATCAACAGCGGCGCCAACATGCGTTTGGGGGAAAGCACTTCGCGCATCACGCCATCGACCCGAAACCGCACCGTCAGCCGGTCCTCGAAGGTTTCGATATGTATGTCCGATGCCTGCTCCCGCACCGCCTGGGACAGAATAGCGTTAATCAAGCGGATCACCGGCGCATCGTTTTCCGCATCCATCAGCTCGCTGGTTTCAGGAATCTCCTCCGCCAGGCGTGACAAGTCGATATCCGCGCCCATATCTTCGGCCATCTGCACCGCTTCATTATTGTCGCGCTGATAGGCAGCCGTCAGCCGCTGTTGAAACTCCTCAGCCGATACCGCCAACGTGGTAAATTTTTCGCCCAGGACACGTTGTAACTCGAGCATCACATCCAGCGTTAAACCGGGCCGGTATATGACCGACGGCCGGTCGTCCTCGTTGTCCAGCAGAACACCATGCGATTGCGCAAAGGAGAAGGGCAGCCTTTTCTGCTTGGCAGGGCCGACCTCAGAATTATCCATTTCTTCCCTGGTCTGGAGGTCCTGTTCCTCATAGGTCAGGCTTGTATCGGTTTCCAGTGTGGTATCCACTTCGTCAGTCTGCACGGCTATTACCTAATTGCTTCACCTGGTCTTCTTTCTCAGTCGTTAATGCCGTATTCAGCTACGGCGTTTTCGACGCTTCAGTTTCAGCCTGTTCCGCCTCCCGATTTTTCTCACGCGACTTTGCCTGTGCCTCGCGGAATATCTTGAGCTGTTCCTCCCAACCGGGCAATATCGGTAAATCCGAATCCTTTACCTGGGAAACGCCTCTGCCCACTGCCTGCTGCTGCAGGTCCCGGATAATGCTGTATTTCTCTCCGGTGGCGCCTGTCAAGGTTTCCGTATCGCGAATGATAGTGGGCTTGAGGAAGATGACCAAGTGGGTCTTTCGCACCGTTGACGAGGTATTTTTGAACAACCGGCCCAGCAGCGGAATATCGCCCAGCAGCGGTATCTTTTGTACCGAACTGCCCACATCGTCCTGAACCAGGCCGCCCAGCACGATCGTCTGGCCGTTGTCGGCAAGCACCTTGGTTTCCACCTTACGTTCATTGGTAATCACCGCATTAGGATTTCATTTTCAAATTTGGACAGGTTATTTATGTCAACAAGAAGAAAGCAATGAGTCCAAAAAATTATCAAATTTCTGATGTTCATTAAATCGTGACGTCACACTTTAGTACTCCATATTACTGGCTCATTTCACTTGTGCCTTTTGTCATGTAGGAAGTACCCTCTGTTGCAACAAAACAAAGCGAAGTAACAACAAACAGAATGCACTAAATGAGCCAAGAAGGGTTAGAACAAGTAGTATGTAGTGACGTCAATCGAAACAAATGAAATCCCAAATTTCTATGCCTCCATGGACCTAACAGACCACGGTAGCACATCACATTGAAGCACTGAAGGACGGGGGTTCGATTCCTCGTGGTCCTACGTTTTCACCATTGAGCTTTTCATTCCATATAATCAGTCGTCCACGTCAAGTATATGAACAGGCACGGGGGAAGGTAAGTCGGATTGGGGGGAGGGGCAGGTAGGCTGGGTTCAAATTTATTTTTTCACATTCCACTACGGTGCCTTTGGTCATTGTGTGGAAAAGGGTATTTTTGGCCCCACTGCTTATCAGGGGGCTAAACTGAGAAATTGGAAAAAGGTATTTTGTGTCGATATGCATATCTTGCTGTGAATGTGACACAATGTCTGTCGCAATCAATTTCAATTTGATAGCGCTGAAAAGTGGTCATGGAAAAAATTGAGATTTACAAATCTTTCGAGGGGGCATGCCCTCTCAGCCCTCTGTTTCTCCCTGTCCCTGTATAAAGTAGTATATATTTTGGGTAAAAACGTGGCCGCTTCCAACATACGGTGTGGGTGAATCTATAATTAGATTTCATTTTTCCAAAAGGCGGTTAGCAGGGTATTTAACTTCCTCCTTTAATCATTTTCTCGGTTCCAGGTTCTCTGAAACCTACTCTTTACTTCACTCGTGTAAGTCAATTAAATCCTTTTCAGTTGCTATGTCTCTCCTCGGAAATTCTAAAGCTACTCTAAAAAACTGGACCAATATCGATCAAGTACTGCAAACCAGAGATATCTAATAAATCCCAATTCTATTAGCACCTCCCGGGTGCAAACAATTCAAAAATATTGACCTATCGACAATAAATTTCTATCGATTTTGATTTCATCAGTATGTTGTGCAATGATTCAATCGCTGCCTGCAGACGATCAATAATGCTGTCAATTTACAGCTTCATCAATATTATTGCCAATATTATTGAGCGTCTGTAGGCCTCTTAGTTTCTCACAAGTTGTTTCATACAAGACATTTTCATGTAACTCATTCATTCATTAGTTGCCTTGTCTTAAGACATTGGCTGCCATGACTGCCCAACCCTTTCTATCCTTGGCCAGATGTGGAAGGCCCACTGGCTTTATGCCATTATCCAATCGATGACATATGTTTGGCAGGAAAGTAGTTCTCTGCCTTCCCATTGCTCTTTTCCCTCTATTCTCCCAGTTAGCACCAACTCTTCCCACTCTTCTTGCCCGTAATATGCTTCATTAATAGCAAATAAAATTGCAAGAAATTTTGTCATCATTTTCTTTCAATATAACTGTTATATTTTCTTGCGCGTAGTTCTAGGATGCACCTATTACATCATATGAAGCCGCGTATGCAATCAAGCCGCATTTAATTAAGCCGCGCTTTAATTGAGCCGCGCTTGACAAAAATTAGCATTTTAGGGGATTTTAATTAGGCCGCAGGAGTCAACGGACAGTTTGAGATTTAATACTTTTTTAAAATACTCCTTCTATTTTCTCCACAAAGCCACTTTTAAAATCTATGCAAATGAATCCGATGACAGTTCCTCCTCGCTCCTTGCTTTCCTTACAATAGATTAAGCCACGCCATTAATTAGGCCGCGTTTTTATTAGACCGCATTTTTGTAGGTACGGCCTATTTAAGTACGCGGCTAAATTTGACGTATTAAGGTATTTAGCTCCGAACATATTACCATAAAAGAGTCGATTTCATTAGTGAACTATCTCGTGTAGTTACTTTTCTTTCTATAAAATGCCATACGTGATCTTACAATTCTCCTCCATAACCAAAACCAAAACTAATTACACAATAAGCTAATACGTATACTTAAAGGAATAACACGGAAAATTACTAAAATATCTACCAATCAGAAATACTTTTAATATGTGTAAAAACGAACACGCTTTACAGAGTCATTTCCTAACCTCATTATCATACAGAGGTTCCTGCGTCATTACTGAAAGATAACCGTGACATGACGAGATTAATGAGTTTCACATACGCATGCGATAGGGGGAAACCCAATCAATTACGTACCTTCACCAAGATACACACATGCTCATGGAAGATAGAGTGTAACCAGAGTGAAATAAAAAACTGTAATTGAAAAACTTTCTGTAATTATACTTGTTATCCAATCTAATACATTTAATTAATATCATTAGTTATTCTTTTCATGAATATTGTTCAAGTCACGAAAATAGATTTAAATTTAGTATGAAAGTCTATGCCCTATTAAACTGGAAACGCTCGTTAGGCCATAACAAACTTGGTTACGTGGTGGCAACGACATTCTCAATACAGTGTTTTCCTAATGCCGCTGCAAGGATGTCCACACTATAGGAAGTATTAGGCAATATGTGTTAAAGATTTATGATAGATTAAGTTAACTCTTCGGTATTATTCGTAGAGAGAATTCTTTTAAAGGTGAGAACTCTAAATCTGTAGGGGTATCATAAGCGCCTCGCAGAAAATACTGTGCTAAGCATGTCGTTGCTACCATGTAACCAAGGCCGTTCTACTCTGTGGTTTAGTAGCGTATTCTCGTAAAATAGCAAATATGAAGGATAATTCTTTAGTCTAACAGAACGATATACACGGTTCAATTGACGTCTCGCTGAATAACATGAGGGAACGTGAATAGTATCATCTCTATAGACTCCATTGTGCCATTCCGGAGAAAGAAATGAAAATGATCCATTCTGAGTGTTGTCATATAAAACCAGCACGAAGGCCTTAAGATTATAGTGAAGGTCGGGCTTTTCCAATGTACCAGATGCATTCCTAGAATCAATAGGGAGTTTTCAACAAGCGAAAATCAATGCAGGAGGTTTTCTATGTGATTGCCCACAAAATCAGCTGGTTATCCTCCCAGGCCTCACGGGTCTTGGTTGAGATGAGAGAAGCAGCCTGATATTATCTGTTAAAGGATTTGGGCTTTTAGACAGTTAAAACATAAGTCGCTATTAGATGTGTTCCAGAGATACAGAGTTTTAAACTGGAATGGTATTATTGAGATACCTATGTGTAAAACGTTTGGTATACTTCGGAAGATTATAACAGAATCATCACAGCCGGCGCTAGGTAGAGAAAATTGTCATACAGCATACAAAATTTAATATCTCTGGTCTTTTCAATCCGTTGGAGGAACGATAACTTCTCTCTCAGTTACTCAGTCATTCTTTTCGTTTAAAAAATGACAAACATAGATATATGTACAAAGAATCGACCAATCACAGCACTAATATTGACAT
>JAAAKM020006971.1:76854808-76867647 GCA_010016025.2 Alatinidae sp. Z8VKAUB7J3 | reverse complement strand
TATGATCGGAGACGAAGAAGCCATCGTTCAACTCTTCCTGGAGGTTTACTTTTCATACTATGAATAGATAACAAAGACTTATGGTCAGTATGAAGGTCAAACTCTGTATGAGAAAGAAAAAACCCGAACTGTTTACAACTGCAGATCATTGTCAGGGCTTCTCTTTCAGTCTGAGAATAGTGGTCTTCACCGTCAGAGAGGATCCAACTGGTATACACAACTAATTTAACTAGACCGTCAAGAGCCGTTATCAATCTAATACAAAGGAGCTGGCATCTGCTTTGAGCTTGTTAAAAACAGCAGGGGCATCGTGGGTGATTGCCCATTGCATTGAAAGTTAAAGTTGGCTTGGATGCGTCACGACTGTAGGAACAATATAAATTATTTTTGTGGGAGAGTGCAAAAGAAGGAAAAAACATACTTTCATTTTTTCCTGTTATAGTTCCTAAGGAGGAAACGGCAGCAACATCAAGTGAAATGATAATTGAGAGTATGTGAATGTGATATTAAGAGATGTATGCCCATAAGTTAGTCTTTTGGGACTTCTCTCTTTAAAGAGTGGGAGCAATGCCCCTATTGCTCCTACGAGTATTACGGCCCTGTAAATTACCAATGGAAGCTATTCTCACAGTTCAGCCTGCTCATGCTTACTTCTCTACCCGGTAGCCTAACTTGGTGGGCTTTGCCCTTGGACGCCCCAGCTGCCCTTTATTTATTAGCTAGTCCGTTTGGTGGTTTTTCTGTTTATTTAGGGTAGTTTCAATGTCGGGCCCAATGCTCATCACGGGTCACGGGTCTTGAGACTGCTACTGTCACAGTGCTACCACACAATTGCCTCGTCAATGGTAAACCACCTGAGCGTTTCAACAATCTATGAACATAGAGGCTACGCAAACTCAATTATTACTACTAAGTTTGTAAGGTACGAAACATCTTTCTCGTATATTTACATATAAAACTTCAACACGTTCAGTTGTATCGAAAGCTCTTGTTAAGTCACCCAATCTTCTCTCTTTGTCTGTCGGAAATCAGAGGATACCGTAAGATGTTAAGACAACTGGAATACTTGTGAGGCGAACAATCTATTGAGTAGTGTGATATGTCAAACAAAGCTATTAGACGACTCCCTCTATTTGTCGAAAGACAGCTCACTCGCACTCAAGTGTTTCTCATCAAACGTTTACACTATACGTTGTGTTCCATATGTTTTAGGCATTTTAATATTGTAGATAATAAGAGCTGTAAAGAAGTATCTGTTTAATGTGTGGTGTCCATACCTCCAAACAAGGCTGTTAAACTGGAAGAGTCCTGACGTCAAGAACCATACTGTTGTTTTTAGTGTAAGGTTGGAAGGCAATTGTAAAAAATAGCTACTTCTTGTTCTTATGGTGATGCACCAAATTTGGATATGGTGATTCCGAATTACATGACTTCAAGAGTAAAAAACACTTGTTTAGCACCGTTATTTTCTAGGATCTTCTCGTTTCCTATAAATTCATTGCAATAGCTTTCTAATTTCACTCCATACGATTGCTTTGATCAGTGTATGGCGAAAATGTTTAGCAAAATGAGTCCGTTACTTAACGCAATATTCAAAGTAATAATAATAATAATTAGGTATTAAAGCGATGACGTCACATACGCTCTATTTTCAGGAAAATGACTTATGACTTGATCAAAGTAATAACTAAGATGCCAAAATATGGTCTCCAAATATGGCAAAATTATTCCAACTTTGAGTAATGCTGCTAAAGTTCCTATGGAAACACTTTTAATTTTCCTCCGTTCCTAAAACTATGATCTGGGCTCAGAAAACAAGGTTTGACTGACATCGTTTAAAGTTAAAAAAGGGTATCTCGACAACTATTCATGATAAGATTCTTAAATTTGAGAAGAAAATCTACATCAGCAAGAATGCAACATGTGCAAAATATCGTCAAATATTTGATTTTCATAAATCGTGACGTCACACTTGACTAACTCTATTTCAAACTTGTTTACTCTCTTTTTCGATCTTAGATACCCTGAACAAGCTTCCAAACCAATTATTCTGCAAAAGCAGACTTCGTATTACCTGGAAACAATTGGAATACACAAGAAGAACCCAAATCATCTATCACTAGGTGTGACACTTCCAAATGGCACCAAATTATTTCCAGTACCTGGAAGATACTTTCAAAAGGGAGTGAAGGTAAACTTGGAGTCAGCTGGTAAGTAGAAATTCACTCTCAAGTTTCTTTGAAGGTGTTTATAAATTTCATTTCCATCTTTGAATCTGTGTGCTTCTTTGACATTTTGTGTATTGCGTGTCAGTCAATTGGCATGTTTTGACTAATCTTGCTTTACAAATTGTCACTTCCTTCGCGCTTTTTCTTATTATGATGTCGAGGGCCAAATAACGGAAAAAACTTACATACGCTATTTGGGAAAAATCAGAAAAAAAAATCAGAAAAAAAAGTCGAAAAGACAGAAAAAGGCAAAAAAGTCAGGAAAAAAGTCGGAAAGTCAGAAAAAAGTAAAAAAGTCAGAAAAAAAGTAAAAATGTCAGAAAAAAGTCAGAAAGTCAGAAAAGAAATCAAAAAATCAGGAAAAAAAGTCACGAAGTTAAAAAATCACTAAAGAAAAAAGTAACGTACACTCTTTTTGCAGTTATTTGCCCCTTGTTTGATGTTAGGCTTAAAAGTTTTTGTGAGCCTTGGTCAGGCCTTGGTCACTAGAAAACATCAGAACTCATATTGACCAGCCTCAAAATGCCATCCATCTGTAACTTGCTATCAATCCTCTCAATTGACATCTAGTATCATCCTGTATATCCGAATAGTCCTTTCTTCTCGATGATACTTTCTAACTTTAATGGACTTCGGATTGATGACGGGCCGGATGGCAGTTGTTCCTACGTCAAGTCACATGGTGCAGAGAGGCTGGTCTTTAATTGCGTTGAGCTGGATGTCGATGTCCACCGGTGGATGACTGGGAGCTAATGTGGCGACTAGAGAATTAGGGTATGTTAACATCTGTGGTCACCTAGCTCAGTTGCTAGAGCACACGCCGTGAAAGCGTGGGTCACGGGTTCGATCCCCGGCGGTGACATTTCTCTAGTGTTCTTTTCTAAAGTAACATTTCAAATCCTTTCCCCTCGATGATATCCGAATAAGTAATCACATCATACTGGTAGATACAAGATACTAATATAATAATGGAACGAACTCACAAAATATATATCAGACGAAGTTGCGACTCTACCTTGGCGAGTAGTTCAGCTTGTAACGATAAAATGACCGTTATATCAGTAATATTCGGTGACATGTATTTCAAACGCTGCTTAGAAAATACTAATGATCTCTTACCTCGTAGTTTCACAACTTAATTGACTGGAACACTATGAGCACAGCACATTTGCTCGAACAACAATAAGTATGACTCACTTATTCTTGGGTGCCTAATAGACGCCCCCTCCCTGCTAATTAATTTTTCAAAAATTTTCCACCCAGGACATTCTGATTCCATCCCCCCCATTAATTTTTAAGTAACCTCCCACCCATGAAATTTTTGAGGGGGTACTTTGGCGGGTAAGTAGAAAATGTCTTTATTTAAATATGAAAACCACACATTTAAAAGATAAAGGTGGCCTTTTACAAGGCTCGAAGAAGTTGAATACCTACATTACAGATTTTAGCAATAACACTGTCATTGAGCAGGAGGATGAGGGGAATTTTTAAAATCTTGGAAGGCATGTAGGAGACTACCATGACTTCGAATAACTGATTATTGTTTGTATTGTATTACCCTACGTTTAGGAAGTTGCAGTTGATTCTAAACATTGATTCTTGACTTCACTTGTAGTCCAGGCACCACGTCTATTATAATTTTGGTCATTTGCCAACCCTCCCGTCCATTCCACCACCACCCCGTTTATTAAGTTTTTGGGGTTTTTATTGCCAATGGCTTCTATTAGGCACCCACGAATAGAAAGTTTAGGAAAGGCGATTGCGAAGCATAACGTCCTATTGCCGCATGCTAACGTATTTACTTAAACTCGATTCAGTATTTAGTTAAATTCATTGACTCATATTTTGACTCTTGTTTCCCGTTGTAGCTTCAAGGAGAGTAAAAAACAAACACACTGGAACGTTTAAAGACTTAAACGAGAAGCTCAATACATTAGGCAAACTTGCTCATTTTTACATAAAAAATAAACCATACCATAAGAAATTTATTTCGGACACTGTACATGATGGTGCCGGACAGGGAGAGTCCGCCAAACTCGTTTCTACGCGATTAGATAATATGGAGGATTCTCCACGAAATCGAGGCAAGCATAGCGGACGAGCTTTGCTTGATATTGAAGGAGCGGAGTACTCGGACAGTGACTCGGTTGAGCCTGGTATTAATATCTTTCCTTGGGAATCTGATAAGAAAAAGGCGCCTGGAAACGGAGTTATGGCTTTTACAGGCCCCACTGACCAAATAGTGGCTGGTCCATCATTTGCTAACGTCCTTGGTGCCGAAAATTTAGCTGCAGACTCACCCCCTAATGAGACAGTTGTTGAGATGAACCAACTTGGGAAGACCTTAGGGCCTCTAGCTATGAATTTGGTGAATATTACCAATTTTAAGGTTGTGATTCCAGGGGGTAAGAGCTATCAAGTAGTAGGGACTAATCCGGAAAAGCCCATGGTCACAGTGTTTCCGAACCTGAATGCTAATGTGCAGAAACAACTGGCAGCACTTGAAGGCACACAAGTAAAGCAAGAGGCACCTGGGGCCGCTGCTGCACCAACATCCCCAACACTTTCAAGCTTACTTCCAGCACTGCAATCTCTAGCCCAGGAAAGCTCGAAGGATCCAATTACCGTCGAGAAATTAACCTCCGACACATCTCAAACCCAAAATGCACAAGCGAAGACAAAGGATGAAACTGCCGTTTTACCGACACCTGGAGCTGCTGCCAAACCCGAAAATAGCAGCAGCGAGGAGCCTGACATCATAAAAGTTGAATTTGTTCCCGAGGAAGGCAAAGCCGATACTGGACAGGCAGCTAAAGATCAAACTGGTACCCAGTCTTCTAATTCTAGTCCTGGGTCAGTGAAAGTCGAGTTTGTTCCTCATAAGGACAAACAAAAGCCATTGGCAATAAAAACGACGTCCGAACCCATCTCATCAGCTTTGCCTGCCATAGCAACAGCAGCTACCAATATGTTACCTACCATTCAAGCGCCACCAACTATCCCGGAAAATGTGCTTGCCACCTTAAATATTCCCTCACCAGCCCCCGCACCAGCCCCTGCACCAGCCCCACCACCAGCACCAGTGGTTCCTGTTCTTCCAAAGCCGCCACCACAACCCGTTGCACCACCACCAAGTGCACCATCTGTTCCTGAACAGAGGACAAACCCTCCAGTTGCATCTGTATCGTCTACACAACTTCCAAGCGGTGGAAGTGGTTTGCAGGTGGGTAAAACGTATTTGTCTCGTTGTTGACAACATGAAATATTATCGCATCTTATAGTTCATAGAATGCCTGTTTTCTACTACTTATACATATCCGTAGGTTGCGTAGCTGCCTGCGCCAACGCATGAATGTTACACAGAACGGTGGCAATAGCAAGGTCCTCTGTACAACAAACCACGCTGCGCTCCAGCAAGACAAGTAGCGTAATACGCGGCGGATTAGATCATCGTGCCCGTTCGTCTTCTTCTTCTTCTTCTTCTTCTTCTTCTTCTTCTTCTCCTTCTTCTTCCTATTTTACTGCTACTTCTACTTCTACTTCTTCTACTTTCTTCTTTTCCGGCATTTTTCCTAGGAATCAGGCGTCGACACCGCTGATGAATCGTGCTCACTTTATCCTGTGTACCACGCCCGTTTCTGTTGCACCAACGGCCTTCGCCTCCTGCTTTAATGTGTCCATAAACCTACCTTTTGGCCTCCCTTTTTCCTTTATTGCCCCCGTTAAGGTATCACAAAAAATGAGTAATTTTATGGTATGAATTTTGGTGATAGGATGTGACAATTTTCTCAGAAGTGTTCTCAGAAGTAAAATTTTAAAATTTCCTAAGGGAAGACACCAGTGGCCCACAAAAAGACTCCTTGAGCATTCCATTATTGATATTTCATTTCCCCACACACAATCACACAGACAGACACACACATTCACAAACAGACACCTGCACTGGCACACATACTCGGCCTCGGAAATTTCTACACACTCCACTTAGAAGGAGGTTGGCCTTTGTCTGTCTCCGAATCCTTCTTGTTTGCCTCGCTTAGCTGCCTTACTGCAAGCATCAGGTGGCTTACAAGCACCATGATTAACCCGCTCTCCTACGTTAACATGCGGCCAGCATAAACAAGGGCGATCTAAATAACAGGCCAGGCCAACATTAAACCGCAGGCCAGAACTGGAGGCTATTAACTAAACATACATGGTGTATCAACAATGACGTGATTTACCCCTCGGGCATTGGGTTTGTTCCAGGGTAAGCTAAATAGCAGGCTTGGATAATATGCAACCGGAGGCCAGAACTGGAGGCCAGTCGGTCTATCGATCAGCGCTTGGTTTTTCTTTGTTAGAATAATATATACACAAAACGGCATTAAAGTAGTGGAAATGCAATCGTTAACAACAAAACGAAAGCATAAATCACATACTACTACCCGCAATTTTTCATAGAACGATTGTGGCGTCTAAAAACAGCAAAAATGTTGAGATTTATCTAGAAGCTAAACATGTATTTTATTCACGAGGATAATCTTATATAAAGTTATGGCAATTTGTGACACAAACAATCCTCAGAAATGTTGTGTAGTGAACTGTAATGAACACAAATAGATATGTGCTTCTTAGATGTGCTATGATGGAACGTTACTGGAATTATAGTTTGAAAATAAAGAATTACAAGAATTATTGTGAACTATTGGGAGTTATAGAGAATTATTAGGAATTATGGAATTTTAAGAGTTATTAAGAATTATAGAGACTTATTAGGAATTACCACGAATTATTGAGAGTTAAAGAGTTTTAGGAGTTACTTAAGATTATTGAAACTTATTGGGAATTACTGAGAATTTTTGGGAATTATTGAGAATTTTGGGGAATTATTAGGAATTCTCAAGAATTATTGAGAGTTATGAGAACTATAACGTTTTAAGAGTGATCAAGAATTATTGAGAGTTATTGAGACTTATTCAGAGTTATCGCGAATTATTGCAGTTGATTGAGAATTATGTGAATTATCGGGATTCTTTGGGCATTATGGTAAATTTGTCTGGAAAATCATTTCAGGGATTTTCCCCTTGCTGATGCCAGTATTATACATTTTCATAATTGATATTTTACGTTCCTTCATTCAGACTGTGGTAGGCTCTGTTGTCAACAATGCCAGTGGACTCATAACGCCCTTTGCAGTAACAGTCATGACTGATCCGAAACAAGTGCAGCAAGCTGTTACTCGCACACAAGGTAAGGATGTTTTCTTAGTTTTAAACGTGTTTGATATGTTAAAAGATAAACGTAAAGTGCCAAATTACGCCTTCTTGAGCTAGGCACCTTTAATTTATAATTTATTGGAAGGGGCGGAGGGGTGCACCCATCTTAAGGTTTAAAAGCTGCTAGCAAAATATTTAATTTTACAATGGAACGTATGTATCTAAATTAGCCCCTTAGCCAGAGAGCCTAGAGGTGCTCACGAAGCTAGCCTTCTCGGAGAGGAGGAACGGTTGGGATTTCCAGATTATCAAAAGGTGGGCAGGTTACTAGTTTCATCATAATCCTAAAAATGGTATTCATTCAATTTTACATATATGTGGTTACATAGATACAAAAAATTTAGAGTTGGCTAAATTCAACTGAAAGTGGCATTGTATAGTCTAAATTCCAGCCGGGACAAGTAAATTGACATTGATTTAAAGTCGCAAGAGAAGATTGTTCACTAAGACACATTTTTTGCGCATTTCTGAATTCATATCTCACGGAAGAAACTTTTCAGAAATACTACAACGAACATACTCATGGACATACGGGCAAGAGTCATCCCATAGGTCCTACCTTTTCGGTTTCCGATGCATTATGATATACTAAAGTAAGAAATGTTTATAGCGATAAGAATATCAGGTGGGGCTGAATATGCTAGTGAATTTCCTGAATGGGGCGGCGCCCTACCTTGACCCCTCACCTTCGTAAGCGTATCGTTGAGGGAAACAGTTCTCCCTTAAAAATACTTTGACGCCCCAGGAAAACTTTCCCATTCTCAAGAATTACATAAAGATCTACGATACTTTAGTTCGCTGTGCTTATTAGTTTTATCAACCCATCTGCGCATGTCTAATTCAAATGCTACTTAGACATGCTATATGAAAGGCCATATTGAACAAAGAGAAAGCGTTACGATACAATACGACATTTTTATAACACAGAGAGCTTCTTTTTATTGTTATTTAGGGGACCTCATTCTTTGGGATTAATAAAGTGCTAATATTCATGTTTTTCATGTACGAACGCCGAGCACCCGAAATTGGATGCCCTTCCTGCCGTTATAACCTTTCTATCGGGTCGCTAAAGCGCTCGGAAACCATCAAGTACAATCCACAAGACAACTTAACTATAATTATTTAAAGTTCGATATCGTTCACATTTTGTTATTTGGCTTTTAAATACATATACTGGAACAAACTGAAATTTTCAGTAAAAAAGTATATGGGAATTTCTTAAAAACTATTTTTTGTATTATCGTCTGATATTTCTACGTCATGTAATGTTTATATAGCAAATCGAGAGTTCGACACCTTTTGTATCCTGATTATGGAATTTTACCGTACGTTTTATCTAAATCGGTCAATGGACTCCCTTACTTAAACAGATCGTACTGATACAGTTATATAAGGTTTGTGACAACTAAAGATTCTGCGAAACTTGTTAACCAATTAGTACATTTAGAAAGTAACAAAGTAACAAAGTACCAAAGTACCAAAGTACCAAAGTAACAAAGTAACAAAAGTAAAAAGCACCAAAGTACCAAAGTACCAAAGTACCAAAGTACCAAAGTACCAAAGTCCAAAGCGGCAAGATGAAAAGGAGATCTGGCTCTCGCTAATACCCTAAACGAATCCTCTTGATAGTCATCAGCACATGACGCGTTTTCAATCAAATGCTGTCCTATTGCAGAGTCTGTTTTGAGATCTGTTGATTTGACTTTGGCTACGCGATTCGGTAAAATTTTGGAAACTTTACTGCCCAGTAAATGACGCGTAATTAGAATTACGCATTAGTCAGAGAATCCAATAGAGACATCTTGGTAAATATTATCTAAGTTTCCGATGCTGTCTTGCATCATCTACGGAGAAATTTTACAATGATACGAAACAATGTTTTAAGAAGATCGAAATTACAAAGTAATACAAAACAAAGAGAACAAACAAACAAATTTACGAAACAAAGAGAACAAGATTACGATACAGGTGAACGCTAGTTAAGTAGATGGTGCAGTGCCGTAGATAGACTATACCTGTAGGGCTTGCTTATTACTTATGAGCATTTTTGGGGGGCATGCTTCATAAATTTAAGGCGCACGGGCCAGCCTGTTTACCGCTTAACGTAATATTTGTGTAACCTGCCATCATGAACATAAAGCTCAGCCTGGCACAGGCACACCATATACGGTCATGACAACTCACAAGAAAAAACATACGGGATCAATATGAATGGGAAGTTACCACAAGCACTCGTAGAAAGCAGCTGTCTGTAGTTAACTGCACTTCAAAATTTTTAAATTTAGGTGTGCAGATTTGCTATCCTGAAGAAGATATATGGAGCAGGGTATTCAACAAGTCTGAGAAATGCTTTGACACATCTCAAAACTCTAGGACTGACAACCATGAACTAGGGGATGCTATTTGACCTTGAAGTCCACTTCTAGAGGATGCTAGGCATACCGAGCATCCCCCTGGCTACGGTTCTGAGATGGTGACAAGTAAGCACACTAAGAATAGAAGAGAAAAGGCTCACAGGGCCTAAATGTAGAAAAAAAGGGGACTTTCATAAATAGAAAGTTGTTGTTTTTTAAAAGAACACTAGAGAAATAGAAAATATGTCACCACCAGAGATAAAAGGTTCCAAATCAGAAGGAGTTTGGGGCAAGATGTCAAAATCAAAAGAAACATCATGTCCACTTGTCTTGCTGTACTCTGAAACACCTGAATATGCTGCTAAGAGGTTTCCCTGTTAAAGCAGAAATTCCCGGATGATCACAGATATGAGTACGCAGGTGGCAATGGGTCTGCCCTAACTAAAAAGCATTACAGCTTTTATACTTAAATCTTTATATGATACTCGATTTTTACTTGTGTCTGTGATCTCGAGATTCGATAGTATTTATTTATGTGGTGATAACTAATTTCTATTTATTTAATGCAGTGAATATTACTTTAAATGCAACAAGCAAAAATATCTCCTCTTCAAGGGTAATTGCGTTTTTGAGTTCTGAGATATCAATACATCAAACGACATTTTCGGGCCACGCAGAGTCTTACCTTTCAACGAGTAAATACATTGTAAAACATGCACACTTAATCGTTTAACCGTGGTGAACTAAGATATCGTGACCAAGAAGATGTACAGGTTTAAAGAAGAACACGATATGAGTGATTCCCATCACTCTGTCCTTCTATTCCATTTCGTGTAGTAGCTAATTTATTCACTAGCTCAATAAAATCCCAAGCAAAAACTAGCAGTCTCAATCAAAGACCCCAGATGAGTAGTGGGACCGACATTGAAACTACCCTAAATGAACAGAAAAACCACAAAACAGGCTAACTTATAAATAAAGGGCAGCTGGGGCGCCCAAGGGCAACACTGCTCAATTTAGGCTACCGGGCAGAGAAGCAAGCCATGAAGCAGGCTCAACCGCCCAGTAGGACCGCCTCTTACAAGCCAGGGAAGAGCCTGCCATCATCAATGTGTCATCAATGAGAACAAATACAATACATGATCCTAGCTAAATGACCGAGAAGCAAAAACTAGCCCCGTTCAAGGGTAATTGTGCTTTGAGTTATGGAATACCAAAACGACATTCTCAACCAGTGCCAAATTTTACCTTTGTGTATCTCGAATCTCACGTCAGCAGGGAATGATGGTCTTGACAATGAGTAATAAAACTCCATGCTTCTAGGTTCCAGTCCACTTTGCTGAGCTGACGGCAGCCATTGGTACGAGTATGTTTTATCATTGCGACATTCGCCATCACCAGCACCACAAGTTGATTTGATGCAATACCTAACACAGCAAAAAACAAACGGGGAACCAAATAAGGTTAACAACACAAGAGACCATACATGGTCAACAACAAATAGGAATCCATATAAGCGCATAAACAAAAAGGGAACCATGTATGGTCAACTACAAAAAGAACCTTATAAGGTCAACAACAAAAAGAAACCATATAAGGTTAGCAACAATGCGGAACCATATAAAGTCAACAACAAATTGGGACCCATATAAACGCAAAAAAGGGGGAACCATATAAGGTCAACTACAAAAAAAGAAACCATATAAGGTCAATTATAAAACGAACCATATATGGTCAACAACAGAAAGTAACCATATAAGGTCAACAACAAATAGGGATCCATAAAAACGCAAAAACAAAATAAAAACATAGAAGGTCAACAACACAAAGAAACCATATAAGGTCAACTGCAAAACGAACCATATATGGTCAACAACAAAAAGGAACAGATAAGGTCAACAACAAATAGGGATCAATATAAACGCAAAAACAAAAATAGAAACATAGAAGGTCAACTACAAAAAGGAAACATATAAGGTCAACTGCAAAACGAACATATAAGGTCAACAACAAAAACGAACATATAAGGTCAACAACAAAAACGAACATATAAGGTCAACAACAAATAGGGATCAATATAAACGCAAAAACAAACACGGAACAATGTCAGGGCACGTGCAAAAAGAAATCATTTATGGTCAATGACAAAACGAACCATATATGGTTAATAACAAAAAGAAGCCATATAAGGTTAACAACGAAGCGAAACTATATAAAGTCAATAACAAAAGGATATCTACATGAGAACATTGACAAAATGGATCCATATGAGAAAATTAACAAAAGGTACTTAAGGTGTGCGTTGATGGAGTTGTATGTTAGCTGGACACCTAATTTGAGGAGTGTCACAAGGACCTAAATATTTTACCCACGCCATGCGTTTGTACCACTCAGTGTCAAGATGATGTGAAAATCAATGTTACCTGACAGGATGAAGAAAGAATTTATCTGCGCTGTGATGGAGCCTGTACTCCGGTATGGGTCAACCACCTGGGAACTTTGAAGTAGATGTTGAAAAGTGTTGGGCGATACGTACAATAGATTGTTGCAAGCAGCATTAAATAGCTTGTAGAAAAAGTACCCGTCAAAGCAACAGCTCTATCGTGGCTTAGCAGCTCCATCAACAAAGATCAAAGAACTATGTTGGGATTCAATGACTGTTGCTGCAGCAGCAAGGAAGAACTTGTAAGCGACGTACTGCTATAGATAGCAAGCCAGGGCAAGAAGGTATTGGTCGATCCACAGAAACTTGCACATTATGCCGACTGGGAAGCTGAAAATCAATAACCACAACGTAAGATCGAATGGAGAGAGAGAGTTAAATTGGAAAGGCGCCTTACTTCACGCATTCTCTGGACTATTAACACCTTCCAGGTTAGATCCAGATTCAGTATTAAGAAACGTGTCACAACAATAAGTGTACAAGACCTATACCTTATTCCAACTTTTCTGTAGTATCGCTTTGGACATTCCGATGGTATACACTTGTAGTGCCCATA
>JAAAKM020006971.1:76831499-76846104 GCA_010016025.2 Alatinidae sp. Z8VKAUB7J3 | reverse complement strand
AATTTTTACTAGTATAATCATATTGACACTGTTACCTATCAATGAAGATAATATAAACTTTAATATCAAGAAAAATATGTATATAAACACTTCTAATAAAGACATGATGATTGTGTACTCAAAAAGTTATATCAAAATTCCAGCTCCTAGCTCCCACACTGAAAAAAGCTTGTAAGCCAGCTGTAGTACCCCATAATTAACATTATCAAAATACCTACAACCTACAATTAGCTGATTGTACCTTTTAACAAATGTTTCGTTTCTACTGACCAAAGACTGTAAAAGAGCAGGAATCTGGGAATAGCTAAAGAAATGCTGTGGCTACATTGGAAAATGAAGAGCAGAAAAACCCACATGTACCACATTGCTTATTAGAATCAATAATAGTGTGGTGTGGTTGTTATTCACAGTGCTTTTTCTGCCAAAACCCTTCAGGATACTTGAAAGAAACCATAACAGTGGGGAAGAAGACTGAGCCAATATTCTACTTAAAGTCAAGAATCTGTAGTGAGGTAGGCTGCATGAGTTATCTTCACAAAACGTATATTTCAATGTCTAGTCATATTGAGCACAAATAGGCCTATACAGATATTAACTGCAACTAACACTATTAGGTTACCTAAATTTCTAAGCAGAGCAAAAGCTTCTTAGCATGTATATAACATATTTTTGTTTGTGAATGAGAGACATTGGGGTTTAAACTTTTTCTATTGTCACCCCCTACCAGATAATTATGCTGCTGCCAATTCGACAAAACCTCAATTCATTAAACATACAATGGATTTTTTTCGCCCTCTTTAAGCTGTTAAGATATATCGGATTACACAGTTGTATACATACGTAGAAAGCAAGTTTTTCCCAGTTAAGTCATAGAGACCTTCCAAAACTTAGCAAGAGTATTACAGTTTTTCATATTTTTGCAAAGTAAACAACAAATTCAAAATATCCTAATAATTATCAATTTTAAAGAATTATCTTGCTTGCATCACATAATACTTGAAACATGCTGTTTCAGACTGGTGAGAATATTTTCTCTACCTCTCATTCTTCGAATGTAGTTTATGGGAGTTTACAAACTTTATTGCTTTAGCATCTGGGTATTACTCCTGTCAAAAATTTTCCTTCCCCTTATATTTGACAGCCCCTATGTATATATTGTATAATACTTCGCTTCTATTTTATATTACTCTTCAACAAACTCTAAATATGTTGATGTAGTCAGAATTTAGAAAATAATGACAGAAAAGTTGTACAAACTATAACGAGCCCCGATCAAAGTTGTCCTTCGTTTCCACCTGCATTATGTTGTGTTTTTTCTACATAAATTGTGGTTAGATTGTCTTGTTCTGTCTATAGCAAACTATGGGTTTACGTCCAGATGTACAATCAGACTGATTTGCTTGTACAAATTGATCTCTTGTACAGAAATCAAAGACTTATCACAAATATAAAATGATGGTATTAATAGATATCGTCACTTCGACTAACGATGCCATAATTCACAGTTAGAAAAAGTCAAACTGCAAATGGAATGCTCATTTTCTAGATAATGACAAATTTAGCCATGGCATGTAGAATTAAAAGTGAATCGAAGGATCTCTTCTTGTGACCGCAAAGTTTTCTTGTCTTAAAATATTATCTGTATGGTACTTCGGCAGGAATGAAAGATACGGTGTTTTGAATTCGAATTTTCGAAATTCGTGTCTTGCTGCGAAGCTGCATGGGTCTCTGAAAGGACATCAAAGTCGATTTCCGTTAAATTTCCTAAATTCTACCTTAGTTTAATTAGTCCAGGTCGCAGGCTGTATGTTCCATCTGTCCATTGAATATGAACATTTGGTCGGTAAAGTAGAAAGAAAATTACTTTTTCATCCGTTCATATTGTCAAATGACCGTCTCTTGTTTTCCTGCCCGAGTGATCCAAGTTGGTCATACCGATCAAGGTCATAAATAGGGCCTACGAATTCCGGTAATACCTTTACTAAACATACCTGTAGTGTTCCAGCTCCATTCTCAATCCTTATTCTTCCTTCTCAGATCATTTCCTTGCCATTCGGTTGGTAGCAAACTCCATAAAGTGCTTTCCACAGGATTGGTTTGTCAAGAGTACAACAAGGACACTTGTTACTCCATCACAGTTAACATCAAAACTTCGAATGAAAATGTTTAGAACGACTGCCGCTTAAACACATGGGGAACCCTAATTCTTGCACGATAGATATCTCCTGATTTGAGTTCCTCGCCGCTGCTCTTTCTGTGGGAAAGGTTGTTAATGAGTTCTCCTTGTTCTTTAAAATGCTTTTTGGTTGATCAGTTGTAAATTTGCCTGCTTTTGTCTCGATGTTTCTCAGATGACAGCATCGTTTATCGTGAAAAGTTTTATCGTATTTCAATATTATCGTATGAGACCAAATACAGTCCGTCGTCTCCAGACTTCTGGTGACATGACAACCTTTGATGTCACGAACCTGCGGTATAAATGTTCTTGACGTATCCAAAAGAAAAAAACAACGAATTTTGAAAGCATAGAGATGTGGTTATCAGCTGCTTTGATCGGGTAACTTCTTTCACACTACCTGGGGCAGGTGGATCAGACTGATATCGTTGGAGCTGTATCTTTATGATATCTGAATCATCGAAACTTTCTGACTTCCCCTCAAATTTCTTAAGAAACGTGTTTCAAAAGGGCAATAACTTTGATTTGAGAAAGTTATCACAGTTTAAACATCTAAGAGCCTCCTAGGTCTCCCCTCCCCGCCTGTGGTAATTGGCAAAAGGCCCGACCCAATACATCACAGTGAATCACCTTCGTAAGTGCACAGAAATCTTAATTGGTTAAAAGAGGCTGGATTTGCTTACTGCATAGGGTAAGCGGAGTTTGGTAATCATCACCTTTCGTTGTTGACAGTGGCAGATATGTGGGGAGCACCCATGCAACGTCTTCTCCCTACCGTGAACCCTCTCTTAGTGTTGCCCTTTGTTGTTCTGACTAGAGATTTGTAATTGGGTTAGTCAAGAATTTCAATAATAAGAATTATAACATGGATATGGCCGGCTGCAAGCGTGGGAGTGGGTAATCCATGAAAATTGTCTTTTTGAGTGTTAAAATTGCCTTTTCTTCCCTATCTTCCCTTTTCCTCCTCCCTCTGTTCTCCCTTCCCGTTTCCCTTTCCCCTTCCCTCGTTTCTCCCTTCACCTTGCCCCCGCCTCCCTTTTCCCCTCCTCCCCTTTCTCCCGGCCTGTCGCCGGCTTACAATACAAACAATTGCTGAATCCGCCACTGTTTCTTGATGATTCCATTCTAACTTTGTCACCACTATTCTTAAGAAATCCTAATACCATACAGCGCCAATTAATGAGTTTCTCCGTAGCTTTTTACAGCAGCCATTTACTGTGCGGATATATTGTTCTATCTGTTTTATGGTATTTATTGTGCCATTTATTGTGTCATTTGTTGTGTAACCATTTATTGTTATTCAATCATCGCGTTACTTAAAATATTAAATGATGTCTCGTCTGCCCAAATTCAGTGCCAGTTTATGTCAGCAAAATTTGATGCGTCAGCTTGTTAAGATAAAAAATCCTTCTATGGCTGGGTACGCAAAAAGAGAGGCATTGCTTTAAACTTTAAACCATTTAACAGGCATTCAGATTTACCTTGTCATCTGAAAGTTACAATTTCTTGCCTGCCCCTACTCTCGTTCAGTTGTAAATGTTAAAAGAAATCCGCCGGTCCTTCAGTAAAAGTTTAAGTAAGTTGTGTAGCGTGAGCCTCCGCTACGATACGAAGTCTTTAAGATAGCGAGAGGTGTTCAGCGAACAAGGAATCATACACCAATATCATCAGCGAAGCAGTATACTGACCCCGTCAAAGTATAGTCTCAAAGGCAATCGTTAGCTGTATTTTAAGAGGATTCGTGTATCCAGGAGATGACTATCTCTATACGACAGTTAGTCGTATAATTTATACTATTTAAACGCTGGAAACGTTGAACAAATATTCAAGTATAGTTAATAGTCAATATTTGAGTTGAATTTCTGATGATTCATCGAATAGTACCTAGATTAACCATTCGTGTTGTGCACATAGAGGAAATTGAGGAAGTATGCTACAGTTGTACCTCGTTGAGCTGGCATTAGTTGTAATGACATTAGTTTTACAATTTTCCAAGATCGTACAGTTTCATGACCTCTTTTCTATGTAACTCGGCACGTGCTGAGAAGATGCGTCCAACTTATGTACAAATAGACTTTCCCTTTATTTATCAGTGTCATAATAACGTTTACACTGACTGCGAGCTATAACTCGTCCAAGTAAATCATTTTTTTACGTAAGACAAAGCTACATTAGGCTACGTAATAGTGCGAATATTCACTTTGATTAGCTGCTAGTCGATCGGGTACTATTCCACTAGGTATTCTTCGATTAGCTGCTCTTAAGAAGTAGATTACGTAATGTGAAGTTCGAATTCCCAGGTATTAATTTCACTCTTAGAATAACGCAATAGTTCGATAATTCAGTTCGATTAACTGCTATTCGATCTAGTACCTTACGATAAGGTGTTCTTCGATTAGCTGCCTTTAAAAAGTAGATTACATAGTGAAAAGTTCGAATTTCCAGGTATTAATCTCACTCTTAAAACAACGTAATAGTTCGATAATTCAGTTCGATTAACTGCTATTCGATCAAGTACCTTACGATAAGGTATTCTTCGATTAGCTGCCTTTAAGAAGTAGATTACATAGTGTAAAGTTCGAATTTCCAGGTATAAATCTCACTCGTAAAGTAGCATAATTGTTGATTCGAACCAACAAGTTACAGCAAAGTGTCGAACTCTTCGCATGCTAGTACAAAATGTCGCTAGCTGTAACTTCAATTTGCCTGGTTTCCGATAATAGCAGTATTTAGTAAACGTATTTAAAGACCTTTTTTAGGAGTATGCCGCCCAGGCTAGGAATATTTATTCTGTCTTAATACGTACTGATCTTAATAGCTGCAAGCCAGAAACAATTTTCTTGGTCGAGAAGCGTGGAAAAGTTAATGCGATTCGATTCTGGTCTAACCTAAAGTATTTGTGTCACATTTTTATTCCTTCGTTCCGAACAGTTTTCTGTGATCAGTGTTTTTCGATAAGGCTTATAAAAATATATATCCGTTGTGTAATGTAATATCCAATGAGCTTCTGATCTTTTATTGCCGGTAATTTAAACAAAACAGTATCCCATGTCAATATGGTTTGATAGTGTCAAAAATTCTACACAGGTGTAGAGAGGAAATTGAATATTCGTCAAGAAAGGCTTTTTACATAGAGCATCTTCTCTTTGTATGTGTACTTGCTTTATTTACTCTCTGGTTTTTATTCCTCAACTCTTTCCATGTCATGAGAACAAAAGGCCAACAAGAGTTGGCTTTGAGCCATCTCCACCCAGAACGCTCCTAGTGCCCCGACAAGTTATCGTTAGTTCCAGGAAGGTGAACATAGCGGAGAATGACTTTTTACGGGAAGGCTACGAGATTTTGTGTTATTGGAAAGCAATGGCTAGCAAGATCTACTTGAAAATCAAGAATTTGTACGATTTGGAGACATTACGGCTGTAGTTGAAACTTTGCGCTGCATGATTTCAGTCGATACCTTGTAGAAAAGCATACCTTTGCGTACATAGAGAGGGATAGTATCTGTTAACATGCACGTACGGATACAAGAAAAATTATTTGTACTTTTGCAAGACTTTTAAAACAGAAAATATGCTCACAAAAGACAAGAAAGGTGCCACACTGCTGTTTCACACTTTGGTAACTGCCTTTATTTTGTGTTTCGTGTAGCAGAATCTCTGGAAAACTTTGTTGTCAAATGCGAATGATAGCTACAACAGGCAAGATTATGTCGAACGCTAAGAGACAAATTGCAGTCATAGACCGTCGTTTACGATAACAAGAAAACTCGAGTTAAACTCTATGTTCTTATTAGACAGCATCTATTGCTTAACCATCGTCGGTGTGACGGGTTCATTATGGATAGGCTCCTGTTATACGCCAGACATAGCACCTGAAAATTTTAAGAGACCCAGTAAATCATACGTTTTAAAATGTGCGCGGGCAAAGAAAGGTCTATTCGAAAAAATGTACTCTTGCGCATAAGAGGGAATGGGTCTAATTTTTGGGATTTGAATGCTTACTCACTTCATATACAATATGTGAATGACCCCTTACTAAAGAAGTGAAGAACGTCATCACCGGAATGAGAGTTCGAATAAGGGTGCTTTTGCGTCGAGTTCAATGTTCTACAAACTTAGTACTGGTGACTGGATGGTAAATACACTCGCATCTCTATTTGCCACATACAGTACACAACCAGGGCGACCTCAATTTAGCATACAGATTGCCTCGCTTCCAATCTCCCACCGTTCGACATAGACGGCGGCTCTTTGCAATATGACAAATAAATGTTCCGAACTCTGTGACCTGACCCGAGAAACACGTTTTCTGACATCCCGAAGTCCATCGTAAGAGATACTCAGAATATTAAATGTATTCAAAGTAGATGTGTTAGTATGAAAATTTGCCGGAGAATACGAGCAGATAGCCAACGTAAGAAGTGTGAACAGTTCACAAATACCAATAAATACGAAAGTTGTCGCCAAATTTCTTTCGCCACGGTACAGATTCAGCAGAGGGGACTAAAAGAATAAGTGCACTAATAGAAAATCTGTGTAAAATTTTTAGATTGGAGACGGTAAAATATTATGGATTTTAACCAATTCGGTTCCCCTTCTTGCAAAATAAAGTTTGATATTAGTGTTGTCCTTCCTGCTTTTGTAGAAAATCATGACCTTTTATTTTGCTTTACTTTCTACTGACACTTCATGATAGGCAGAAGGCATTTGGCACAATGGTAAGGCTTTCAAAACGTGCAGGTTGGCTTCAACCCTCACATTTTTGAGGTGATGAAACTTTGTCCACGTGTGCGCATTTAAAAACCGTTTAAGAAATATGCACTCCAAGGCACGTGATCTGCTAGTACCAATGAGACACAATTAAATGTCTTAGCTGGGTTTCTTAACACTGAGAAAACACCTAGAATTAAAGAAAAACTCGCAATACAACCAACCAAGATCGGAAGACATTGTTCCTACAGCCCCTTCAGCAACCCTTTCGGTGACCCTTGAAGGGGTGGGAGTGCAAATCGCCATCAGTAATAGGGAGCGGGAGCTTTCAGAGTAGAGGTAGCACAAGAAGTACTAGAATAGTCTGCAAATATAATTCTTATGTCATACGTCATTGTGCATTTGTTCCCAAACCTCTGTATACTTACTTGCGAGTCGCTTTGCCCTCATGCTCCGAGGGTTGGATGCTGTTGAATGTTCATTCCGGTCCACGTTGATTATACTTCGGCATATGGTGTGATCAGTTGGAGCTTTTCAAGTCAGACCCGATAGTCACACTTCTTACAACACAATCCATCTTTTCCTAGGGTAGCCTATGGGATTTCGTCCTGGAAAGGGGGCTACATACTTGTTATCTACTTTGGCTAATATCTATCCTCCATCGTTATCATGTGCTCATACGACCGTAATCTGTTGTTACCTATGAAATTATTTAATCTGCTCAGTCACAGCGTTTCATGTAGTCTACATACTGGAATTTTATCCTGTGGACGATTGGCACATATCAAGCATAGCGCTGTATTGTCGTTTCAGCTATTTTTTCCATATCGTCTGCGGTGAGTCCGCAGGTCTCAGATTCATACATCAATACCCTTTTGACTCACTTGTTGCAAACATAGCCATGTTTTGAGAAGAATACGCCTCTGTTTGTGAGATTTACTGTATCGAATTATACTCATTTCTTCTACTTGCATGTTTCATCGCAGTTCAGAGCTGTTGGGGTGAAGATCTATTCTCCACTGTCACACCAGTCTGGGCTTCTGATGTTCTCTCCTGACCACCAGGCGAGGGTGGAGAGATTGGCACCTCACGTTACGCTTGACCTTGTAATCGCCAGTTTACCATTCCATGTTTCCGTGCCAGACGTTCCTATTGCCTATGTTGTTGGCGCTAGGATGCCCTTACTACCCCACCACTTTGGATTTTGCCAGGGACTGCTTTAGTTAACCATAATTCAGTTATGAACTGGTGGTATCAAGTCTGTTAGCCTCGGTAAGACCTGACAAGGAATAAATGCCCGGTACAACCCCGTGTACACTCTTATGCCACCATGAGGCAAAGAAATAACTTTTACGGGCAATTAAAGTTGTAAAGAGACGTTTTCACAGGTGTGAGAACTGCGTTTACAGGAACTTCAGTTATAAACGTGAAACTGCTACGAAATCTACATTTGCCCAACCTCCCTGTAGGAACACTTCTCACAGGTTATGGACAAAGATCTGTTACTAGTAAGAACAGACGCTGCATCCTACCCTTGCCAAGTGGCTGAGAAGCACTGAAAAGCAGTTAATCCGATTCTGAAACTACCAGTAAAAGCACCGAGCAGACTAGTAATTAGTAAGAGGTAGCTAACGCGCGTCTAAGGGCGACGCCCCTGAATTTCGGCACAGGCGGAGAAGCAAACAATAAGTTAGGCTTGATCCCCTTAGAGTGCCCTCTCATACTCTTGGGAAGCGTCCGTAATCAACAAAAATAGATAATACGCCCTATCCTTGTCAAAAGACCGAGAGCATCTTCCCTACTCTTTGGAAAGCTCCACAAACACATTGTGTAAAGATCATTCTATTCCTCATAGAAAATTTAGAGATAGGCATAATTAATATTGTATGGTATTGCACATAGAATTAAGTGGTCTCCCAAGCTAAAACCGAACAGACAAAAGAATTCTCCAAATTACCATTGTTTAAATAATGAGAAAAATTAATGTCTGGCCCAAGAATTTGAGTGCAAGACAGGAAATGAAACTAACCAGGTCTGAAATTAGAAAGAGCAGTGGATTTTTCTCTTTTGGGACTCAAAACATCAGCAACCACAGGAAATTATGTGCTGATGAAGACCTTGGAAGTGGACAAAAGATATCAGATTCTTTCCATTAAAAGGAGAAGTAGGAAAGACTAGAATAGGATAGTAGCAGAGCGGTATTATCCGGTAATGATCTTAGTATCCCATTTACTATGATGTACCACAGTCAATAGGGGTCTACCCATACAGGAGCCACGAAAAGTATATTGGATTGTATAAGAGGTACCTTTGGGGCTATATTCAACTTAGTTTAGCCAGATGGTTGCTGGAAAGTCTAGTTATAAAAGTGGCAATATCCTTTTTATATATTTATTGTATCCATTAATCTCTTAGATTTATTGTTCTGATGGGTCGCTTACTCACAATGCTATATACGGACTTGTGACAAAAACACTTTAACTAACGGTGTGAAAATTATTATATCCATTTCCAAATTTCAAAGCTTTACTTCAAGAAGTCAATATGTGTAAATAATTATTAATATTTTGAGCAGGAAATATCAACAGAAAATTGTCCGTGGATGACAGGGTAAGGACGTTCTTTCGATTCTGGTGCACTACTATACTGTCTTCTAGTAAACTGTAATAATCATACCTTGTATATAAGCATCATTTTAAAAAATTTTGTCAGCTGTCTCAGGGGGTCCTGCCGAAGCGGGTGCTTAACTTAACCTGAATCAATCAATCTCGTCAGATCGACGGCAACGTCAAATTTTCGAGAACCACAACAACTTTAAGCTTCTGATGTTGGTCCTCCTCTCCGTGTTTCTATAGTTCCCCCAAGTACATTTTCATTCGATACAAGATGAACTTTAGCACTGAGGGAAAATATCCCCATACTTTGAGTCCATTTTGTAAATTTTGAAGAACTTCGAGAATTTCAGAGTGAAACTGGAAGCAATTTCACAGACTAAAAAATTGTTGGATAATTTTGTAAACAGTGAATTGATGACAGTGCTTTCGAGCTAAATAATTCTCTTTCTCGTTTCTGTAGCGAACAAGTATCATTCAAGTGGCAAAGAGTTACAAAAAATGAATATGTATGACCATAGAATAAAAAGCAGCAAAATTATCCGGGTCATTTCTCTTGATTCTATCTAACTAAAGGTTATAACTGCAGTGCATCCATCAGACTCGTAACCGAGGCTAAAAACGTGGAGGGGCCATTCAGAACTTTGGAGAGATATTTTGCATTTTAGGGTGAAGGGGGCAGACATTGCAACTTCTTACGGAAAGTTGCACGAAATAGCGAAAACATTGTGTACTGAAAAGATTTTTCGTCTGACACTCCTCAGAGTACTAACGTCAGAATGAAGGTGTATGCAGTGTGTAATAATAGATCGTTCAATAGGGTACTGTCTGCGTCACAAATATCTACACGTGTTTTATAGAGTGTATAAAGTTTTAAAGTGTACATATTGCTTTGTATTTTAAAGGCAATATAATATATGGACTGTGGCAGTATTATTTCCACCCATACTTTTCACGAATGTTTCTTAACTTTTGGATTAGTTCAGTGTGCTTAAGTCTCTCTTTAGAGTTTCTTCAATTTCCCAAATCTCCTAGACTGATTTCTTATAAAAAAACGTGTAATTCTTTATTCTCTGCACTTATACTTAAATACTCTTGGGTGTCTATTAGACGTCCCCCCCCGATAACTAACTTTTCAAAAATTTCCACCCAGGACACTTTTATTCCAACCCCCCGCCTATTAATTGGTCACGTAATCTGTCACCCATGACAATTTTTTGAGGAGGTACTTTGGCAGGCAAACGGAAAACGTCTTAATATCTTTATTAAAATACGAAAATCAAACATTAAAAAGATGACGGTGGCCTTTTACGGGGCTTGAAGAAGCGTGAAAACGCACATTACAGATGTTAACAATAATACTGTCATTGAGGAGGACGAGTGGAACACTTTTAAAATCTTGGAAGGCATGTAGGAGACTACCATGACTTCGAATAACTGATTATTGTTTGTGTTGTATTACCTTACGTTTAGGAAGTTGCAGTTAATTCCAAACATTGATTCTAGGCCGAATTTGTTACACGTTTTGATCATTTTCCAACCCCCCGCCTATTCCAGCCCCCCCCCGTTAATTAAGTTTTTGGGATTTTTCTAAGTCTTCCGTTTACTCCAACCCCTTCTTCTATTAAGTACCCTATAGTACTTAATCTGTAAATTTATCAACATACTTTTCACTACGAATTTCACAGAAAGCTGTTAGTAGTAACTTTGATCACGACTAGTTTTGCTACTCAGAGATAACAGCCTTACCGCTATCGTTGCGTTTACAAGTCGTTTATATAGGCTGCCTATATCATGTAACCTATAAGTGCACAGTTAAGATTTTCAAGTTGCTTGATTGACAAAATAGTCACTTCATGATCTGCTTAAAATTTCTCCCAATTAAAATTCGTACATTCAAAAACATAAATATCCAGTAACCAATTATTATGTGGTCAGAGTCTTCCCTTAATCCATAGAGAATTGCATCTGAGGCTATTTCAAAGTGAGGTTAAAGCAAAAGGCATTACTCAACTACCTTTCATGAACAACGAACCCTTTGTAATGACATTTATCGAATTGTTATAAGGCAGCGCTCATAATGTGATGAGAACATAACCCAATGAAATTGATATTAAATACTTGAGACTTAGTCACGATTTTGAAATACACTTCTCTAACGAATCGGAGAAGCACGAATGCGCAGTACCACTGTCACAAGAAAGTAACGACCTAGCGAGATTTTTTCCCGGCCCTTAGGAAAATTGCTTGTGTGCCGAACAAAACTACCAGGGTAGTAACTACTACACGTTCTAAACACATCTGTAACAGAACCAGCTACTTTTCGTTCTAACAACTATTTAAAAACAGGGAAATTGATGAAATTCCTAGTTTCAGACCCATAGCTAGTCATCCTCTGCAAAATTGAATTTTGACTCAATTTTCCCACTTCTCTCTTCGCCGGCTGGGAGATGACTCTAAAGTCACAGACATTTCCTTGCTATGGGGTAACTTCATAAGAATACGTGTCTTCAAAATTAGCATCTTCTCTAGCCTCTGCAGGCTTTCTCACTTCTAAATGGCCTCATGGCTAAATTTCATTTTGTGGGTGAAAGCGTTCACTTAGCGAAATGCTTCAAAATAAACGCCTAGAGGGCTCATCAAATTTGTAGCAAAATAGGAAGCAATTATTAAATTAATTCATTTTAACATCTTGCTACCCAATAATTGTTTCTGAGAAGGTTTTCGTACTGTAAACAAAACGTCCTTTAAATTTTCTTGATTTAAGACTTCATTAGCTCTAGGGAAGACACATAATCTTAAAAACAAGACATCTCCCATTTCCACATAGTTGACGCACATTTTTACTACAAGAGACGTATTTGTCCTCTTGCCAGTCTTTGCAATGTCCACGGAAAATTGTCTGCGCTTTTGTAATGAAAAACAAGTCATTAACCAAAAAATTGAAGATATTACTATAAATGTGCCCACTCCTGGAGGAAGTGTGCACGGGGATATCAGACAATAAAATACTTAAGAGTGGCTTACAGGCACCGGCAGATACAGATCTCGGTCAACAGGAATGATAAAGATCTATCACCAAGAATGGTACAGATCTCTGCTAACAGGAATGATAAAGATCTATCACCAAGAATGATACAGATCTCTGCCACCAGAAATGGTGAAGGTCTCTGGCAACAAGTATGATAAAGATCTATCAATAAAGAATGATACAGATCTCTGCCAACAGGAATGATACAGATCTATCACCAAAAATGATACAGATCTCTGCCACCGGAAATGATGAAGATCTCTTACAACAGGTATGATACAGATCTATCACCAAGAATAACAAAGATCTCTGCCAACAGGAATGATACAGATCCATCACCAAGAATGTTACAGATCTCTGCCACCAGGAATGATGGAGATCTCTGCCAACAGGAATGATACAGATCTACCACCAAGAACGATACAGATCTCTGCCACCGGGAAAGATGAAAATCTATGCCAACAGGAATGATAAAGATCTATCACCAAGAATGATACAGATCTCTGCCACCGGGAAAGATGAAAACCTCTGCGACCAGGAATGATACAGATCTCTGTAACCGAAAATAAGTAAGATCCCCGCCACTCGAAATGTTTAAGATATGTGCCACCTCTGCCACCAAGAATGATCTCTGCCCCCATATTTTAAATACAGGTCCTACGTTTTCTCCTTCATGTTGAGCGACAAGACGGATAACTCACGTAAGTTGATGATTTGTGTAAACTGGTTAATCTGTTTTCGCGCGACGAAACTTATGGATTCATTCACATGATGCTCCACTGTGATCTTAAAAGACCCCCTCCTGTAAAATACATGATGCACGGGAATATTTGCTGTTGGGAAGTTCATCAGGATGTGACTTAAGGGGCAACAGACGAAGTTCGCAAGAAAGAGAAGCTAAACAATTACCACAAAGCATAAGACCGTTAAAACTATTAGTATGGATACAATTTAGGTATCATTAACATTTCTCAACTTACATGTCTCAGAGGAGTAAATTATAATACAAACAAGCGTGAATATTTATTGATATGAAGCGTAAAATATATGAAAATGTGTTCATTTTAAGTAGTAGTCGGAATACATTTCGTTCATAAACAGACGAAAAAGAGAAAAATTAATCCCATGTCCATGTGCCTTGAGTTACCGTCAAGTTCTTATAATGTGCCACCTTCCAGTCCTTCACACGTCTTCTTCTGTCACCCGGAGCCTTGTTTCCTTCTACCAAATAATTTAACGAGGAACGGTCTGCGCATTTTTACTGCTACATGACCACTGAGGAAAAAGTAAAATAAGTCTTTGAAGCCACAAAGCAACATTTCTGTCACTGTGGTATCGATACACAAGTATGAATTCTTCATTCCAGCGCCTGGAGTGGTATCGAAGTACACACCACTTTCCGGCTCGGTGTACCTCAGAGCTGCCTGCTTGTCATGTCGTCATAACGTGACCAGATCCAAATATATGCTATATCTCGATGAGGGCAACTGCATTGACGGGGCCACAGTCCATCCTCTACTTAGATAGTTACAGAGGCCTAACGAACGAATTTAAAGACCTTATCATTATTCTAAACACTTGCTTTCGATAATCGAAACATGTGCGATTAGTGGAAGGTATTGTGTACACATTTTCGGACGATTAACGTCTTCCGACAGGCCATCGTAGAAAAAGTAGAAATGTCCTTACCTCTTCTTGCTGAACGTAAGAATACCAAATATAAAGAATATGCTATGCTGCACGTAGAAAAGAACATATTTTAGACACGGTCTCGAAACACGAAAATATGGGTTGCTGTTCCAATGACGTACCAACACGGGTGCCGAACCTTATCCTACATTTAAAATAAGAAGTCCAAGTATATGTCCGACGAACCAATTAAAAATAAGTCCCGTAATGATGAATTAGAGTGTACGTCAAAAGCCGACGTGATTTTTTGTGTAGCAATATCCGAATGCTCCCAAGCTAAGTGCACGACACACAAATTTCAATGTGAGTTTGATTTTTATAACATGCCTCTCCCCGAGATGACTGCCGCATGATACACTATCCGTAGGTTCCTATTATCTACGTACTG
>JAAAKM020006971.1:76811395-76830178 GCA_010016025.2 Alatinidae sp. Z8VKAUB7J3 | reverse complement strand
TGCTTTTAAACAACTCTGTGGTATCTTGTATAATCTGATGTCAACTCAGCCTTTATTCTTGCCATGTTTGAAGGCCAGGCAAAACTGTATCGAGAATTCAGTCCGGTAAAATGTCGCCGTCTGGATTGGATACTCAACTACAAATTATAAATAGGACGATTTTTATCCTGCAAGCAAACAAGCCAATTCCCGCTTACGAAAGAACGTTTAACAGCTGGTCTAGTCGCCCTTTTTCGCAATCGCATTCTCAAGGATCTAGACCAGTGGGTCCATGCACTACAGACCCCTTGGGTGCTTGAAGCAAGCCATTCCGAACCTAATCCTTAGCTTTTCCCTAGTGGTTAGAGTATAACTTTTCACAGCTAGTCTAAACGGGGAAATCAACAGCAATGTCAATAGCAGAAAGAAAAAACACATTCTAAGAAAGTAATTGTCACCACTGTAAATATAACAAGGAAATAGTATAATAGAAATCAACCACTGTGTCCTAAAGCAGTGCTAAGCATCTGGATTTCATGGACCCCTAGGGCGTCCCCATAGGGTACTTTAGGGGTCCTTAACATGTTTAGTAACGGAAGGAATAAGTAAAACAAATCGTTAGTGCATCATTGCTTCCAGCTCCACTACAAAAATCAAAAATCAAACCATCATTAAGAGGAAACCACTTTCGGTCCAAAATCCTCTACAGCTTTTATGAGGTGGCGGGGTCCCTCCAATTTGTTGGACCTAATTATAAATGCGTGAATTATGAGGTGAAATTTAGTGACTCTAACTAGAGTTTGCTCCTTTCTACTACACACACTCTACTACAAACACTTTGACTACTGCTGTTGCAAGGTGTTCTTGGGTTTTGCTTTCACTGTTATCTCTTCGATCCCGGCTGCTGTAGGTCTCTCTATTTCCACCCCTCTCTCTCAATATTGTACATTGTCTTTGGATTATTATTGGTTTTTTTAGTTTAATTTAGTTTAGTTTTGTTTCGATGATATTAGTTTTTTCTTCACTTTTGGGCATTTCCCCCTGCTAGTTACAGTTGACAACAATTTCTGCTGCCCAAGGCCTTTATTTCAAAAGCACAACCAACAAAAATTAATCAAATGTGCCATTCCTGTTGTTGTGATTAATGATCAAACGTATGAGTGTATTTGTAAATGTATGTAAGCAGCACATACGCATATTTCACGATGCTCAATTTTCCACAGATGCCGTCAATGTAATATCTCTAACGCAGGCAGAGGTAGGCGGCAAGAAATAGGTTTAGATCATCAAAGTAATAACAAGTGAATCGAGTGACAAAGCAGTCCGCAAGAACATTAAAAGACACAATAACCACATTGGCAATTCTTAAAAACAGGGGCGTGACAACTCCTGGAAATAAAAGTCCTTGATTTCGTTCTTGTGTAACATGAAATGTAAAGATTTGGTCCTTTTACGTTTGCTGATAACGTTTTCCAAAACTTGATTAGAAGAAGATGCTGAGGCAGTTATAAATGTTTAATTTTGAGCCGGTAAGTAATTGCGCTCCGTGTGCTCTATTCACTGGCCTGGAGTCTAATGATGTCATATACATAAATAAGTAACTAAGCAAGTCGCCACGTAAGAATAAAACACAACAAGCAAGTCAAAGATTATCGCACTAAGAACTAAGATATTATGCCAGTTGTCTCTTTCTTTATTGCTAAAGCTACTCAGTCAGCTCTCGTTATATCTCGCTTGCTGCTTGTTCTAGCCAGCAACCGCTGGTAGATTTGGTCAAAGTCCATGGGTTGGACTTTACAGAGACCCTGATTAAGTCATGATCAGGCAACAGCCAGCTGAATACATCATCTGCCATAGTCACACCTGAAGGGTGTGGGCGATAGTATTAACCGGTTACCTAGTTTGACCAGTTATTCCAAAGCGGCATGTCAAAAAGGTCTTCAAGTCGTTTGCCTAGTTGTTACTACTTGACGTAGTGACGTAGTAGTCTCGGTGGTGTATTGATGTATTCGGTGCACTTAACCTAGTGGTGTGGAAGACTCTTTGATGTATTGGAATAAGACGTGCATTGACGTAATGGTTTGGTAAATTCAGTGATGTTGTGAAAGAAGAGGTTTACTTGACGTAGTGGTGTGGTAGATTCAGTGGTGTATTGGAATAAGACGTACGCTGGACTCAAAGGTGTGATAGATTTAGTGGAGTATTTGAATAAGACATACACTGGACTCAGTGGTGTGGTATATGCAGTGGTGCATATTCATTAGAGGTACAGTGGACATAGTGGGTGGAACATTAAGTGGCGTTTAGGCATAAGAAGTGCAGAGAAATTAGTAGTAAATCTACTAAGTACTGCATAGACGTAGGTGATGCCATGCAATAAATGATGGTCATTATTGACTATTTTAGTGATACTGGTTTTGTAGTCATGGTCGTGTGATAGGTAAAGCGGCTTACGAAGGTGGGTAGTGGTGCAATGGAATTATATATTTAATGAAATAAATAGATGAAGCAAGTTAATAAATTGTGCGGTAGGCATATACGTCGTCTCAAATTTAAATGTAAATGTTTCATTGCTTCCTTATAAGGGACCTTGCCTGCCCAGGTTAAGATTATAATATACACTAAGCCTATGAATTTGTCATTTGCGTAATATTTTAACAATTTGGGAAGGGGCTGAGGGTGGGTAGTCATCATTGTATATATGTTTTCTAAAAAGACATAAAAATGTTAAACTCGTAATAGATTGTGTATATATACTTGGAATATATAAAATGATGATGATGATGATGATGATGATGACGATGATAATGATGATGATGTTAACTCATGCCCTCTGATGGCAACGTGCAAGAAGTGAAAGGGGCAAAACCTCCTCATTGTAGTACTACGCATGAGTTATGAATGTAAAGGAATAGTCGTATCAAAATCTTAATTTTTTTAGAAGATCAGCCTAGAACGCTCAGTGGCAAACAGACTGACAATTGGTTAGTAGGTATTATAAAGGTATTACAAATTATTGAGGTAATTTACAAAAGGTTTATAAGATAAAACTAGCTATTACACTGTGACAGTCATCACGTTCATTTTCTCATAAGGAAATTTTGTTTTTTGGGTACGTGCGACTAATATTTACTTTCAGTCTTCTGTGATACACTACGACGCAGCTAAACTCTTATGTTGATGGTAGCAGGTTTCTACTACGAAGGTGAATCACAACATGAGCAAGCGCTGGTGAGATTAACCTCAACCCTCAGTCTTTGTGGTCATGTGTCGTGAAATGGTGAACTCTCTATTACTTCTCCAGAGCGCACTCGAGGACCATGTACAAAACCCTAAAATGCATAAGCACAAAAGGAAAGGAGGCTATTATACAAACAAAAAATATTCGCACACTCACCTTAGCATTCACTTTCCGTGATAGCACACTTTAAACAACTGTTCATTTCATCAAAGTGTAGGATTTTGTGCAGTCTGGTCATGAAAGTGGAAAGAGAGCTATTCTCTTTCGCCTGCTTTCTCCTTCGTGAAATTTAATATATAAACCAAAAGTCTATGGTGCACAAAATTTGTCAAAAATATACTCCAGGGAATATGATAATATCACGACAGTTTTCGTTTATCTGCAATTGATCTACCAGGCGGAATACGTAATTTCGTAATGAATAGCAATGCCCAGCAAAGAAAGCGCGTGTGAAACATGTCGAAGATTCAAATTGAACATAAAAAAAGATATATTTGGTAACCAAGCTTTCGATGTATTATCACATCTTCCTTAGGGTATAAGAATCTTGAACAGTAGGTACGATATATAAGGACACAGTGGCCTAAATAAACAACATACTTAATAACAAAGGATTATTGTTCCATATTTATAGTTTCCGTTTAGTTCTTGTTTCTATTTTTCTCGTGCAAACTGTCCCCGAACGTCAGTTGAAAATCAAATCCCGCTTTTACTCTAGGTTACAAGTAATGACAACAAGACATTTATTTCAAATATGTATCATCAAATTAGTTCTTCAGTTTTTGAGAATTATGGTGCGTATCTTTCGACCTCAAAACTTGAGATATATAGTGAAAGTAAAACGCCAAATATGGAAACTTCATTGACAACGTTTCGTCTAACAGACCTCTTCAGGTCACTTCTGAAAATTGGCTAAACTGAACTCAGAGACCTACAGTACAGATATTGTAACGGAGTCGCGCAGTAAATAGTTCAAAGTTTCGTATCTTTTCTCCAAACAAAATCCATTTGTTAAATATCAAATCTACACGTTCTAGTTAAAGTTAAAAGTAGATTTGATATTTAAGAAATGGATTTTGTTTGGAGAAAAGATACGAAACTTTAAGCTAATTACTGCGTGACTCCGTTACAATATCTGTACTGTAGGTCTCTGAGTTTAGTTTAGCCAATTTTCAGTAGTGACCTGAAGAAGTCTTTTAGACGAAACGTTGTCAAGGAAGTTTCCACATTTGGCGTTTTACTTGTAATAACTTCTTGGTGGACTGTTCACCTTTCATTCATGATACATAGTGTCACAGTTGCAAATATATGTTGTACTGAGCCTTTTACTATCAACTGACTTTGATGGCACTTGAAGTTGCTTAAATGTGGTCTTGAAATGGCAGGTGCGCTACTCCTGCGTTTCGGCGACATCTGCTGACCATGTATTGTCGTGTTTTAATTACTTAAGATAACGTCTTCTATTCAAGGCCTGCATCACGTTATATCCTATGTTATCTCTCGTCGATTAAGGAAATAGCAGCGTCCGGACATTTGGGTCTAAATGAGCCGAATCGGACGATTAGAGTGCTGTGAATAAACACACACTGGCGGTAGAGTACACATCCCTATGTAACTATGAACATAATTGCAAAAGGAAGAAATCATCACCAATCCAATGAACAAAATCGAATCATCCCACAGTAGCGAGCTTTTAAAAATCACAAACAAAGTGAATGAACAATAAGTTGTCAACCAGTCTACACCTAATTAACTATGTTACTTAGGACGTAAGGACAGAGTTCTTAGTTTTCACTGATGTCCATACAGAGTCTAGCTGATATGATTATTTGCCTTGATTTTTCAGTAACGTAACTTTTTAAGTTTTGCCAATTTCTGTGAAAATAAGGGCTATCGAATCTCAACGTTTTTTTCGGTGTGAGTCATGTGGTAATGACGTCATCATAAGATCACGTGACCACATATTTTTAAACAGTCAATTGCTCTTAAAAAACAGACAACTACCTAAATAGATTTTTACGGTAGATGAAAGTTCGATGTGCAACTGCAGTCAGATTTAAAAGGGTGGGAGCCATCCTTTCCACGAATAGGACTAATGTTTTCAATAACCTTTCTACTATCACACTATACTATTTTCTTTTCTCTGTCTTCTCAATCCGGTCTAATTAGCTATTTTCTGCAACTGTGCAATAATGTCCTTATTGCTTCTATGCTGCAACAATATTTGACAAAGACAAAATTTGATAATGTAAAGACAAAAGACATTATTCAATAGCAAGAGACATTATTCATAGCAAAATCCATAGCTTTCTTGCAAAATTTTTCTCTAAAGTTTTAAATTAAAAATTGATTCAACGATACACTATGCATTATCCCAATTTACCAGATAATAAAAATCCTAAGTATAAATATAGAATAAATATAAAATATAGAATACTTAAGAATAAAAATACTTACAAATAAAAATAAAAATATGAAAATATTAATATAAAAATCTCTAAATGGCACTACATGATGATATGATATGTTTTACAACTAAGCTTTATTTAATCAACTTACAAATTGAGCTTTATTTTCTATAAGGAAGACGTGAGACGTGCCAAAAATATGACGTTTTAGCGGGTTTTAGCAGTACGAAACAATAGCTTAAAAAATCTAACATTAGCTGAAACGAATAGCTTTACAGATTTGTACCATTAGTATTTTTACTAATTGTCAAACAATCTTGTTAATTCCATTGTTTATATCAGTTATAAGTGGACTTTATACTGTTTGAATTATATATTTATCTCTTTCAATAAATTAAGTACTTCTTCAACATATGGAACTTTCTTAATCAGTCTTGGTCGTATTAGAAAGTACAACTACCTGAACATCAATTGCATAAAATACCAAAGCAATAATCTATATTTAACACACATATTCATAATTAAGCAAAGAGATCTCTCCCATGATTCACAATATGGGATTTGCTACAAGAAGTTGGATAATTGGATTATTCTCCAGCTATTTTTATGTCGCTTTTGGGCAGAAGGAAATCCCCCTCAGGTTGTTCAACGTCCATAAAAGAGCGCGTACTGAATAAGGTTGGTTACTTAGGGTAACTCCTCAAAAGTTAGGAAGATTTAATGCAGAGAAACAAGGTACTGTCTGATATAGTGTTGATATAAATTAGACACAAGCGTGGGAAAGGCACCCATCATGTGGTTGCAAGTTTGAACCATTTTGTACGTTTTGATCTGGCCAGACGTGGAACATAAAAGTATTTTTGTAAATTATCAGTAGAGGATCTTATCCACCTTTAGATTGATTAAATAGATGAGTAATAAGAATTTGCATCTCCCAGAAATCATGGTTTTACACTGCATTATAGTTTGACATTAACCACAAAGCTGCAATTCACCGAATATTTTGAATAATTTTGGCTGATAATTTTATTAGCTCACCTACAAGGCTATATGAAATATCTTCATTTCGTAATAATAGTACATCAATTCCATCATCAATGATTACTATAACCTTATGTCCGACTGTGGGTATTTTATAGTGAAACTCAATTGCCAGCTAGTTTGGTTTTTTCATAAGATTCGGAGAACTCCGTTACAACTTCTCCTATCCATTTTTGTCACATTTGCCATACCATCCTTATTTTCTACTTTAACTTGTTGGTTTTTTATAAGCAACTCCATTTTCGGGGTCAGGTCTCGAGTTGCTTAGCAATTTTCCAAAATCAGGCCTGGAGTTGCTTAAGTAGTTGCTTAGGTATCACGACACATGAAATACCAAATGATGGTTGGATCTTTGATCTCTTTTCTTGACGTATTATCAACTGTGTAATATTTGTTATATATCAACAGTTTGTAATCAATTCTTAGTGAAAAACGTTTCTTGATTTGTTTTTCAGGCGTTATAAAAATTATCCCTCCTGAATTTGAGGCCTCGAGTTGCTTAGCTTGTTGCTTAGATTTTGGACCAAATCGAGGCCTGACAACTAAGCAACTGAGTTGCTTATAGAAAAAAAAACCGTTTACCTTCAGAACTCGAAATTACAATCGAGACTGCTGTTTATTTCTTACCTGCTCTTAATTACCTGTCCATGGGATGATGAGAGAGGAAAACGTCATTCTTCCCAATACAGGTGATTCCATGGGCTGTAACTGCTGTAACATCACCATTCAGTTTCGCTCTAACAATAGCCTTGTGTTCATGCAGCTTATTAGCGAGTTTTTCTTGCACTTACTCGATCAGAAACTCCTAACAAAATGGATTTTTCCGAGGGCGTTACCAATTACCAGTGATAAACATGCAAAATCGTCACGCAATTTCATGAGTAAGGTTTAAAGTGAAACAGAGTATGGTAAAGTTCGGCTTACTTTACGCTTTGAACATCAAAGAGACTTAAGTTAGATACCAAGAATTCTTGTTTCTAGTTGCTTGAAGACTCATCACCGTCAGTGATGCGAATCTTTCCGCATAAAACGTAGTACGAATCATATAAGATGTCAGAAAGTTTCACTTACTCTACATTGTAAACTTTAAATTTTATACGTTGAAGACCAAAGGATAATAAATTAGAAACCTGTAGTTCTTATTTTAGTGATCTCAAGACAAAACTTGGTCATGGATACTAAACATTATGGGTTAGAAGGCTTCATATGTATGAAGGAAGAAAATTTACAAGAAAAAATTTAGATTCTTTTAAGGTTTACAAATACTTTTAAATAGGAATGCGAGGACTGCGATTTAGTATATAATGTTTTATACTTTAAAATATCAAGGAAAGAGAAATGTGATTGACACTGACATTTAGTAGGGCCTACATCAGCAATAGATGAGCCAGGTGGAAAAAGTAATATTGAGATAAATATCAAACCCAGCATTTAGGCCGCAAAAGAATCATGATGCTAACGCAATAAATACAAACAAATAATTAGATCCTGAGCTTTTGATGCTTCCTCACATCATTTTCAAAGGTGAAAGTAAAACGTATGGTAAACAATGGTGAAGTACTTATTGCCCCTAAGAAGGAAAGTAAGTAATAAGAGGAGAACCAAGGTAGAAAATGAAGTGTTAGAAGAGAGAAAGGTTTATTCAAGAAAACGTTAGGTTGAAGTTTGGTTTAAGTTTAGACAAAAGGAGGCCTTCTTTAAGAAGAAGACCGAATTCAGTAGAGGCTGAAGTAAGAAAGGTAAAGTTTAAAATGGAAAAGTGTGTACATTTAGTACAGAAAATATCTTATTGTGTTTTCAATTAATCATCTTACTAATGCTTATGCCTCTGCTCCTCTCCCACTTTTTTAACTACTTCTAAAACAACACATATTTTTTCCCGTCGCTCTCTTTGTTCTACTTTAAGGTAGAATAACTAATAATTCCTAAATATGTTACTCTCGACAATACCGATAATGATATAAGCAGAGAGTTCTAAGAATCCAACCTCAGATATCTGACTTCAGTCTATAAATGATTGTCTTGTTTTTTCTACCATCTGATTCAAATATGCTTGCACATCATACACAGTGCAAACACATTGGAACCAGTCGCGAAGTTGACGGGGGTAAAGGCGGGTGCCGCCCCCTGAGAGAATTTACCAGCGTACTCCCTCCCCCCTGACATTCTGATCGGCATATATATTTTTCACTGTAGTATATCATAATGCATCGGAAATAAAAAATGACGGACCTATGAACTGACAGTGGGTGACTCTTGCCCGAATGTCCATGGGTATGTACGTTGAAAGTTCCCTGAAAATGCCTTCCGTGAGACATAACTTCAGAACTACAAAAAAATTGTGTCTTTTGGCCTTAATGAACAAACTTTTTTCACGACTTTCAACCAATGGCTTAGCTTGTCCCAGCTAGAATTTAGACTATGCAATGCCACTTTCAGTTGAGTTTAGCCACCTCTGACATTTTTGTATCGATGTAACCAAATGTGATTCTATTGTTAGGATTATTTCCGGAGAATGAAACTTATGACCGCCCCCCCTTTCATATTTTGGAAATCCCAACGGCCCCCCTCTTTTAGAGGGCCAGCTTCGTGACCGATTGGAACCCTGGAAATATACTCGACATTGAGGGTTTTGTCAGTACTTTACAGATACCCATTCTTTCTATCCTCTCCTGCATAATACCATAAAGAAAACGGCATGGTTACGAATAGCTTAACTGATCTGACAAGCCAATACTACATCGCGAACTTTGACAGAAACTCGGCGCCAAACTGCCCTTTAACTGGATGGATATTTGCTTCTTACAGCATTTTAAAGATTGGATTTATTCTCTAAAGCGAAAGAAATGCAGAAACCCAATCGACTATAAACTCAATAAAATTATGATATGAATGATGTCTAAGAATATAATAACAATCAGAGATCATAGACAAGAAGGACATCGAAGGTAAGTTATTGTATTAAAAACTATAGTCAACTGCACATACATTTTGAAAGCCTAATTTAACATGAAAGACCCAGGGAATTTTTTCTGACCCTCGAACAAATTGCAAACGTTATATATTTGGTATCGTCAGAACGGATTTTTTTTGTAGATTGATACAGTAACACCCTTCCCTCAAAAAAGTAAAGCCCCATCAATGAAACGTTAAAAAGTTTGGACAGAGTCGTTGAGACCGAAGGGGATAAACGCAATATCAAAGACATCGAATGGAGTGGTGATAGCAGTTTTAGCGATTTGCAGGGGTACCACAGAAATTTGATGCTTTGCCCTGACAAGATCGATTTTGGAAAAGATAGTCTTGCCATGAAAGTGAGAGGTGAAATCTTAACTGTATGGAATAGGTTCGATTTAAAGCACAAAATTGTCACTAAAGAAGCGCAGATCACCTGGGTTTTTCTTAGAGAACCTGTGAAGAGGAGAGGACCAAGAGCTTTGAGATGGACGAATGATTCCCACCTGCAACATGTGTTGATATTCAGATTTAACAATACTGAGACGGTCGGGTACAAGTTTGCGTGGGCGAGGAAAAGGCTTAATGGTGGTCTCCTTGTAGCATGTTCGTGAGTTGTCAGAAACATCTCTCAGAATTAAGAACTATTGAAACTATACACATGCTTTTATTCGGGACGATTCCGTCAAGGAACCTTTCCAACTTCCTTCCTGTGGATCCTATAAAGTAATCGCAATCCAGCCTAAGTATTTTACTTTGGATATTCTGGGTAAAAAAGACAATGTTAATTTAGACGGATTGAAACAGGCATTTGTCGAACCAAGCGACCATTTGGGCAATAGCTCGATTCATTCGAACACAAATGCGGCAAATTCGAAAGACACAGCACCAGAAATTAGGAAAACTCTTTTTGGGTGGCATGTTAATTTTCACGATCACTTTATTTAACATAAATTTCTAAAATTTAAACGAACAGTATATAACATTTTAATTCTCTCGATTACTTATTAGTTTTATTCCTTACATCGAAATTTCACTTACAATTTGAATAGAAAAGTTTTGTCATAATAACAACAAATTTTCGTATGGCAATCTGCAAAATGTTTCCGTTTTAACGATACCAAATATCATACGTTTGAAATTTGTTTGAGGTAAAGCCAATTTTTTTCGATTTTTCTACCGGACTCTTAGCTGTAAGGCTGAATTTTGTTAACAGAATTTGATTCAGTTTGTTGCGATCAGGAAAGTATATATGAGAGCGTAATTAACTTTAAGGTGTGTGGCAATATTTTTGTAGCTTTTGCACTGCGGTTTGTTATGAGAAATAATATACGATCAAAGGTCATTCTGGCATAGGTTTATGTTTCCATCAGCTAATAACGAGGTCTGTGCCTTAAGCCCTCTATTTAGGAGCTAATATTTCAATCTATTGTAAAATTGTCACAATAACAAAGCAGTGGGTCAGGCATTGTCCAAGAAAGAGGGCGTAGTCGTGTTAACTAATATCATTATTTAATGAAGCCATTCGTCAAAAATTACTTACGGCGTTTTAGGAAGATTGAGTGTAATACTGCCTTTTGTGTCGCTTCCAAACGTAATGTATCCCAGGATTCCCATGCTAAGGTAGAGAACTATGACAATAGATGCAACAACTCGTAACACCCAAGGAAAATCTTCCTTTCTTTTCATTTTATTTTGTGTAGGAAGCACCTGCAAGGAAGGAGAACAACTATTTAACTGTGGACAAACATAGAAATGGAGAACACTTTTTACAATTATCGGAGATCAACAGGACTGCCTTACCAACTGCGACAACTCCTTGCTTTAATGGTATTTATTTCTTTTAGGCAGAGCCACTTTTCCCTCAAAAGCAATCTTATTCGTTTACCTAAGGGACCATACATTCACAAAGGTAGGGAGTCTATCATTATTATACAATGGAATCTGTTGCCTTTATTGGTGGCAATAAGAAAGAGAGAAGTCTGAAACTCAGCAAGTTTTGACGACGACATAAACTTCCCAATGCAAACGATTTTTAAAGTACCTGTAGACCTCTTACGCAGAATTAAACGTTGTCCTCAAAATTAATGACAGGGTTTCACGTTCTTATTACCAGAGTTAAATTCATGCGTTATCCTTTCTATGGACTGCAACTAACAATAAATTGTGTATGTATGAAGAACAAGGCTAAACTTTAATAAATTTAGAAGATTTGAAGTAGTACGAAATCAATAAATTTCGCATCAGAAAGAAACTTTTTCTCTCAATTTTACACGATAAAAGGAAGGCTCTGTGCTTGAGTAGAAATTTACAAATTGTCGTAAACTTATGGCGGGATGCTTTTATAAAACGTGCAAGTGTCAAAAGATCTTACATTTTTACAATGTGACTTGCATATAAGAAACAAAGTCACCGCCGGTCTCTTACAGGCATGGCTGCAATTGAATCACGAACTTTGGCAGAAAATATCATGAAAGACGGTGACACTCTCTGATGCGAGAACAACAAGCTATTGCATTTTCTACTATTTTTATACAACCAATGAGAAGAGGTGATTCAAGTTAAGTATCTGAAACACTGCGTGACTTTACTTTAAAATGGCAATTTAAGGATATGAACGAATATGCAGTAACAAAATAAGTAATGAGATAAAGTGCCAAAGCTGAAACAATGAGTTTCTACTATGACTCGTAGTGGATTGCGTGAGGAAGACGGGCTACTGCCGTTTTAAATTATGAGATCTTTCTAATCTGCCAGTAGTTTCAACGTATTTATTTGAATTTCATTAAAATAGCGTTTTCGTGAGTTGTGCAAAGATCAATACACATCAGCATTGGCCAAGTCACGGAAAGTAGTAGTAGGCAAAATTCAGTGATTCTTAAATATACTTTGGAACCTCAAGTGGACTTCTTTTACGTTTTGATAAAATCGTCAAACTTTCTCTTTCTTTTTAGCCTCACAAGTGCAGTGCATTAATCTGTGAACCATCAAGACTCTTAAAATGCCATTAAGTTTGCCAAGACAAGAATAGCACATAGAAATAAAGTACCGTTGTAAATCGCGCAATTTGCTTATCCATGTGAGAGTATTATAGCAAATACTTACAACGGCAATTCCTTCGAAGGCGTACACAATTTGTCCAAATCCAACCAGAAAATTCTGGAAACCATTTGCCGGGGGTAGTGATAGAGGGTTGTTAGTGTTCCTCATCAGATACTGGTATATCACCAGCAATCCAAATAGTATTACAACATTGGCCACTGCAGTCATGTAAGCCAACTTGCGCATTTGACGAATAATTGCCGGGATGAACAACATTGGGAAAAGAATGATCATCCATACTCGAAGGTCCAGCTGCCCTGTCACCTGAAAAATAGAAAAAAGTTAATATTTTCAAAGGCTGCATACTTTCTTTAACGCATGAACTTGTGTTTTCCATAAATGTTACAAAGCTTCTGTCTCCAGATTACGTGTGCATGGAAAGGCATCAGTAGTGAAGCTCTTTATTGGCACAAGAAACAGACAGCATTTTGTCATCTGGGAACATGGTATTGGTGTAAAACTCTTTCAGCTATGCCTCCTCTATTTAAGTTCTATGGAAAAGCATAATACTTTCATTAAATATAGTGAATAGCACAGTTGGGAGAGAATAACGACAACCCCAAAATGACCTAATATATGATAACAGAAGAAAGAGTGAGTTGCTATTGATAGCACTAAGTAAAGTGTTAAGGAAGACAACTCTTCTGCTATACGCCCCTTCAAAATTCGTCACCATCAACTCTGAATGGCTTACAAGGGATGATTAAGGATACCTCGATTAACATTAACGCATAAAAAGCATGGACCCTTTTGTAAATACTGATAGCATATGGAACTAGGTTCTTTCCTTTTCTTTTGTTTTGCATTAAACGCTCTTTCCTAAACACTAGTCACTCTTACATGGACCCTGTGAAGTTCATTACGTAAAAGGGTGTGCTTCTACGGTTCTGCTCTGCTGGGAAGGTAAATTTCAATTGCATAAAGCTTAACGTAAACGTCTATTCGGTATTACTTAGTGGCTTATGTGATGACTACATTAAGGATAAATGGGTCGACATGCACAGTTTATAGAGCATCAGTGTACAAAGGCGTTGATTCGGAGTTCAAATTTTGTTCTCATATCTCAAGTTTCTCATATCTCTAAAATTTAGAATCTTTACAAAGTAATAATTCAATCGATGAAATGACCTACTGAAAATAACATGACGGCCAAACACGAATAACTTGCTTCCATCTCTAATAGTACTTTAATTTCAAAAGTGCTTCCAAAACCATGGACGCGAAGTACCCCTCTTGATACACAGAGAAACACGCCTCTTGCGTAATAACACAGCAAATTAAAGGGATACCTCCAATATATAAGTAGAAAACAAGCTAGAAATAAGCACAGGTTCTGATAATAGGGGATGGATACCCTACACTTACCCGTTGTAAATTTTGTGTAATGAAGACAACATATACACAACAAAATCCAACTTGTAGTGTGCACAGAAAGGCATCTGTGATAAACCTTTAATGGAAGAATAAGAAACGAAGATCATATAGTGTATGATCAATAAATCTCTCGTATAGGTGTAGCCTTCGACTTATTAACATTCCCAAGGCTTGCAAATGAAAAAATGTCTTCAATTGATTTTGTTATTGCCATATTTACGAGAATACACACTGCAAGTGCTGTCTAAAGAAGTAGAGCCAGGACAAAGGCGTTGCTTGAAAGTAGGAGCTATACACAACAGCTAATTTTCAGGCCTGTGCATCAAGTGATGATGACAATAGCGGAAGTCCCGATAAAACAAACTTGCAGTTAAAAGGATACACTTTTTTAGTCAAGTTATGATGCTGTAAGGTGTTTGACACAAAATAGAAGAAAAAAGCTCACTGGCTATTTATTATATCTTTATAGTCCCAAGTTCTAACCAACACGATTTATACAGTATTATATTTTTGACAATTTCCATCTATCATCTCTATTATAAATTTTTTTCCAAATTCTTATGGGGCTAAGTTATCAGTCGGCTAGGAGTTGCCTCCACAGGAGCCTCCACCTTTAATGGGAATAGTAAAGCTTTATCAGTTTAACACTGAAGCTGTAAACGTCCATTCCAAGGCAAAACATTTATTATCAAAACAATGTTTTTACGTATCGACAGTACCGTGTGTAGCATGAACTAAACAAGCGGCTTTTAGTTAAAACGATCACTGCTGGTAATGTCTGATTCCCAAAGCTCAGTCTAATATTCCTTCTATTGCAGGTATTACGTATAATTCTCTTCCCTTATGCAGAGATCAGCGAATTTTCCTAAGGAATGTCATTAGCAACATGACTTAGTCTTGCTTTCGTTACTTGATTGAACTCATTGAAACATGCTTGTATAAGATTTATTCATGTCAGTAGCTTGCTCTGAAATTTTAAAGGAACATGTTACCATTTACGAATCTCAGCATGGTTTTTGCCTCTAAAGTAAGCCCTATACAGTTTTTGGTAGCTGCGATTGCATCCCGAATCCGAGACCGAGACTTAAAATAATATCAAACTCTAATTTCTTCTGAGTGAACAATTTTTTTGTAAATGATCCTAAACTTTGATACCCGAAATTTTCCCCTGTATACCTTTAGTCTCTTGTGTTTTGCATCATTATGCCTTCACCTTCTTGTTCAAAACCATGTTAAAAGTTATTTATCTTTAGAAACCGAAGGTAATTTAATCATAACAACACCTATTGAAATAATTTTTGTAGATTCTGTGTCTCTAGGAAACAAACAAGAATTTGCCGTTTTCAAACTCAAGTTACTAATGAAATATTTATTACAACTAACATTCCGATTTCTAAGAAAGAACATATCTGAAAGTACACGTTGTGTTATTGCGTTCCGCCTTTTTATCAACTTGCTGATTATAACACCATGTGTTCTCCATGAGGTGGATCTGTATTTTATACAAGCCTTCCTTAAGAGCTATCAATATTATTCATGGAAGTCACAACTCAAAATATTCCTTCGGCTGACAGTTTCTTTAGAAAGATCTCTAGCATTTTCCTAAAGCAGGTGGTGATGAAATATTTCAAGTCACCTGTTCAATTCTCACACCATATTAACTTTATCAGCAGTGTTCCTTTCTGTGAAAAAGACAAGTTACATTAAAATGTTCCTCACGCAGTTTTCTGAATTTTAGAGCAACTTTGAAATATGCAAGAATGTAGCATGGGCAAATCCCATGTGGTTAAAAATTAGTTGATGAAGATAAAACTGCAAAGTAATGAGGCCACCAGTTGCAGATAACACAATTGATTATAGGACTAGGAGGACAGGGGGAGAGCACTTTTAAAGGGTTCAATTTGAAAACTCGACAAGTTTAATTTCATAAAATTTTCTCTCCTATATTCTCTAATTCCTAATATCCATATTTTATTCCCTACTAAACATTCTGAAACCGATCAAAATAACCAAATAGCTTTTCTTTAGTCAGAATAAAAGATCCAAATTAAGAATGTCCTTGGCAGAGGATCGATGGCTGGGGTGGTCCCTTTGTAGTCCCCTGCCATACACCAAACTGAACACACATCACTGCAATTGAACTCAATTGAATCTGCAAGCTCATAATGATGAAATCAAGGTTTCCTGCAATTTTACCTCTTTGCATCTCAGCATTGCAATCTAAGACACAATTCAAATCACCTCCTAAACAATGACACTACACTTAACTCCAGAACCTCATTAAAGCCCTCAGACACCCTCAACATCCCCCAAATTCTTCTTCACAATATTTGCTTCCTCTTCAACGACAGTATCTATTCTCAAAGTAATGGTGTACTCATGGATACTCCTACATCCTCCATAATTGCTGAAATCTTCATGCAATACTTTAAAAGCATAGCTCTTACCACTACTGATGACAAACCATCTATCTGACGATGCATTTGATCTCATCGGGAAAATAGATCCACACAACTCCCTCGAACGTAATAACGGCCTCCAACCCATTATCAAGTTCACCATGGAAACAGAAGAAGATGACAAACTATCTTTCTTTGATCTCCAGCTTACAAGAAACGTTGACAACCGCATTGATGTTCAGTAAACCGACCCAGACCGATCAATATCTGTATAATGCATAACATCAATCACCCTTAGCCCGCAACAGAGGCGTCACAATACCGTCTGTAGGCCTAAGAGCTAGGAAATCAAAGCAGGGCCAACCACCCTGACGGACGAAGAAAAAAGACATCAAAGTCATTCAGAATGACCTTACGTATAAAAAATCCAGATACCCAGGAACAAGAAAGAGAGCCTCTGAAAAACATATGATTTTCCTACATCAAAGACCGGAGCGAAATCATCGAGAGAATGGTCCAACATCACAGCATCAAATGCGCATTCTTTCCATCGTCTGTATTAAGCAAGACTATGCCAAAACCCAAATAGTCCTGTCCCAGATAAAGTGTTAAGCGACTTATGTTGGCAATGAATTTCCCCTTATCCACTGAGTGGAGGCGAAAACATGGCAAGATTGACTTGAAAATTTCTCACCTTAATTATTGGACCTTGATGGTACACAATGTACGTATTTCTGTATACACACTATCCGTGCGTACATTCCTTATAATTACGACAGTGCCCACATATCTCATTAGCTACTCGCAATCTCAAGATAAACAATACTTCGTGACGTCTAATCGTAAACACCGCTCACCGCTCGTTTACAACACAGTAGTAACAACAGGTTAACCGTAGAAATTCATTCTATTTTAATATACAAGAAGGATACCTGGTTAGGCAAGCATGCGTTCCATATGTTGTATAAATACAGCCTGATTCTAGGCCATAAGCATCTAGTTATTCACAACTGAGATAATACCAAACAGTTGAAGATAGCAACTCGACCACAGTTCATCAATTTCGCTTGTTGAACTTTGGCTGTAGCATCGTCAACATCTTTCCTTGGTCACAGCTATGAAGTGAGTGATTTATCAGCTTTATGTATTATCTACTATGAGTAATCCTTATCATGTTTTGTTGCTTGTATTTCATAGTTATATGTTAGATTTATTATCCTCATTATTCGCCGATAGTACGTTTGTTTACATCGTCCAAATTGGCCGCTGTGAACCAAAGGCAAGTTCAGTGTTGCTGTTACTGCGCAAGACGACAGGGAATCGCCGCAACATTATGTTGTAAACATTCATATTAGACTATGTAAGGTTATATCTTATCCTAAAATTTATGGAAATAGTTTCTTACTCCAAAGTATATTATTTTTGTCTAAACAAACAAACTAGCCAGTACGCAGGATTGTATTCTCATAATTATTTGTGTTTTTTCTTGTATTTATTAGGGTTTGTTTCTTTGGTATTTTCTCAGATAGCTGTGATCCCTTTTTCCATCATCAAATTTCGTAATAAGGTGTCAGTGACACCTACTAATAACAGCGACATGTGTCATTGTTGATTCTGCCAGGCCCGAGCGCAACCATCTCTTACACATATATCTTCATTGGTGTTCTTGATAAACAGTGTTTCACATGCTGCTTGACCTTAAGCTACATATTCTGCATTTAATGTGGATATTGCGACTGACTTTTGCTTAATGGTAGACGAAGAAATTAAAGATGCTGCTGAGAAAGAGACGTATCCACTTACTGATTTCGAATCATCTCTATCTGCATTACAAGATGCCTCAGCATGGCCATAATAATTAAACTTGCCAGGATGATAAGTGATACCATGGTGGGAAGTATCTGTTAGATATATTATTATTCTGATTGCTGCTGTCTAGTTAGCTTGTGTTGGCCTTGAACTGAACTTTGCGCATGCGTTCACAGCACTATACTGAGCAAATCGCTCAAAGAGTGCATGGAGGACCTTGACATGCTCTACAGTGGCAATTAATATATCGTCTATATAGCGAAAGATGTTATCAAGTCCCACTAAAATCTTATCTATAATAGAATAGAAAGTAGATGGAGCAGTTTTGATAGAGAAACAAAGCCTTTTTGCTCCAACAAGCCCTTTGTTGGTGTTCAATGTCAACAGACTCTTTATCTAGCATTAACTGATGAAATAAAACAGCTAAATCGATAAAAGAGAATAATTTTGGTTTATTACTGTGGCTAAGTTTTGC
>JAAAKM020006971.1:76795571-76811295 GCA_010016025.2 Alatinidae sp. Z8VKAUB7J3 | reverse complement strand
AGCATTAACTGATGAAATAAAACAGCTAAATCGATAAAAGAGAATAATTTTGGTTTATTACTGTGGCTAAGTTTTGCTAGCATGTCCTGAATGTTTGTCAAGTTGTAGCCATCGTCCTCAATAAGGGCATTAACCGTCCTGTGGTCCCCACATACTCAAATGCTACTAACTGACTTCCATACATGAATTGTGGGCGACGCCCAATTGCTACTGGTAACTGCTTTCAGAATACCAGCTTTGGTCGAGCGGTCATACTCTGCTTCAACATTCTTGGGAATGGCATATCGTAGAGGTCTGGGCCTCTGAACTACTGGCTTTCTATCCTGGTTTTAGCCTGAGACTGGCAGAAAAATCTTTGATTCCGGTCCCCTCGGGTGAATAACTGGGTAACGTGACGCTAGCAAATCATTGACAGTCTTTGGATAAGCCAAAGACTGTGGAGCTACATTGCTAGTTGTGGTAAAACTGCTATTGACAAGATGCGTATTTCCTGTACTAACAAAGCTATTTATGACACTTAATGCGGCTCAGCCCGTCTGGACCAAACAATGAAGTTCTGTGGCCATTTACAAGTATCAAATCCCGATTAGTCTTTTGGCAACCGTGGTGTGTAACAGGTACACTTATTTTGCTAAGCAATTATACAACATTACCTGTAAAGCTTTGTAAAACTAAACTCACCGAAGATACGGGAAAATGATAAATGAGCCGTACACACTGCCTCTGATACTTTGGAACGACAGGCGCCTGTGTCACGTTCCATCTTGAAGTCAACATTTCAACGTTTAAACATACCTTATAAGGCTTCACTTTGTTTTCATTCACGCTATAAAGTTCAAAATTATTGGTGTAAGCCTCTGCTGCCAGAATGTTCTTGAGGCAGCTGTTGTGGTGGCAATCGAAAAGTAATGGTGAAGCTTTACTGTCTGAATGCCCACTAGAGTCAGAACTATCTGAGGAGTTGACCTCAGATGTCAAAAGTGTATTACAGTCCATTTCTGGTATCATATGAGGAGGACAAATCTGTAATTCTGAGCGATTTTCTAATGGTGGTCTCGCATCTCCATCAGCTGGTTCCACATCATACAGCTTGTCTATTTTTCTGTTGACTATAATGTAGGTTTGATTAAACCAATTTTTCATGAATCTTATTTCGTCCCTTTGTGAAGTGGTTTCTTAGTAGAACATGCTGACTAGGTTCAAGAGGCTCTTCAAAGTTTTGTGTGTGTTCGAAAATGGCATTGTAGGCATAGCAGAGATCCTGTATGTGATTTGGACACTTCTTCTGCTGTTCAGGAGGCAAGGTTCTAAGCATGTCATGTAGAGTTTTATTAAACCTCGTACATTGGCCATTGCCTGGTGGGTGGTATGGAGATGTTCTTGACGTTTTGACTCCATACATCTTTTGCATAGCTCCTTAATGACACTTGACTCAAAGTCTCACCCTTGGTCAGAGTACAATCTTGACGGCACCCCATAAACCAAAAACCAATCCCTGACCAAAACCTTTGATACTGTTTTTGTCGTTTGATTCCTTGTTGCACTGCATTAGAGAATTTGGTAAAGACGTCTGTTAGGACTAGCACTTCTTCTCTGCCATTAGTAGTGGGCTCCAGTTACGTGAAGTCCGTGGCTAGCACTTCAAGGGGATATGTTACGGTTAATGTTCACAAAGGTGTCTTTGCAGGGAGATACGGACCCTTTGCCAATTTGCATCTTTTGCAATTCTTTATGTAAATTTTCACGTTTATGTGCATCTTTTGCCACCAGCATCTTTGCCAAACCAAGCGTTCTGCGTGTTTAGCTTCCTGGTGCCCACATTGGTCATGGGTTTGTCTCAGACTTTCTTGCTGCTGGTGACTGGGTAATAGTAGAGAACATAGTTCTTGATTTCCAGCATCAATTGCCTTCCTGTACAAGACACCATTTTTGAGCAGATAACGGTTCCATTGTCGTAAGACGTGATGAACCGTTGGGGCTTCTTTACAACATTTTATAAGTGATAGACGGTGGCCATTATTCCAGTTGTACAATAGTCTGCCAATTGCTGGATCATCATGCTGCCACTGTTTAATCTGCTCCAGGTCCCACGATGACAATGACTTGGCTTGTGTTGATTCTGCATCTTCAGCAACATGTTTGGAATCCACAGTAGCTTGGTTATCTGCAAATGTCGCCATTATGCTACACCAGAGATCTTTGGCCAGTTTTGAAGTTTCATCAACAGTTGCAAGGCATGCAGCGACCTCATCTTCATGTGCCTCATGATGTATTTGTTGTCTTCTGCTTAACACGTCAGCACTAGAATTGTGCTTTCCTGGACGATATTTGATTGTGAAGTCGAATCCAGCTAACTCTGAAGCCCAATGTTGCTCTACAGCTTTTAACTTGCTTCTTCTGTGGGAGTAAGTGAGTGGATTGTTGTCTGTGTAGACAATAAATCTTGCTCCCATCAGGTAATCCCTAAACTTCTCTGCTGTGGCCCACTTCAGTGCAACAAACTGAAAGAATAGTGCTTCCTGTTCTTTTCAAAACCACGTAGTCCCTTGCTGGCATACGCAATAACTCTGCTCTTCCCTTCTTGACTCTGCGATAACACTGCTTGTGGCCAATAGTGGGTGTTTCCAGGGGCTCCACAACTCCACAGCCCCCCAGGAAGGCCCAGTGACTCTGAAATCAACCATTTATTAGGCAGGAACACAATCACATTTTCGTATACAGTCTGATGATCCTGTCTGGAACCTTTCCCACAAATATCTCCCTGAACTCCGGTTGCTGTGCAAGCACGTTGGTCCCTAGCAGTGTAGGTGTGTTTTCTCCTGCGTTACACCATCACCTTGACATCGAGAGCAAAGAAACAACAGTTCTTCAAGATCCACTGCTCCTTCCACAATGACATCCAGTGGCACAAAATCTTAGTATAGAATGTCAAGTTCTTTGGCTGCTCTCAGGTGAAGCAACCAAGGCACTTCCTGCAACCCATTAGAGTGCTTCCTAAGATGGTCTTCGTTATAGGATTTTGTCACCAACGAAACTGATGATCCTGTGTTCACAAGCCAGCTTGTTTGTACGCCTCCAAGTTCTACTGTGATCACAGGGGTCTCTCCTATTGGTCTAAAAAGGCTGCTTGCTGCTCGTATATGTCTTGTGATAATGTATCTTGCTGCCTTTCTAATCCCTATACCAATGTCCTTTGGCCAGCTGCCAATTCTTGCACAATTGTGTCCAATCAGTGCTTTTGATATGATCACAGGATACTGTAGCATGGCAGTCCTGATTAACTGCATTAGCAGCAACTGTATGAACGGCTTTTTTCCTGGTGCTGTTTGGGTTTCTATCCAGTTCCATCCACTGGGGCCTCCTTCCTGATTTTCAGAAAGGGTCTGGCTGGATCTGCTCGTAAGAGCCTTCTCACGTCCTTTTTTGTTTTGCCTGACGTGCACATTTTTAAAATATTGGTCCCTCCGCATGCTGTCAGCTTCTAGGTGCAGGGTCGGTTCCTACTTTGTTAGGTTTTTCATTATGTTTCCCAAACACCTTGAAAACTCTTGAAGTGACTCTACTTCCTTTTGTGATTGAGTGAAAGATCTGTGCAATCCCTGGGTGCGATTCGGTTGCTCCTTGAAGGTACAGCCATTTGGTTCTGTCTGCATTAGACCACAGAGTCACTGTGAACCAGTTCTAGCTTTTTCTTTGTTTGGATGTCTCCTGCTGGCTTAAATGGCTTCCATTGCATTTTGCCCTCAACATTAGCCTCACAGAGTGACGAGTCTTCACTTTTGTCTACTGTCATTCCATGTACCAGTTGCTTAGCCTGAACTTCTTTCAGGTGCTTAGCCTAAACGTCTTTCAGGTCCATTCACATAACCCAGCCGCTGATGCCACAAGTCAAGTTTACTCTCAGCTTCAGTTGCCACGGATACCTTCATTAGCCGGCGTTACTAGTTTTCTATTAACTCTAGGAGATAATAGTTTAACTACGACAGAACCTATTCCTATTGCGACCATCCTCTAATCCTGCGTTTTCATTTAACTCACGATAATAACGAAAAACTTGCTTGTGTCTGGTCATATGACTGGAGGCTCCCAAGTCAATAATCATTGTTCCAGGGTGGAACCATCAAACTCTTGTGAGGCACCAAATGTAATATCGTCATGACTTTCTTCATTGACCCAGCAACATATTTTGATTTGTGATTATTTACTATAGGCTGCCGTTTCGGCCAATTGCATCGAAAATGCCCCTTCTCTCTACAGCCATAACATTTTGAATCATTTCGTTTCCTCTCCTTTCTCGACGGAGGAGTCACTAATGCATCCTCCAGGGGGTCGTGTACTGATTTATTAGATGATTTTCTTGGCAAAGAGTTTTGCTTCTAATCCTTGTGTAGCAAGGCTTCTTGCACGTCTTTTAATCATAAATATCTCCTCATGCCTCAAGAGCAGTAAGTAACGTAGAATAAGTCCGAGGTAAACTCCTGAGTAAATGTAACTACTTGATCCTCGTCTGCTATAGGCGCTCCAATGCCAGCCAGACGATCTGTAATTTCTTTATTCTTTGAGATGATTTTCCATTGACGTCCCTTCTGCCATTTCTGCTCGAAATTACTGTTTCTTCATGAAAATCTTATTTGCCAAAGAATCTCTTTCAAACTGATGTCGCAAGGCATCCCAAGCTTCCTTCCCGTCCTTGCACGACGTAATTAAGTAGAGCTGGCTGGGTGAAATAGCGAGTACAATCATTGAAAATGCTCATTGCGATTTCACGTTATGATCAGCTATCGCCTGAGCTGTTGCCCCTTCTGGCAAAACTTCAGAGCCATCAATGTAGCCCCACAGTTCTTTTGCTAGCAGTGAATGTTTCATTTGGAACTTCCAGGTTGCAAAGTTTGAGCCATCGAGTTTTTCTAACGACCACTTTTCTTCTGTTTGTGCGGCCATTATCGCAAAAACTGTTAGGAACGAATCCAACAATGAAACGTAGAAAACAGAACTCCAAACTTTACCCTCCAAGCTGAAGCCATAAGAAATATAAGCTTGGCACATGACCTCTTGCAAAGTATTGCAGTGTACTGGATTAAAACATCGTAACATATATCGTATAATCGAAATAAGGTGAAGGCACATATAAGACTGATTACTACTACTAACAACAGTCATGAAGGTGGAGGTTCGATCAGGATCTCCTTGCCCTGAACCATGATGGTCCCCCTAGCTAGAAACTCCAGGGCATCCTTAACGGTAAAAAATGTGCATACAAAATCACCCTGCAGATGGACAGCCCAGAAAAAAGTACACTGAAAGAACTAAGTATAGGAAAATACCTTGTGTTTAAATACCAAATCAATGCTACGATTATGAAAGAGAGATTAGATAATGATGAATCGTCTACAGGACACGCCCGGGGATTGTACACAAACAAACAAATAAGAAAGAACCTACAAAATCAAAATCGAATATAACGTCAGGCCCAGAACACAAATTAGGCAATTAAAACAGCTGTACCCTGAGCAACAATAGTGAATAATGCTATAAAGCTATGATACTACTTGCAAAAATACGATAGACGGATACTGGGAAATTGGTTTAGGAAATCATGAGCATAAACATCAAAATCTAATCACTTCTAAATCGTACAAGATAATGGAGCTGAAAACGGCGTTGTGGTCTACCGTATTTCCTCTGATCATAGACCCGTCTATAATTAATTGAGGGCACCAAAAGGGGGGGGTCTATAATTAGAGGGGGTCTTTAATTTCCAGAACAAAGTTCTGAAGAAAATGAGCATATAGAGTTTCAAGAAAAACTACGAAAGTACATTTATACTTTTCATCCAAGTCATGGACAAAGTGATGCTTTTTGCAAAGAATTTCGCTTGCTTATGCTATAGAGGGTGATGATACATTGCAATCACACAGTGATTGTATTATCTTCATTAATCATTGTTGCATCGAAATGTGTGGCACCAATATCTTTCAGCGATTGCCTTAGTCATACTACTTCTTGCATTGCTGAACATCAGGCATTGTGCTGTTCTTCGGCAATAGAAAACAAAACCGTCGATTGTTTCGTACTCAACCAGCTTACCGCCCCATGAACAAAATAACAAAGTGCCGGTTGTGGTTGTGTTTCACAACCAATTTGGCTCACGAAACCCCTTAAGCAGGTGTGGTAACGTGTGAAACTCTAACAACTTTACGCTCTCAATTGCTTGTATAAGTTAAATGATGAATAAGTAATTTCACAAATAAAGTATTTTTTCTCCCTCTTTTCCTCTTATTATGCAAAGAGGACTATGCAATTGTGGATTTTTTGGGTCCTCTCCTCTGGAAAATCTGATCAGGGATTTACTGACGTAAAGCATAATATCAGAAGATGCTTTGATTTGGTTTATGTTGAAGCGTTCTATCACTGATTCTACTAAAAGGAGTTTTTTCTAATATGACGTTTGCAGAGCAACGTTTTCCCTCGAAGTACGAGTTACCGCAGAAGATGCCATGATGATGACAACATTTGTCAAATTGTGTGAATAACTAAGAGATAACTATGAATTGCTCATCATTCGAGAAGTTGAAGAAAAGCTTCACAAGATAGTCAATAGTGCCCTGAAGTCGACTGAAGTCCCCAGTAATCTATATTCGTGACAGAAATTTAAAGACCTCTCCTGATTCGAGTCGATCGTCTTGGAGATTGTGTTTGTAAATTCTGTGTGTCTGGAGCATTGGATGGTAACGTTTGTTCCACTAAAGGTGCCACTGCCTAAATATTTTCTGCTTCACACTCTGCTGGTCTATTGCTGGCTTGATAGTTGCTGTTGTCATAATCATCAAGAAAGCTCATTGTCTTGTTGGGCTCCAGTGTAATTAGACGTTGATGAAGTAAAATGCAATTACATCTCATGTGATGCCCTGACTGCCTGTATTGTACTGTGTAGGAGTGAGGCTCTAAACCAATTTCAATGATTTTACCAGGGATCCAAGTTTTCTTTGCCACATTCTGGTGAAAACCTCTTGGTTCATTCATAGTTCTGACAAGTCCTTGTGATGTTGATTGTAATACAGGAGACCCTTTTCTGATTCCGACCACAATGCATTGCAAACTTTGGTAGCCGCCGTTTTGGTAGACCTCCTGTAGTCAAAACAAATAATGTTGTTTGTGGAGAAAGGACTGCTTCGAATTTATCTGACACTCTTGCTCAAAAGTTGTACTTAAGAAATTATTATGCCGACCTACGTTGAAACACTCAGTGCACCTGCATGTCTCAGGTATTTGGAGAAAATTTTAAGAATCGGAGATCAAGATCCCTACGTTATTACTGGAGACAAATGGAGCACCGATCCGAAAGTGTATCCACTTCTATCGTACATCGACTTAGTAAATTACTTCGTTCTTGGAAGTAGCCCATTTTACTCCTTGAGTGAATTCAAGAACTATAAAACTTTAAACTCGTATGTCCATTTTGTTGCTGGATGGGTTAGGAAAATGGAAGTACTGACTTACACGTCAGCTAAAGGTAAACCAAATTATTTTTTAAGGTCAAAAGTTAATTATGGTCAAGGCATGAACGAGACACCAGTGAACGCATGGTTCACTTGTAAGGAAGTGGAGAAGTAGTCCATACACACTGCACATGCATGGCCGGCCTCATGTTCTCATGTTACTTCTACGATGTTTTACGTAGAGGCAGCGATTCGACTGCGAGAGAAAACTACTGCGACACAAGAAGCTGCCTATTGGAAACTAGCAGCAGCAAGGGAACGTGTCGAGTATACTCCAATAAAGGAGATTGATTATACAGCAGCTTCTGCGCAGAAAAGAAGACTAGATACCCCTATGGAAAATCAGGAGGGAAGCGAGACATCAAGCAGTGCCACGTATGAGCCCAAAGCAGTTTTCAAAGCTGACGAGGACGAGTTCCTGTTCTAACTGTTTACCCCAGTTATGTGGAACACTTTGTACCAAACTCTCTAAACAAAAAGTACCCCATGGTACTTACGTAACTGTATGATCCTGAATATGTAGGAGTATCTTTACCTAATATTAGGAGTAAATGTCACACACTTATTTGATCGTAATACAATTGAGTTTTTGCATTTTCCTTGTCTATATGAGCCAATAGTTCTTCACTATTGTTGCCTACTGTGTGTATTGGCAGAGTGCTATGCATATTGCGATTGACTAAACGTTCAGCAGGAGATGGTAAATTTTGACCAAAGGCTGTGGTCCTCTGTGCAAGTAAAGCAGTGCTTGTGTGTGCTGGTGATGTCTTGAGGCAAGATTTGGCGATTTTAAATTGGCTTCCTATAAATCTGCGTGTGTTGGCATGCGAAGGAGAGCTTGTTATGTGCTGAATGTTGTATTTTTGAACAATTTGCTGGTATGGATGTCCGATAGACTGACCTCCGTTGTCGGAAATGATACATATGGGGACGCCAAATAGTGAAAATATCTTTGAGGTAAACCTTGCCACTTCCTCACTTGAGGTATTATTTAAACGTATTATTTAAGTACCCAATTCCACCATGGTTAAATTGATCTGTGTCCAGAGTGTGTGACAGGCAATGTTAGGGCTATCAGGCAAAATGGCTTGCATACTTTCCTTTGCGTGACTGGCCTAGTATATCTGACATGCATCTCAGTTGGTGACCAACACATTGATGTCTTTGTTTAAACGTGACCAGTAGATACAGCTCCTTGCCCTTTGCATTGATGTATTGATGCCCTTCATGTGTTTTATTGAGCAATTCTTTTTGTAGAGTTGTAGGGGTTATAACTTGTTTCTCTTGTTAGCATGATGCCATCCTCGATGCTTAATTGACCTCACATATGCCAGTAATGTGTAAGGTCTGTGGGGATATCTTTACATCGATCTGCAAATTCCTGCATAATAACTCGGCGTAAGGTGTTAAGTGAATCATCTCGTATGGTCTCTTTGCGTAGTTGAGCTAACTTAGTAGCTAAACTGTACAAAACATACCGTGTTTCAAGTCCACTTTGTCGTCGCTCCTTGATTTTGGCAGCCTGTACAGGCTGTCTCGGAGGATCATGTTTGCTTTTGGCTGATATTGGATAGTGTAATCAAATTTCTGTAAACACAGAAGCATCCTCTGTAATCTTGGTGGAGCAGCAGTTCAGTTCTTTTTGGAAATCATTTTCAGTGGTCGATGATCTTTTATAATTGTTTAGGCATTTCCATAAACGTAAGTATGAAATCGTTCTGCCTGAAATACGCAAGCAAGAAATTCGCGTTCTATATTTGCATATCGCCTCTCTGTATCATTCAGACTTTTAGACGCAAAAGCTATGGGGCAATCGATTTGAATTATGGCAGCTCCTAAAGAGTGCTGACTAGCATCCACATGGATATGAACTGGAACATTCGGATCAGAATAGCAAAGTGTAGCGGCATTGCAAATGACAGTTTTGATTTCCTGGAAAGCATATTCTTGATCAGGGTGCCATTGGTAGTCAATGTCTTTTTCTAACAGCCGTCAAAGTGGCTCAGTGTGCTTAAGTTAAGTATAGAATGTATAATGCTAATGTTCGATAAGTTTTGAATAGTAAGAGTGTAATTGCATTTATTTAACAAAATTACCATCTGTAAAGGAGCTGCAGAGAAAACGGGATTCTGAATGACAGTCCGATTATAGATAATATGTAACATATATTAAGTGTCACGTAACGATCTCGAGTTTGAAATTGGAAAAAGTGGCTGGTTGTCAACAATCAAATGAATGTAGGGAAGGGCCTGAAAGAACAGATAATTCATTTTGACGGTGGTATAGAGTGATTCAGCTGTTGATAGAAAACGGAAACCAGCATTGATGAAATGCCAGACGCTATCGGCCGATAGTTGCTACAGGACAAAGCCGTTAAGCTGTTAAGCTTGCTGGAATCAATATGTAGTTTTCCGGCAATATCGCATGAAATCACCCGAAGAGATGGAAATTGATAAAAACTGTGTTATTCTGAGATTCACGAGCAAGGAGTGCTGATGATACTCTTTGGGCGCATCAAACGTCATGAATACTTTGATGACAAATTAGACATGCTAATGGCTGCGACTGTATCCTGTGATTCAGAAGGCTCACGCTTTATTTACTTTAATGTTCTTACAGTATCAGTGGCGCAGTAAAGATTAATCTATTCACTGAATTCTCTCATACTATTCTCAATTAACCTAATTATGAAAATGAATTTGGTGAACTCTGAGTCTCACAACCTTTTTACTTGAATAGGTATGAGAAGATAAGTCTAGCTCCTAGAAGAGCAGATCAACACTGTAATGGTCCGATTGGATTCTCAAGTAAGTATTGTGGACGATTTCGCTTTTGTCGTATTGAAGGATCAACATCAATTTCTAAAGCATAAGGATCATCATAATCGTTGGCTCAAGTTTCAGGATGCGGCGTTCCTTGGCAAATGATACATTCCATAGCACTTAAGTTGAAAAATCACGCTTGTGGATTTGCCTTTCCTTTCTATCGGTCTGAAGGGCTTTGGGTCTCTAGTTCTCAAAATTAGAGCCTTCGGACTTTGGAAACATTAAAGGGGGAAGTTAGGAGAAAATGGACATTAGGAAGGCGTTGACAAACAACATGAGCTGGGGGCTGATGTAAAGGGGTGATGGTAAAACTATAAGGCAACCATTGGCGGTAGGATACAGGGAAGGGGAAAGTGGAAGTAGAACAGAGGTGAATAAAATAGTGTAATAGACGGCGATAAGGTATTTTAGAATGTATTGAAAATCTGGATCAAATTTGTATCAACATTCCTGGGCTAGATCACTGTATTCAGGGGCTCCTACTTGGTAGGTAGGTTGCAGAGTAATTCTTGTCTATTGGTCATTTACTATTAAAAGTAATGCTATGCAAACCAGAAAAAAATCAAAGGTAAAAGAGCAGGGAGAAGACAATGAAAAACATAGCTGCAACTTAAGCGAAAACCAATAGCATCTTAAGCTGCTATGAACTTCTTCATCCTGCTTTGATGGATTAGAGTGGATCACCAATGACTGTATCAGGTCCGATGCTTAAGGAGAGAGATATAAACTCAAAGAAGGAACAGGTAGGAAGATATATGATGTATTACAGCGACGCTCCGACTAAACGTAGAGAATTGACTTGGTAGGTTTCTACATATCTTAAAGCATGCAAGGGCCAGATGTCATGGTATTGCAGCTCAACGATTTATTGCATCTGGTGGACTCCAGACTTTAGCATTTTTTACAAAGTTTTAATTTCATACTACTCAAGGTCCAGGACAACGAGGGCATGCCCCCACTTTTTGCTCTACTAGGTCAATAATTTTGACTACTTTAAATGCTTAACAGATTGTTTCTTCAGGAATTTCTGATGAATGAAAATGTTGCAAAAACGTGGAGAAGAAAGACAGTAGTGCCTTGGTAAGTGTTTATATATTGACATTGAATTGAACAAACTACTATCACTAAGAAATACTTTAACTATCGACTACCCTTCAGTGTTTGTAACATAGTAGCATATGGAATAAAATAGAATTTCCTCAAATTCAATATTTTTACTAAAATTGTTGCCTCATTTAATGAAAATGCTGATTAGGCTACTGTGGGTGTGACCAACCTACGCTAAAAGAAAGCAATCGCATTATCTTTATTAATAGCGATAGGATGAAAAAGGCTCCAAAAGCAGCAGTGAGCAAGGAACAGTTTTATCTTGCTAAAAACTACTAATTGTATGCAACAAAATAAAATAGGAAAGAGGGAGGTCTTACCAACTGTAATATTTTAAAACTTACTTTTGACCTCATTATGAACAAGAAGATGACTTTGCAATCTTTCATTTTTCCGAAACAAGAGCACGAGTGAAACTTGAAAAATGAGAAAAACCAGGACTTTGTATTAAAGATCGTAGTAAATGCTTCAAAGGGGATCAATCTTCTTCTGACCACAACAGTGCCGTATGTTTCCATGTAGATTAGCTTCACCATAACAATACTATTGAAGACACTGATGACTAAATAGCTTAATCTATGTTAAATATATGTTAAGAAATATGTACAATATTTTGCAGATAGGGGTTAGTGCTGTTAGAAATTATTACTATTTTACGTATTTTCATGTTTGTTATGTAACGTGATTCTTGTATGTTAGACTCGTGTCCATAATCGATGTTGGGCTCAGTTTGCAGATAGAGGCAATAGGTCGTTTATTGAAGACTTGCGATGCATTATTATGCTTAGGCATGCATATTCATGATAGCCGAATTGTCGGATTCTCGACCGAGAATGTTCACTAGTGAACGAACAGGAACTCACGGGAGCAGTTTGCGTCATCAACGTTGATGATTGATAATACGCATTTGTGTACCTGTAGTAACTCCGGATTCGTCATCTTTTAAGGGTTTCCTGTAGTCAATTTTAGAGTAAATTTTTTCATAGTTTGAAGGAATATATGTGATCTGTCTCACGTAGTATATTTGTAATTAGTGTAAAATCATTTTTATAAAGACGACTGTTTGCAGTAGAAATTAGAGATTGTAGGAAGTGTAGATTGTACGGACCTCAGAATGTTAAGCTGAAGGAGGATCAAGGATTGTATTATCCTATCAATGGACTTATCAATAATACATCTTTTGTAAATACGGAATACATACAATTCTCGAAAAGATAGAGAGTGTTTCTGAATCCAATAACTGTCATTTGAAACAGTGTGCGGCGCAATTATTGAGAAATTCTGCAATAAGTGCTTCACGTAAAGTGGAATTGGGAAAACGGTAACCTAAACCTATTGATTCACTTGAGGCCAAACTGCAACTTGCATAGTGTTGAACAACTTTACAGCAAGAGAGGAGAGAAGACGACCTATATGGTTGCTAATTTCCACATTTATTCAGCAGTGATTATGGGAGACCAAGTTGTTTCCAAAAGTCAATGGAAGAGAATTGAAACTTTTACTATCATATTTCTAACAATGTACCATTGCCTCTCTGTGTCAGCCCCATAGATTTTAAACTAAATGTGAGTAAGGACTCCTTTGATATGACGAGATTTGTCACTGTAGAAAACCAAAGCAATTGTAAAAGAAACTACATATTGAGTTATTAGACTGCCGTTGTCTGTAGCAAATGAAGTCTAGAAGTCACACTTCAGATGACACAAGTAATGAGGTAAGCGAAAATTAAAGAATGGCAGTACAGGTATTAACTATCCATACAAAGAGCAAAGTTAGTAATTGTTATGGCCTTAACTTTTGCTCAGCTGTCAAGAACCGTTAAGGCGAGATGCAAAATTTAAACCAAGTAAATAATGTAGGAGAGATACGTGGACTGGACACGTTCTCTACTGAGAGTGGCGAATGCATAACAAAATTCAGGAGAGTGCGCTGTAAAAGGAGAGTTTGCAGTAGAAGGAGAGTTGATGGAAGACACATTTTGACGGAAAGATAACTTCATACCATAAAGGTTACGTCAACATCAAGAAGAGCAACCAGTTATTAGCAGAATAAGAGAGAACAGAAAGAGAAAGCAATGCTAACAAGGTCTGGTAGTCATATTTCAGTCTAAAGTTGGTTTATTGGTTATCTTCTAAAAGTACCCCTCGTTTCCCTCCAAGTACGTACATATCATAAACTGGTAAAACGTATTTGGTAGGTTTTAAAAGCTGAAAGGGGTTTTTTGACCGCTCGGTCCAGTTACGTTTCTTCTGAGTTATCAGGTTACCGGTCTTCAAGACGAAGAGACCCATGCTTTCTTAATAAGTTTTGATTCTTAAGTCTCACAGAATTTTCCTTCCTTAGAGGTCATGTATCATATAAACCATTAAATTGTTATACAAAGTAATGAAGCTAAGAAAACATATATTTTACTTGGTATTGTTTTTATAATTTAAGAATTATTTAACTTGTATTTAAAATACAAACTAAGGAAAGATCATGATTTTAAATTATTTATTACTTCTCTTTATATGTTCTAAACTTGATTGAGTAGTTTTAAAGGTAAAATCTGCGTCAAAGTCATTCAAGGCTACCAAAACTGAATACGAAATTGCTTCTTGCCTTTTGTGCTTGTCCTTGGATAATCGAATGCTGAGTCTGTATTTACGATTACTCTGATCGTTGATCGGTATTTAATGTAATACAATTACAAAAGATGTCCAAAGGGTTTGGATAAGAGCATTGTATTAGTTAGTAAAATCAGTGAGTAAACTCAGTTGTTATACACTGAGGTAAAGTTGCAGTTTGTTTACGTTAGCAGAGGTTTTGGCGTCCTGGGTCAACAAAAATGCTGGCACAAGTTTCAAGAAATGACTGAATGATACTTGGATTTGTAGCAACTGGTTGCTGTTTTAGCTTTTAAAAGAAATTATTGCATTATTGTCAATGCCAAACTAGGTCACCCTTAAAAGCGCGTGACATTAATTTGCTTCACGGACTATTAAGTATTTAACAAACATCAACCATGCTAAATTTGAATTAAATGAAGAGATACAAGGTGATGAATAAAACGTATGTGCTATTTCCTCTTGTAGTGTGGGGAAGAGCGCAGATTTTGGGAACGCTTTAAAACATTCAGTGCTTAAGAGTTAGAGGTATATAAATGATAGTTTAGGGATATGTCAGCAAGAAATTTAAATACGAGGGAAGCTTTGGTTTATTCTCAAAGAGTCAGTTCCTTCCTGTCGACAGCATTCTACAATATCTGGTAGAACGTTTTCGTTAAATGTTACATGGTCGTTTCTCGGCACGGCAAATTTTATCTGAATTCTACAATAGCAGAATATGTATGAACGTGTGAAAAGCGTTGTTATGGTATACCTTTACATTTTTGTTTGTCTTTATATTCGGTGCTACACCAAATTTGGTATATTATCGTTTTCAAAAAGAGCCCGTTGTCTACATTTTCTGTACTCAAGGTTCCCTTTTACCCATACAATTAATAAGGGCCTCATTTTCAACATTGTTGCCATGGCACATAACTTGAATGTCACAATATGTTGATCGACATAATGTTCAAAGTTTAACAGACAAGAATAGCTTAGCTTGACCGCTCCCCGTTAAAAATCTCATTTAAAGGAGAAGGTTTAAGAAGTGATTATCAACTACCTTATGGTTTGTAACCAGATGATGCTGTGTTTCCTGCTCTTTGGTCTAGATGTTTGCGGGTAAGGTTTTGGGGTTAAAATGTACTTGCTTATCAAACCCACTGGCCTTGTAAAGAGATGCAGTATTTCTTCTCACTTGGGTTAACGTCAGAGACATGTTTGTTTAATAAAGATGGCAATAATATCAGGACCTGTGTAGCGTTGCTGGAGTCAGAGTGGACGTATAAATATTAGGTAACTTTTAATATTCTAATATTTTTCCACTCAATCTTTGCCATAAATGTTATAAGGCATCATAAGTCATAGTCTTTTATGAGCTACGATTTAAGATGTTTTTCTAATCTTCAGGGTCTTGCAATTAGACTGATTGCTATTATAATGCCTTTGGGGTGAGGGCTTTTGAGAGACCTGGGATCGAACGAGGTTTTGAGATGGCGCCATGCTCTTTTTGAGTTTCTTTTAGAGGACTGGATAATTATGTGTGGGACTTGTTGATGTTGATGTGGTTGTTGTAATGTAAGGACTAAATTATTTCTTTAATTTTACTGGTTGTTTTGCTGACCTCGTTCTTTATAATTTGGTTGTTTTCCAAACCAAAGGTGAGCCATTCTTTCAAAAAGTGTTGCGCCATCTTGTGACTCTTCAT
>JAAAKM020006971.1:76757402-76778005 GCA_010016025.2 Alatinidae sp. Z8VKAUB7J3 | reverse complement strand
CTAAATCATAGACAATAAATGTGCCATGGTGAAAGTTTAAAGATTTCAGTTATCGCAATCGAGTGGCACAATATGCAGAAACCTATTCTTAAATGTTTAACTATTTGGCTGTCTAAGTGAAGTGAATGAATGGAATTATTTCAAAACTGACAAACATGGGCATTCAAAAATCATTAGGGTCCGAGTTGAAGTGCTTGAATCTACCTAGTCCTTAAGAGGTTTTCACCAGGGGTTAACAGGTATAAATAGTCCTTCATTTTATCTTATTCACCTTTCCGAATACCAAACTCCTGGCTTTGCATGGAATGCATAGAATGTTAACGCGTAATTACTTCCTCAGCTGATTAGTGACAAACGACGACGATGATGATGATAATGATGATGACGATAATGATGATAATGATGATGATGATGACGCTGTTGATGATGATGATGACGACGACGACGACGACGACGATGATGATAATGATGATGATGATGACGATGATGATGATGATGATGATGAAACTTGGAAGTGTTAGAATCTATAAAAGTGTTAGTTATGACAATAATCTGCTTTTACACCTTACACCGCTTCAGCAGAGGCTAGGGCAGTGTCCACACGTATGGGATTTATTAGGACGTAGGATGTCCTTCATGACTTCACCAGTGGGCTTTAAGGGATCGAACTTTGACCTTCTGGCATCAAAGACAAGCAAGCTATCACTGGACTACAGCTGCATACACCAAACTCGTGAATTTTATAAACAGGACATTGTTTTCTCAGAATTTATCAAATCCCACTCCTTACTGCTATTTTGTTTCAGGTAACGTACGCTCTGAGTTTCATAATGTGCCTTAATGTTGTTAGGACAAAAAATTGAAAACGTATATTACGTCTTTATACACGTTCATTTATAAAATGATTTCCTTTATAACACTCCGAACTTTAAACGATTGGAGAGTTGGACTACACAGCAATCAAAGATTACAAAATGGAATTTGAATCCAGTATACGCAATACTTAATACTCACGTAACCGATTATGTGAAGGGGGGTGGGGGGGTGGGGGGGGTGTCAATCCCAGAAGGTTCACCCCATCAGCTCTAACTTATTCTTTTGTATCAGATCTTATACCAATATCTTTGAATGCACTTATTGCTGTGGTGTGGTTTAACAAACCAAAAAATATCATCGAGAAGAGAGGATTTGAACTGTTAGTTCCTTGAAAAGACCACTATAGAAATTGAAAATATGTCATCACCGGAGGGTCACCTAGCTCAGTTGGTCGTCCAGGTCACCACAATAGGTCACCTACCTCAGTTGGTAGAGCGCACGCCGCGGAAGCGTGGGTCACGTGTTCAATCCCCGGTGGTGACATATTTTCTATAGTGTTCTTTTCAAAACAAAAAATATATAACGTGTCCAAGTACGCCATGGCTTTAAAAGGGGGCATGGCACCATGATCCTCCCATGGTGAATATTTTATTGTTCTTACAACATTCCTTGCTCAAATACTTTTCACGCACGACACTGTAATTTTATACCTAAACCAATACCGAGCTATTTTACCTTACTTGACAATGGCAACAGAGGGTGCCGAAACGTTGTGTTTAGGGAAGAAAATTAAAGATATACCACGTATTAACACGATGGTTTTTTATTCATAGCCGTCAGGACTTTACAGGATACGCGGCTCTATAGAAATATGGACCGCATAGCAGTTAAGGTACGAAAATTAGAGCGACTTCGTCACATTCTGCTGCAACTCATCAGACTGTACGAAGTACCTCTTGGTAAATGTACACTCAGATTCTTCAAATATAGTCCCCACACTTCAGTCCCACCTCTTTAGCATGGTAGACCTGGAATTATAATCCCACCCCAAGTATTGAATGCTGATGCGTGAGCAACGATTGGATTGTTGGTTATCGTTAAATGAAGTATGCACTTACTGCGAGAAGATTTGGATGTGATCCCGAGAAGTCAATGGCCGTCGCTTGAGAACTCAGTGTGAAGAAGCGCTCCGGTTGCTAAAACCAAGAAAAGAAGGCAATTTTTGCACGTTGCTTACTATACAATGACAAACGTTAAATGGCATATACTTGGTCAGCTTTTAGCTGCAAGACTCGCTGGTAGCTATATACATCTTTGTGAGTATCTACATTCTCCTTACTAATGATAGGCTTTGACCATGGCTAATATGACTTTCCGAGACAGTACGTTCCATGCAACGGCAATATGCACCAACCGCCACTGCAAAGGCACAAACTTTACTGTCTAAAATCACTAACAGAAACTAGGATAGAGTAATAGGCATATCACACAGAAAAAAGCCCCATGGGAAGGTAACGCAATATTATCAGGCGGGGCAATATTGGCATACTTGCTACTTTTATGGTGCTTGTATGGTTTTGACTTGGGCAAACCTCGTCTGGGTTCCCCGTCTCTCAAAATAGCTGTTTAGATGGCGGAAGTGTCAGTATCATACATCCCATACAGGCCATGATGTATAAGTGGGCAAGGACGCACAGGCTAGAAAGAGTTTTATAGTCACATGTTTTTAATCTCTTTGAAAAGAGGTCACTTGTAAATTTTTGAAAACGCCCACAAGATTGATACTATATTATCGGCTTTTCTCAAAGCAATTAGCTTTGCTAAGTTCTTCTATGTACGTGATTACAGTAGTAGTAGTAGTAGTAGTAGTAGTAGTAGTAGTAGTAGTAATAGTAGTAGAAGTAGCAGTAGAAGTAATAGTAGTAAAAGTAGTAGTAGTAGTAGTAGTAGTAGTAGTAGTAGTGGTAGTAGTAGTAGTAGAGTAGTAGTAGTAGTAGAGTAGTAGTAGTAGTGGTAGTAGTAGTAGTAGAAGTAGTAGTAGTAGTAGAGTAGTAGTAGTAGTAGTAGTAGTAGTAGTAGTAGTAGTAGTAGTAGTAGAAGTGTAGAAAAGGTTCTTGATGGCGTTGGACCCACACATAAAAACATTTATTATATCATCAGGTGGAAGTTGAATAATAATCTGTTATTGCTCCAACTAATGTTTATGGTTAATGTACTATGTACATATATTGAGCCATTTAAGTGTTTTAAGCCATTTAAGTGGTTTTAATGGCCAAGGGCAATGGTGGCACGGAAAGCATTAACACCAATCTCAAAATTTATGACAATTTATCGACAAAAAACGAGATTTAGATAATAAATTTATGGCCGTTATTTATTAAGTAAAACAAAAACAAATAAAACCTAATTGAAAAAACTCAGTGTCAATGGTATTTGCATGTTTAATCGGTTTTTTTAAGATCTTGAATAAATTAAAATTGATGTTTTATACATCTCACTGAAAGGTGTGCTAGTTAATGTACTTAGCATGGTTTGGGGTTGTTTTTTTTAATTAAAATAATGTTAGGACTTCCACTAAAAAGCGTATGATTTATACATAAATTATCTTAATGAAGTCGATGAAGTAAACGTTTGTTCGAAAGCAAATGGGTAAAGCTTGCACAATGTGGTACAAATACTGTTAAAGGCATTAAAGGCAACTTAGGATGAAATGTTGTTACGCCTTAAGAATATGAAAAATAGGTTATGGGCAACCACAGCGATTTCGAGTCACTTATAACCATCATCGAGAACTCAGTAGAAGATACAACTTGCTCTGTATTGTTTGACGTAAACCAGAGAACTGTCTACGGTGCTCAATCGTTTGTAATCATGATGTTTCAAACCATATCAATAAGTCGACCAGTTGTTCTGCACAAACCTACATGACACAATACTTGGTTTTCAGAAGGGCTGCAAGAATATGTATGTATCAGCATCAGCAATTTGGGTGAAGAGCAGCAAAGACACACGCTGGCACTCAATACCAAACACAAATATGAAACTGTTTTGCAAACTGACAACTAAAAAATCATCAGTTTATGATTATTGATATTTGTAAATCCCACTTTATGAGGAAGCTGTATATGCTGGCACTAAATACGGTTCAAATAGCATAAGAAGAAACTACTGCCTCCTGCCAAAAGTAAGATGGGTGAACGGAGAAAACAAGTCATCAGGTTCGTGCAAGAGTTCTGGGACCATTTGGCACTCCTAGTAGAGGCTAAGTCTCGTAAGATATTTTTCAGAAGTGTAAACATATTCCCAGAATTTTCTACACATGACTTTCCTGACTGAAAATATTGTATAAGAAATGTAATGCTTCTGGGCGGAGGGAATTTGGAATTATCGATAATGTCAGTGCATGATCAAACTAAAAACATAGAGAAGGTAAGACTATGGAGCACATTGCTTAAAACCGTCACTTGAAACAAGTTAACCTTTCAAAGCTGCCGAGTTTTGCAGAGTTTAACTTCGCTTTAACTCTCTCTGTAAATCGAGTAAGCTGACATTTTTTGATCTCTCTTTCTTCTTTGTTTCGCAATGGTCAGTGTGTTTGAAGATCTATAAATTACAAGAAGTTTGCAGATTAAACGTTTTCTTTGCTCTTAAAAGAGGTGTAACAAATCTTTGCTGAAAGCCACAATCCCTTCAACTTAAAAACGAAAAGATTTAGACAGTAGCCTAAGTCACCCGTTACCAAACTTTAGGCCTTGCCATCGCTTACCTAAGATTTGCTGCCACCCTTATGAACCTAAATGAAGAATATGAAACTGGCAATACTGCTATTTTTTAAGTGAAAATCGTTACAATATGGCGCATGTATCAGATCTCAAATGAACCCACTAGAGAACTGAATAATTTTGTTTTCTTGATTATCGTCCTCAGGAGTCCCAAGTCGTCCTATGAGCCATCTGGTACGAAAATACAGTATTAGAAACAAGCATATTATTCCTATTATTTGTATTACTACAAAATCTCTTCCCTATGAGTTTATTTCCTGTCTTCAATATGATTTAGTGATCTCTGGAATTGCACAATGCCTTCAGTCTATTTTGGCGTTTGGTTTACTGCAAAATGCATAGATCTCGTTGCTAAATGTAGTGAATGTTCCCTTTCATTCTCGTTTGAGACTTCCGTATTTACTGCTAACGTCATGTTTATGTTAAGGTTGAAAAACAACAATTAAAATGCCCCTCGTAGGTGCCACAACATTGGTATATACGTAAACGTATCCATTAGGACAAGAAATATAGGATGAATTTGAGAGGGTCTCGTTTGAGAGCTTCTACCGGTATAAATTAGTCCATAGGTTCCAATTGCCTCAAGAACACCAAGATGCAGTGTTGGCCGAGCTTTGACGAAAATATGTAAAGATATGGTTAAATGATTCCTCTGCACATTCCTGATTTTCTGGTGAATCTACAGCTGAGCTAATAGCAGCTTCTTTGGAGTTGACGTCAGAGATAGAGATACGCGCAGATTGCCTTGTGCGCATGACCAATGTCACATATTGCTTGATCCCCTCAACCAGTCTCAGCGGTGTTCTATCCACTTAACAGGCATCGCATCTGCCTTTGAACTCATACACAACTATTTGTCTGCCGAGTAGGTAGCTTGTCTTTGAGAACTGCTTCATGTAGTGGCCTGAATCTAAATAGTAAAATAGGCTTACTGGACGAATATCACATGTAAAGCCGTCTCCTTCAGCACGTCCTCATACATGGAAGAGAATTCTCCTTTTCATTGCAGACAAAGGTAAATGAGTCATTTCCTGGTACATAGACTAATGAATATTTCTCAGAGGTTAGCTTGTATTTCATACAGTTTTCCAACTAAATTAGCTAAAACTTCCAACTCGGGCGACATATTTTGTGAGGATTTTTAGAACATTATATAAAAGTGCATGGATGAAATTGACCTTTTAACTAGAAGAATCCAATCTGGTGTACAAATCACTACACGTAGGCTAACGGTAAATAGCAAGTAAGTAAAATAACCTTTACCATTCTTACATACAAAGTTGGTCTAAAAAAGGGAAGGTTGTCTTCGTTCTCCATGCGTAGGTAAAATTTACAGCCTGATGTAAGGTATTAAAAATATTCAGGAACATAAAAGCCTGTTCTATCGACCCAGAAACTTCACACGTATCATCAACATAACGTAACGTAACAGTGGGCTAGCAAAAGTTGAATTGATGAATGTTTAACGCTCATAATATCATGAAACATGAAACTCAATCTGATAGAGGATCTGCGTCCTTGTTTATTTCGGAAAGTCTGTAGATACGTGTCCGTTGTGCTCCTGGTTGCGTATTTACTTGGCTTGATATCTTTTTTGACTTCTTGAGGTTCAGAAATCCTTACTGTAAGTTGCGTTCCAGTATTGGCATTCTGCAGAAAAGCTGCTAATTACCGATTTTTTGAAAAATTAGTTGCATCACCTAAAATATTGCTCCCATTTTGTGGATATCCTCTCCTTGTCCAGGTTAACTACATGGATCCTTTGGCAGGCTTGCAAATTACAATATCATAACTAGCTTGCAGAGCTTGACGTCCCAAAAGAAAAGAGAACCTTTATCGAAGACCGACCCGCGATAAGCACAACCCAGAATCTCATAGTCAGGCGTACACAGGGATCTTATTTTTCTTTCCATATTGCAGTTAAAGACTTTAATTGCGTTTGTACGATTTTGAAGTCGGCGAAACCATATAACATGAATTTGTTGGAATGGCATATTGAACCCCCTCTACAAAAATGCCAACTCAATGTTTAATTTACAACTCGAAAGGTTGAGGATGTGCTTGTTATAGCGATTTCTTTCCACCATGTCATTTATCACGTGATCCAAATAGAAATTTCATGAATTATTTGGAACAATTTATAATTAAATCTATACATTGCTCTGAAAAGACGACTCATCGTTATTAGTTTGAAAATCATTTTTTGTATGACTCTCGTCAGAACCTGGCGTCATAATTATAAACGAAGAAACAAAGAAAGGGATCGAAATTTACAAGATGTTGAAAAACTAAGTACGCGATTGGTTACAAACAAATATTGAATAGACGGGAAACTGCGGACGTAATGGACGACACTACTTAAACAAAAAAATATCATAAACAAATCTTTTTGGCGGCAAAGTTCAGGCAAAAAGTGCTTGATGCAAAGAGCCTCCAATACTCTAAGATGAAAAGATGATCTACCTTGGTAAATCACCGAAAATTTATCATCAGTAAACGCATTACAACAATCGGGATTTAACAACAAGTGTTGACTGATGGCAGAGTCAACCTTAAGATCGAATAACTTGCTGCTGTCTTTACAACTGCGTGTTTTACTGTCCAAGGCACTCTTTTCCCGTCGTACTATTGCAGAAACATGCTGCTTAAGCCTCGATTCCAAAATTTGTGACGTACGGCCCACATACCGAGCTCCACATCGTGGATCCACTTCAGCTAGGAGAGTCTGCACGCAGGCTAGGAAGGAACACGATCTTGGTGGTTGGTTGAAAATGCTTTTTTAGTGGGATAAAATACGCGTGGAGGCGTCAGTGCCTAATTAATTGTTATGACCTTTTAAATTTGGTTTTCAAATCGAAGCGAAACGTGTCCATGCCACGGCAGTATCACGTTTACGGGATGTTTTTATGGTCCAAGGTCTTTTTCTTTGGAGAATAATGAAATTACAGACTTGATAGTAGCACCAATAACATATTCGGGATAGCCATTAGAAAGAAAGGTTTGTTTCAGAAAATCTAGTCCCGATTCTAATTTGATAACTGGGCAAATCATGAGTGTGCGGTAAACGGTGTATCATAATACAATATAATCTATTATCTATCTGTAGGCCAGAGCCACGTTTCCTCCAAGTGTCATTAGCAGAGATGCAGAATAAGAACTGTTTCAGGACGCAGCCGTTTCCATATCGCGTTACACGTGCAATGTGCTTTACATGTTGTCTTTTACAGAAATCTTTGCTTCTGGGTTGAAGGGCTCATCACGAGGGGTATTTCTACGTATGAATCCTCCCATTACCATACGATGTAGGAAACTATTTCGTACAGTTTCACTCTATTTCACTTCAGCAGCACTCGATTGCCTACCGTGTACTGAGTAAAGGAGCCTGTTACGAACATATGCCTACAGAAATCCCTAGTTTTTAAGGGTCCCATTTATCAGGCCCTTATCGAAGCAGACCACGGCCACAACAGGTTCATGGGTGCAATTAAGAGAAATCGCAGAAGGAAACCGCGACGAGGGCCGCAAGCAAAGGACAGAATTTTTTTTTTCTTTGCAACTTTATAACCACAAGATATTCCTTGCTTTGACTGTTGATGTCGAGCAAAAGGTTTCTTTTCACGATAACTGATGACCAACAGCAAGAAATTGGTCTGTTCGGAATTTTGACTTTCCGCGCCCATTTTAAAGAAAATAGTTTCAACTCAACCGGATAATCAAATAACTACCATACGCTATTAAACCGGGAACGCACCTCAAGTCATGAGGACCTTGGTTACGTGGTGGCAAGGACATGCTTAGAACAGTGTTTTCCACGAGCGGATGTAAAAATGTCCACACTAATGAAGGTATTACGCAAGGTTTGTTGAAGATTTCGACAGGTCAAAATAATTCACAAGTAAATTTGGTGGAGGGCAATCCTTTATAGATGACAATTCTAAAAATAGGGATATTTTCAAAATTTCGTAGAAAATACTGTGATGATCATGCCGTTGCCACCACGTAACCAAGGCACTTCTATCTTCGGGTTTAGTCACGTATATTGACTGCGCGATTGCTAAATTTGAGCACCGAATACTACAACCGCGAGCTTCGACGATGCTTCTCAAGGCTTACCGCCGCCGTCACGCCGGGCAAATCTTATAAGAATGGTATCACAAATAGCACACTGTATATTTCTTCGAAACAATTCTCTTGATTTAATCGTTTTATATCCAAATATTTCCAACTCAAATAAGACAACACTATCGGGATGCATTCACCCTGCGTCATCGGATAATCATGTTTATACTCCTTCCTGAGTTTGTCCCTACGCTGGCTCCCTTATAATTTTTGATATCTTAAATAATTCAGTCACAACTTTATGACCACAAAAGCTTCGTTCTGCTAAACCTTAAAAGTATATATTATGTCTACACCCTTCCAAAGAAAAGTACTATTAACAATCTGGGAAATCTCGCGTATTTACAAAGGGGGAGAGGTGCAAAACAGTGCACGCAATAGTGGTATAGCTAAGGGGGCCTTTCGAAACGTAGCCTCCTTAGAAAAGATCTCTGACATCGATACAAGCTAAAAATGTCATCCTGCCAAAGAGCAAGACATAGGAAATATAAATTTCTTCTGTGTAAATATGTGAGGGACCATGTTTCACGCCAAAGTAACTTGGTTCGCTACGTTTCCTGACGACAATGATTTACAAGAAAGAGTCTGTTATAAAGTAGTACGTTACATGTGAAAGTGGGATGCCGTGATTTGTCAAGGAGGGATGAGGCTTCAAAACGGGGCTCGTCACATAAGACCCTTAAAACGTATAACTCCCTGCTTCAACATATTTAACCAGGGCGAGGTTTCACATATTTTCGAGCCAAACCTCTACTGATGCCTGGCAAAGGCAAATTGTAAAAAGATCATCAAACTCGTAGCCCCAAAATAACAAGTACAACAGTTCCATGGGGATTCCGAACTCACATCGAGATATAAACTTGCAACCGTGCGTCAGGACTTAAACGCCCTTGCGTTCTGCAACTGCACCTCTTAACTATACTTGCATAAGAACGTTTCTCCCACTTGCCCTTCAACATTAAAAGGTCAAGTGTTTCATAAAAGGTCTCTTCCGCATACCTCCCCCCCCGCGCCCCCCTATTCTTTTGATTGGTCACTAACAACGTTGTAGCCTTCAATGAAAATTCGCCAATGAAGGTTTTGTGGTTCATGAAATAGACTGGGTGCAACTTACTATGAAAATCACTCTACTCTACAAGAATAAAATCGAATTGTAAAGGTGGTATGGGGTCACTATAGGTATCTAATACAACTGTTCTTAAATTCTCTGTCTGAAATAAAACATTTGTACTGTACAAGTGCCTCTAATTGGGGCCTATTTTCTTATTAACTCTTACGAATTTTTAAAACTCTTAGGCGATTGCAGGCAACTCGCCATTCTTAATCGAATAATATGGTGACTCTTTCCCTCGCTTACTCTGTATCATTACTTTGAGTAGTTTCAGCAAGCGATCACGGCAAAGTCCGATGCCCAAGTCGTCCACGCGCCTCGCGTGACTTATTATTTCTGCAAAAGCCAAAGGAAAGTCCATGTCTTTGATTTTCTTCCAAAGCAATCGAGCAAATTTCCTTTCATCGATGTATCTTTTCCCAACGACTTTGTAAGGCATTTTGTTCACTTTCGCCTTTGTGTTTGATAGTTTGGCTCTCATACAGTTTGGCGTGTCATAGCAATAGGTGACAGCGGTATTTTTTCTCTTTTTGCTAAAAAATGGTACCTCTCTCAGAGGCAAAGACTTGGTCGAAGTTGTTGTTGTTGTAACCATCGACGTGTGAGTACTTGAGGCTCGCACTGAAATATCGGAATTACAAGTAACGGTCGAAGAAGATATAGAAGACATTACCGAAAAACTTTTAAACCTAATAACGATGAGTCGTCTTTTCAGAGCAATCTTTGGATTTTGCACCACAAACAATTTATTTAAATATTTCAGACGCAGGTACAGCAAAAGTCAAATCAGTAATTTGAACAACGTTGTTAAGCTAAGAGGCAAAATTAGAACAGCCCAAAGTATGATATCATTCGTACGTTCCTGTCTGCAAGAAGGTGTAATTTCCAAGTACGTGGAGTCTCGATTACGATCCTCTGGACTTAAATCTTTATCGAATATCGCACAAGCGTTTGTCCTTACTGACATTAACAAGGAAATTGAGAGTCATACGAAAAAAGCTTTTGAACCTAATAACGATAAGTCGTCTTTTCTTTTGTTTGAGAATTACATTATTGAGTTTTCTTATATTCCTAATTACATGCTAAGCGGAATTTCAGCAGTTTCTAATATCCTATTACATAGCAACTACAAAGGATACCAGTTTAGAATGGTAGGTTTAAACCCAAGATTACTGTACTTGTTATAAAATTTTCGAGAGTGTAGTTTACTTATAAAGACCAGTAAGCCTACGCGTTGCGCGATTCTGTCCTGTAACCTAAGCGACGTAAGACTATATTCTCCGTCAAAGCAACACGTGAATTTGTAATCTAATAAACTCTTATATTTGACAGGTAGCACGTCTTCTTCTCTTTTCCTATAAATTCTTTATAAATAGCTTTCTTACTTCACTCCAAAGATTGCTGTGGCCAACGTCTGGCAAAAACGTTCTGCAATATTAATCTGTTACTAAATTATTCTGATGCACTGGAAACGCACCAGGAATATCTTGTTGAACACTTTAAACCTTAGTGATTGATTATACCCATAAATTGAAAAGCAAACAATTTTGAGTGCAAATGCGACGGGAAAAGGCTGGTACATACCAGCCTGCTTCCTCAAAAACTACTTGACCGTGTTAGCTAACTTTCTTGTAAGTTTTGTTGAAAGGGAGAATGGCGTTGTAGTATATGTAACTGTCTAGTATCTATCTTTTACTCATTGCCTTCGCTGGCCTTTGTAAAACGCCACTAAGTGGTAATGTGAAAAGCTTTCTTATGACAGCAATCAACAACTGCGAATCTGATCATCATAGTGCAATTTAATCTGCCGCGGAATGCTAGGGAAAAGAAACGAGGATCAGCCCAATAAAGTTAAACTTCTTTATAGTGGACACTATCTGTTCTATGTACGCATGATGTACAGACATTCTATTTTATAAAGTGCCAGAAATTCCTCAATGTATTTTAACATACTTTGTGCCAAAAGAGGTATACAGAAAGCCCCCATCTCCCAGTCGCTACGCCACATGCAGTTCAAATCAGAACAATATTGTACAAAACCTTGTTGAGCTTTTCCTTCGATCCTCCCTACTAGGCTTCATTTACTATCTATTCCCATTGTACCAATAAGAAGATAATCCTTTGATTCCGTACATGACCTGCATGTTATGTATATCAAGCCTTATTCTATCTTTGATTATAACAATTACAGTTGAATTTTCTGTACAGTTGTATTTAGGAAGAAGCTAAGAGCGCAAACTTTACCCGTTGTTTGTCATGCCTGCCATTTAGAAATATTTTTGCTACTGCTTTAATGTCATCTTGTGAACATGGACAACATAATGTAGCAGAAATGTATGTTAAGAGGAAGGGAAGATACTTGTAAGCTCTAATAATAAAACTGTGAACATTTTATTCAAAGAGAATCATTTCAGAGTGGAGGATGGGCTGTTGAGTTTCCTGGATCAACTTTTACCTTTTATTATTATTATTAATATTATTAGGATTGATTCACTTTTCGTCCTAGAACTCACGGTAGGCTTCGAGGCAAAATTAAAAGCCAACTATGATCGAAAATCATTGAAATATGGCGACTTATACCCTTAATTAGAGATATGATTGTAAATTTATAAATTTGAGTTTGAGTGCGATAGGTGGAATAGCAACCGAAAAGTAAATCATTTCTGTTAATGTTAAATAGTTTGAAAGTGACCAATAAGGATTATCTTTTTAAAAAAATACTTCTTTGTGTAATAAGAGCTACATATTACATATTTTGTATTAGAAATAAGGAATGGTCTGATCCAGAACTTTTGTCATGGTAAGAGGTGTATACCATACCTATTCTAGTATGCCTTATTGTAAGTGATTACTACGATTGTATACTAATTAAGACATGAATAGGTTGAAGTTAAAAAAAAATTATTATTCTATAATTATTTTATTACCTTTTATTTACAATCCTTTGATTACTGATAGGTTTGCCTAGTCGTAGGAGTAGTGCACAAAAGGAAAAGTGTTTGTAAAACTTTCAGTTGCTTCGAGAACAGAAATTTAATTGTTCAGAAAACTAAAATAAACGTGTTGAGTTACAAAGTATTTTTAACAAATGGGCGTTACTAATTAGCAACAAAGTTCGTTGCAGTTGCCCATTCAGAGATTTTGTTGCCGTGTTATCGATCCGAGAGAGGCCATACGCAGAGTTCGTTTTTAAGGTGATTTGACAAACGTTCTTAATTATGATAAATGTTCGCAGACTTGATAAATAGTTCTGTATATTGAATACTATGTACAGATGGGCCATGTACAATATCACTTTTCTGTCACGAATGCCTAACAAAACCTTGTCTGCAGTAGGCCCTATTGTTGAGAAAACACAAGTAACTCTATGGTTTTTCATTCCTTAAACAAAGCCCCATATTGTTGCAATAATGCAGCAGTCTTTTAGAAAAGACCAGTCAACGAAAACTCTTCTGAATCCTTGGAACTCAGGACAACAACAAAAGTCATTGCAAAATTTGTAGCTCTCCTCTGATTATAGAAAGCGATCAAGGCATAGAATCCAAAGGTTCATTGTAATCACGAGTCAGATGCTGGATCATGTCTTTTTTCTACATGAGCGCCAAAAACTTCATCTTTAAAAAAGCACTTAAAAATACATTCATTTTCTTAAAGGAAAAATGAGGTGGATTGTTAAGAGCATCAATGACAATCTCTTTTTCAGTCCACGAGTTAAAGAAACAAAACGAAGCCTAATTTATGTCTGCTCCTCCCACCTCTGACCAGATTTAACTGTAAGCAAACAGTTGAACTAGAAATGCTTCACCACATTCCATATTGGTGACCTTAAAACTTTAAGAAATACCCTTTTCATAGTGTCGCTCTTTCTAGAAGATGTACCAGAAGTAGTAAATTTTGATAGGTAGAGAGAATCAGTCGTTGCAGATTTTTATTAAGTCATTAAGTGAACAATGAGACAAACACAGGAATCGCAGCGGTTAAATTGATAAACAATGCTAAAGACAGCCTTGAAAATGGTCATTAGCAGCTTTAAACTTGAAATGACAAAAAGGAGGGGCATATGATTATGCTTGAAGAGCAAGACCTTCTTTAGCAGGGAGAACTGATCTTCTTTAAAAGATTCCCGCCACCAGGCAAAAGGGAGTTGAACGATGCCCAGTCTTCTCGGATGCCAACAGCAACGGATCCTGCTGTGTGATCTAAACCATGTGCAAATAATACGACGTTCTCCTTAATCCTAGTTACATATTTAAGAAAGAAAGCATTATCTATATCTGTTGACAAACAACCGCCACAGAAACACAAAATCTCTCCGTGTTTGTGAGAGTGGCTGCAAATAAACGATCTAAAAATTGAAAATACAAGCGGTTGGCATAACGAATTTAGCGATTAAATTTGGAAACTAGACAACTCGAGAATCCCTGAAAATATTTTTTCAGAGAGAAATAAACACTATGGTTATCGTTGATGACATGTAAATCTGTGTAATATAGCCTACAATCTACAGCTCACATTTGTCTGCAAAGGTACAAACATTTAACTAAATATCGGCAGAAGTATTGCCATAGATTCGCACTATCCCAGAACGTTCTAAATGGCCTAATATTCGTTGGCAAGGCCATTAAATATGAATCGCGAGGCTTCTAAGAAAACTGTAATCTGCTACTCATAATGGGAGCTCAAGAGATAAGTTTCACAAGTACTGAACTCTGAATTGTGGCCTTCGGCCTTAAAATGTCCTTTCCGCCGAGTCAAGTAAGCACAAAGCAACAGATACCTGTACATCGTAAGATCTATTTATTATATAAGGGCTACTTCGTAAGGGCTAAAGTAGCAAAGGAAGACTGTACCATGGTGTAAACCTGTATTTAAAGTACAAGAAGACATCTCTTGATAGCAAACTTGAGACTTTAAGATAGGAAAACGTGACGAAAAGATGCCGTAACTGCATCTTGCTTTAACAAATATCGAAATCGAAGCAGCAGTGTCCTTACCTGGTAATTAAAACCATGAACTAACTGTTCCATGATAATTCCAGTAACTACTTTGTAATATGTAATACCTTGGAATCTAGATTATGTTGCTCTCCATTACAGAGAGTGGACAGAACGACAGTGGGTTTCCAAAATCCACATCCTTAAGTAATTAAAAGATTTATGGCTTTAAAGTACAACCATCCACACAAGGGATTCAAGAGCATTCCTCCATATTCTTCGAAAGTGCATTAGCTATCGTACTTAACTAAGGAACGCTGTTTAAGGTGATAACACTTTCATCGAAGGACGGTTACAAACGGTTTTCTGTTGTTGAAACGTAACGCAAACAATGATAAATTCTTCCAGTTGAACATCTATTGCCAAAGGATGGCATTATAAAGGGGCAATCAAGCGAATCTGTTCTATTTTGACGTGACTTATAGAATGACTACGCGGCTCTGATTACTAGTGTTCGAATGTCAATAAGCATTATTGTGCTTTAGGAGGACTTTGCGTAGGTGGAGAGGAACGAGGCACTGCTTCTTCTCGTAGGAAATATAAAACAGAAGGGCAGGGTGAGTATTCAGTAACCGTAACTGTATCTCCAGGTTTGAAGACTTTGAAAGACACTTTTCAAGTCTACGAAGTTCCTCCCCTAAACTAATGCAACGGTTGAGAAGGGAGTGCTAGATAACTGCCTTGTCTGTGTGGTATGAAGCAGATGCTTTTATTCCAGTTTATGACATAATACCAATACGTATTTAAAGCCTTGATTGTTTCATCAGAGGTCACCTAGCTCAGTTGGTAGAGGGCACGCTGCGAAAGCGTGGGTCACGGGTTCGATCCCCAGTGGTGACATGCTTTTCTATTTCTCCAGAGTTCTTTTCAAAGCTATTCTTGATTGTCTGGAGCTCTGGTAGCATGATCTTTATGGATCAATCTAGTCTTAACTGAACAAAGAAGATGGAAGCGCTGTTGTCTCTGATAAAAGCGTACTATACATTTATCGGACATAGTAATCAACTGTATCACGTTTAATCTTCCCAAACCTCAACCTGCATCTGTTACACTTAATAACACTTTATTGCCTTGCTTTTCTATTGTGCTTAAGAAATAATAAATAGTAATGAAGCAAAGAAGATTAAATATAACGTTTAATACATATGATTTTTTTTACTTGTTTATCTGCGTATTGCACTTGTGCATTAAATTGTTTTTATCATATCTTAAGTAGGAAAACACCGTTTTGGGTATATTCAGGCTTCCTCTTTTCAAATAACTAAAAATAATAAATGTTACATTAACATAGGAAACAACAATTATAAACAGAGAACACATAGTGTAAAGGAAAGAAATTAAGTTGCCAGGGGAAGAAATTGTACTCCGGAGGCTCGTCTCAAGTAAAAGCCAGATCTTAATGATTTTCTATTCATTTTAACAAAGTCTTTATTTGTCTGTTTGTACATTCATTATAAACATTCTTTACACGATTAGGAGATAATTGTTGGCTTATCAAAAAGTTAGTTTTGAATGATAAGTTAAAACTTGGAACTACCCTTGAGCTCTCGACAGCGGATAGATCTCTATTAAAAATTACCAATGAACCAGAAATTAGCTTATGTTGTCCCTTGATAATAACTTTTATTTTATTGAGTAGTTCCATGAGTCGTGGTGTTGAGTGTTACTGTGAACAATCTTCCTTTGACAAATTACATTGTCAATCTCCTACCTCCCGGATCCCCTCGGTCTTTCTACCAATACGGTCAGAATGTGGTCTTCCAGCCTCTGCATATGTATCACCTTTCCAAGGAACTCTCCCTTTGATGTCTACTCACGAGTCACAGTTTAATGTAATGTGGAGAGCAATCGTCCAACCACCGGGTCCTAAGATTGCGGACAGAGGGATGCTGATTTTCATGTTATCTGTGACTACAACGAACACGAACACAAATGCAATTTTGCCTTTTTGCAAGGTAGAACAGCCATTTTCTACCCTTGCTTTGATTACTGCTTCTCCCCAAGGCAATCCTTTGCTGTCTTTAATAAGATCAATCTTCACTGGCGTAGAGAAAAGTAACAGAGGATACTTCCGACAGTAGGAGGGAACATCGTGCCTCACTTGACAGCAGATGCCTATATTGGACAGCCCCCAGTCAATAATGTCCTTTCTTGCCATGATGCCCTACTTCACCGGATCTGTGTCGCATGGAAAGACTAACACTTTTAATGAGCAAGCAATTACCGTTACACCGGCGCTCCACCATTGTTTTTCAATATTTAATGTAAAACGTTTATAACCCGAATTCCTGCAAGAGCCAAGAACTATAAATGAGGCCAGAAACCCCGCAGCGACAGAGAGAGCTCAACCACGAGGACCTCTCATTGCAATTTTATACATAAATTAAGAAAAATGATGACATCAGCCTTTCTTGGCATTCATGTACGGGTTTTTTTTTCGCCCAAAGTAACTTCTATGCTAGTGCTTTTCTTTCAAAGACTATGTTCATAGACCTCTAATATCAAGTGTTATATTCCAGTGTCATCGCTGCTCAGCATTGCATTAGTGTCATACGACCGGTCATCTATATACTAAAGTCTCAGAATATCTTGGCATCTCGGTCGTGACAAGTTAAGAACTCTCGAGGTCACCTTTTTCCAACGTTCGACAATATATCATCTCAGCAAATCACTTTATGACACCAGATAACTTCAAAATCCTAACGACTGCTCCATCAGACTATCTGCTCTTTCCTGGGAAAGCCTGCTCATCAAGAAACTGAACCACTTACTAAACGCAAGTAACAGTTCCTATGATCTATGACTATTCCATGAAACTCTAAATAAAGGACTGAAACGAAAAATTTATTGTTTGATGCAGGCGGTCACCGTAACATCATTTGCAACAGGAGGCCGCCATTGTACGTACAGACGTAAAAGAGAAATCATCTGTTATGCACTGAAAGTTATGTTTCCATGCTTTAAGGAACAGCAATCATACAAAATAACAAACCTAGGACCTACTGCTTCGGGATTAACCCCAGTAAGGGTCTTTCCTCAAAGGTACCTGATTATAAAGTGATTTCTCACCACAAATAAGCAGTCTCTGACGTGCAACTGCAGTAACGCCGTCGATGTTTCGAGGCGAACTAGGCCTTGTTTCACGGGTCCAAATACATGATAACTAAATACGCCAGTAAACCACATGCTAGGACGGTCTTGGTTACGCGGTGGCAACGAGATGCCGGGCACAGTATTTTCTAGGAGATGCTGAAAATATTTCAACAGATTTATGTTGTAGTTAATTCTCGGGAGAGAAATTGTAACCACTGTCTATAGTGATTTACTAACAACTTAATACTTGGATAGGGTTCTTAAAGCATCGTCACGAGGAGCCTCGTCCTGTTCCGTACCATTTTCCTCTACCGTTTCACAACGTCGGGGAGCCTCCTCTTACGGACGTGTTCTTAGTTCTGATCTTGGTAGACTTTTGAGCAACAGTGCTATCAGATGGCTACGACTGTGCTCATTTGCTTCATTCAAATACAGGTTATACAATAGAAGTTAAAAATTTCTTTGCTTTTCCTTTCACATATTACACCAGAATGGGTCGTCGCGTCTCAACCAGACATAGAAATCAGCCCTCTCTACTGCCTCTTGCAGTTTGTTAGCAAATCTTTCCATTTACTCTTTAAGGAAGAAAAAACGTTATCATTAAAGAAATAGGAAATTATTGAGTCCAAATAACACGGTTTTTTGGTATTTGGGATAAATGTTAAAGTAAAAATGGCAAGACTGTACGAAATCAACTTGGAAAAGTTTACCCTTCAACCCTTCTTCCCCTCTTTTAAATCCTATTATTCTCGGCCGTCGGCAATCCTATCCGACTTAGCGAGTAACACTAGGGATATTTTTCGTCCTGCAAAATATCTCACGGCCGAGCTAATAATATTTAAAGGAGGCGTGGGAAATTTGAAGAGCGTTTAATGAACAGAGAATCTTACTTGTCTTTAGATCCGCTCATTTGTCGAAATAAATCTGACTTCAAGATCCAAAATCGCCTTCCTCGCTCTATCAATACTCACCACCTTGTTTATGAACAATATCAATGAGTAAAACTTTCCCATACCTTCATTTTCAGTCAAACAATTGCTCCCCTAGCGCTCAACAGTACTCTCCGACAAAACAAGAAGGTCAATTTCACCAAACTAAACTTTCTACTCTAGCAAAATCTTAGTTTAAATAACATGAAAGATAAGACGAAGCCTTAAATCAATATTTCTCAAATTAGTTCTCCTAAGACGTCAGGATTTCCTGCTGGCGATTAAATACAATATATCATCATTTGAAAAACGGCAATATCGTAAAGGCTAGGACATTAAGCCCCAAAACAAAGCCCAACTCTTCTACATATTTCGGGCTTTATCAAACGCTATCGTCTATAGGCGGTTTTATTTCAGTTCTTGAAAGGTTTACTTAATTTCATTGTCATGACAACATTGAATATATACAGTTCAAATATCTTTACGTCGGTTTAGAAATTAAAAGAAAGGTATTTATGGGAAAGTCTTTCAGCATTGTAAGCGTAAAGTAAGGAAAGGGCTACAGGGAACTGTGGATGGCAGTCCTTTCTTGGTCAAGTCACATGGCGCAGAGAAACAGATCTCCAATGTCGATGAGCTGGATGTCGATATCCACCGGTGGATGACCTGGGAGCTTGTGTTGCGACTGAAGTAATGGAGTATGTTAACATCGGAAGTCACCTAGCGTGGTTGGTAGAGCGCACGCCGCGAAACCGTGTGTCACAGGTTCGATCCCCGGTGGTGACTTCTCTATTATCTCTGGTGTTCTTTTCAAAACTTTGGAAGTATAAATTTAAAATATTTACATCGAACCACCTTGAGACGCATAACCGGACCAAACCAAGCCTTTGACATTTAATTACTTTTCTTATATCTTGTTCGAGAAGTGTTAATTTTGGCAGAATATTCCATAAAAATAAATTCGCAACTTACGTGGAACATTTGTAAAGTACGATACAATCCAAAGCTGGTCCATTTGAAGATCATAAAGAAGGAGACTAGGTAAACTTGCCGTAACAGTCTCGTTTTCATGACCGGTTCTTTTATCCCGATTACAAACTGACCAGGATCAGAGCCTTTTGCAAGGAATGGATGTAGTATCTGATCTCATTGATGACAGATTCTTTCCATGATCGATGACAGGCGGTCGTACTTGGCGGTTGAGACTGCCTCGTGGCTTGCTTTTCTGCTCCAAAGCTTAAATTGAGGGGCGTTGCCCTTCTATGTCTCAGCTGCCCTTTGGTTAGTAAGCCTGTTTGATAGTTGTTCTGTTTATCTAGGGTAGTTTCAAACTCGGGACCACTGCTCATCAGGGGTCTTTGATTGAGAGATTGCCGTTTAGCTTAATTCCCTTGATCTCTAGCTGAAAATAATGAAATTTCATTCACAAAACTTAAGAGTATTTTGCTTATAATTTGGACTTTTCATTGGAGTTTAATAGTGTTGAAAAGCGTATGTTCGTGTGTGTGTGTGTGTGTGTGTGTGTGTGTGTAGGAGTGCAGCAGGGGGACAGATTACTCAATTTTCAGTATCTCCTGACTCCATTTAGTGTTAAGTCAGTTTCGAATTTCACCACCTGTATGGTGCAGTAAACTTTACAACTTTATGTTGGTGCAATATTATTTGTAGAGTTCAAATTTCTGATGTCAAAATTACGTAAACAAAGTCATAACTTGTGTATTTGTTTAAAATAGTTAGAAAGTGAGGGGACAAAATATTT
>JAAAKM020006971.1:76742766-76754674 GCA_010016025.2 Alatinidae sp. Z8VKAUB7J3 | reverse complement strand
TAATCTAAAGATACTACGTTTCTGAAGTTAATTTGCCTTTTTTACACGAGAATCGTGGTTTATAGTTGAGAGTTAACACCCATGTGCTAAATCATGGTTAATAACTTTGTATTCCTTAAAGCAATATTTTTGACTTTTGGCAGATTTTTAGTAAGTTTGTAGTTTGACGCTTTTACGACTAATTGAAATAAAATATTTAGTCAACCTGGTATTCATTGCGTCATAAATGGTTATTTAATATTGCACAATATGGCAATTTTTTACTCTTCTTTCTTTTTAAAAGATCCTTCCTTTGCTTTTTTTATAAACTTATTTTAAAGATTATGTAGTATTTTGTAGTATATTTGCATTGCAATTACTTAATCTTTAGGCCAGATGGTTGTAATCTCGGCCAAATTATGGTTCAAAATCTGTTATCATTTGTCACTTTTGAAACCTACTTTTGTATTTCAATCGAGTTGCGGCTCTTTGTTGTGAGCATAGAAACTTGAAAACTGCCAAAAAGTCAGGCAAAATGTAACTCTTAATACACTGTTTATATGTAAAGTTAATCTAAAAATACGCTTTAGTCAAAATTTTCACTACAAACTTCCCATGAATTTTTTTATCACAATGCCAGTGTTATTGAGTAATATATTTCACTATTTATAAAAGATGATTAATTTTTTTATTTTAAGGGATTAATAGTTATGAAACGAAGTATGCAGCCGCAAACCAACTAAAAACCTCTCCCTTCCTGTGTTAGGTAAGGTTAACATGGTATAACATACCATGGCCTTTCATGACGTAACGGAATAAGACGGTCACAAAAAGTGAGCGTCTCATCTTCGATATGCGTTTTTATTTGCGAAATCTGATGCACGGCAGGCAATCTTTTCTGCAGTCGCTACGTGTGTAGGTTATTCACTTTGGCCTCTGATTACTTACGGGGAAATGCTAGTTTCAGCACGGAAGCGTACGGAATCTTTTGATGTATTCCCGACTACCAGTGCAAAAACATAAGGCTTCCTCCTTGCTACGATACCATTCTTTTTCACTTTCTCTGCTACGCCTCTGCACATACTCCACAATCTAGGCCAGGGAAGTCTAAATAATTTCTTTTCGGATGGGAGATCCACCGATCCTAAGATGTCTTCAAACCCGTACAAAAACTTTACAATGCTGATCCAAGAACTACTTCATGTAAATGGTTGCATCCTCGTGGAACACCCTGTGGAAGAGACTCAGTTGATAGCAAAGCGATTCCTCGGAGCTCAGGAAGATTTGTTTTGACTTTTATTATTTTTACGTTCGACATTATGTATAAACCAACCCCGTACAAGTGTAATACAATTCTTTGTAGGCCTACCTTTATCAATGGCTTTGAAGTTAGTAGAAAATTTCTGTTCTTCTTTATACTATTAGGCACAGTAACTACTCATTTCGTGAGAGTGAAGATCCATTGAAATGCATAAACGTGGAATATGCAGTGAATATGGTGCGAACCTGTAAAATATCTCAATATCTGCAAAGCAGCGGTTCTCGCCGTACTCTTGTATAACTGCAAGATATAGAAAATCCAAAGAGTAAATGGCAGAGTATAACCTAAAATGTCAAGATCTAATTATGATGTCGTGTACTAAGCACAGAAATCTATAACTCAGTTTAACTGGATAGAAACTGTATAATAAAAACAATAATTATAGTGATAATAACAATAATGATTTTAAAAGTGGATCAAGAGACGCGAGATACCTTGTAATGAGGAAGTACTCCAGAAAACTGCTTTGTTGGCAACTGCCAGAATACTGCAAAAAGTGCTGGAATCCTGAGAATGCTAAAATTCTGTTAGCCCATGGTCATTTGTTATGATTCGCCTAGCAGAACAAATTCGGCAATTGTAACAGCCTGACACAATTGTGACACTACATAGTAATTATTATTATTATTATTATTATTATTGATATTATTATTTTAGTAATAATAATATCAAAAGCCATATAAAGGAGCTTTCCAAAATACATTGGTTCTTCACCCCCCTTAACGAATATAAGTGGATATATGTATGAGCATACATATATGTAATCTAAATAATATTACTTTCCTGAAGTGAATTTGTCTTTTTTATAAGAGAATCGTGGTTTATGTATATATCTATATGTAGATGCAGTGACCTTCATCCAATCTTCTCTGTCATCGCACTTGCGTATTATTGAATTTGTCAGGAAAGTTTAGCGTCACTTGCCACATCATTATTTCCCGCTAATGCCACCTGTCAGCGCGGGGTGTTCCATATTCTTTTTCCAAACAACATGTCCCAGGAATTGCATCTACCTTTTCCTGATGTTTTTGAGCAGTTTGCATTCTTCTGATACCATAAATTATCTAGGGAATCGCCTAAGCACTTAGGTGCTCACTTAAAGATAGGGGAAACCGAGAAACCGGGCCCAGGTCTGCATTTCATTAAACTGTTCTGGAGTTAGTTCAAATAAAAGCAAAAAAACCTTTGCTACGCAAACAAAAAGAAGTCGTTTTGTCATTAGGCATATTAGGCATAACCTAGTTGTAGTGGACACTGATTGGTCCAAAGAAAAAGCCATTCAGACAGTCCAAATTCTGATTATCTTTTCCAAAAATAAAGTTCGGTATACTCTTCAGTACACAAAGAGCGACCATGTAGCAGGAAGGTAGGAGATTTTCTGGTTGTAGGGGGACCTGGTTACAGTAATGCATAAGAAACTGGAAAACAGTAGACTGAATAGTGCCCTTGATAGTGCAGTTAAAACTTTCAACAAGACCATTAAATTGTGAATTAAAACTAGTAGTATTTATATGATGAATAGCATGAGATTGCAAGTAATGAGTAAATTGGGGGCTGCCCTTGAAAGTGCAGTTAAAACGTTCAAAAGGACCATTAACTTGTGAATTAAAACTAGTAGTATGTATATGATGAATAGCACGAGATTGCAAGTAATGAGTAAATTGGGGGCTGCCCTTGATAGTGCAGTTAAAACGTTCAACAAGACCATTAACTTGTGAATTAAAACTAGTAGTATGTATATGATGAATAGCATGAGATTGCAAGTAATGAGTAAATTGGGGGCTGCCCTTGATAGTGCAGTTAAAAAGTTCAACAAGACCATTAACTTGTGAATTAAAACTAGTAGTATGTATATGATGAATAGCATGAGATTGCAAGTAATGAGTAAATTGGGGGCTGCCCTTGATGATGCAGTTAAAACGTTCAACAAGACCATTAATTTGTGAATTAAAACTAGTAGTATGTATATGATGAATAGCATGAGATTGCAAGTAATGAGTAAATTGGGAGCTTTTGCTCAAAGCAAGATCTTCAGAAAAGTCTTTTTGTGCAAAGACAGTATCGAGAAATGCAATGATACTGGATGAAGTAACACTGGAGGTAAAGTACACCTCTGGCAATTGGCTGAAGTAGTCGATTAGGATAACTATAAAACACATCAAAAGGACCGGTAATTTCATTAGCCAATTTGGTCCAAGTTGGGGAAGGAAACTCAACACGTTGTAAGGGAGGCTGGGAAAGGATACCACTTTTGTCAGTAGAATGAGAAATAATACAGAAAGAAATGCATGCCTGAATGTCAGTGTCTATCGTGGACCGCCAGTGCCACAACCACCACTGTAAAACGGACGGGATCCTGTTAACAGTGCGCAGAAAATTAAGTCGTGGAAGAGACAGATGATTAGTAAGGGTAGCTGCAATGTCATATGCCAAATTAGAATCAGCAGATGGAAGATCAGGAAGTGGCGGTCGTCAGAACAATCAGGAACAGTATTGCCTGGGCCAGGGTCATACTGAATGGCGAAATTATAGCCTAATAGTAAAGACTCTTAAAGGAAATGAAGCCGCTGGCAATGACAACATCACAGGTGAACTGATACAGGAGGGTGGATCAATAATTATAGATTTTCTATTAATTCTCTGCAATCAGATAATTGAAACAGAAGAATGGCCCAGTCAATGGATGCCATCTATTTTAATACCAATACCGTAAAAAAGCTCAAGTAGAAAATGTAACAACTCCATAATCTCATTGATAAGTAATGCAAGTAAAATCTTGTTAAAAATAATTCTAAAAAGAATAACACCACAAGTCGAAGCTATTTTGAGTGATTATCAAGCAGCATTTAGAAAAGACAAGAGTACCGCAGAGCAAATTACGAATTTTCGCATTATTGGTGAAAAGTATAGGAATCACAAGCTGCTACTTCTCCACGATTTTATTGATTTTCATAAAACTTTCGATCGGGTTTGGCACAAAGCTTTGTGGCAAACATTGGGCAAGTATGGTTTTGGTAGAAATGAAGTTTCTCTTATCAGGAAACTGTATGAGAAGGCCAGAAAGAAAGTAATGATTGGTAATGAATACAGCACATGGTTAGAAACAACTGTCGGAGTTAGACTAGGACGTATTCTTTTGCTGTCTTTACGAAAAGAAACATGGAGAATGCACTAGATGGATTCTGCCGAGGCGCTAGGTGTGGTTGACTAGTTGTCACCAATCTGCGTTTTACGGATGATATTGACCTCGTTGCTGAAACAGCAGAAGACTTGAAAGACCTTACAAACAGACTAGAGTTGACCAGCAAAATGTATGGTATGGAAATCAGCTCGGAAAAGTCCAAGGTGATTGTTAGTGGAAAACATAACGACAAAACTGTGGAGGTTAAAGTAGATGGGAGCATTTTTGAACAAGTAACTAGCTTGAAGTACGTAGGATCTATTGTTACAGACGACATGCAGAGCCATAAAGAAATTCTAACAAGAAATGGAATGGCCTCATCTACCCTTAGCAGACTTGAAAAGATATGGAAAAACAAAAACATCCAATTAACGAACAAACTCAGACTGAGAAAAGCCGTAGTTGACTCAGTTTTACTTTACGGCTGTGATGGCTGGGCAGTAAGCAAAAAGATGGAAAAGAAACTTGCCACAATCGAGACAAAGTCACTAAGGTGACTGTTAAAAATCTCATGGAAAGAAAAGAAAGCCAACGAGTTTGTCTGGGACAAGGTGAAGAAAGCCATGCAAAAAGTGCCGGAAACAATTATAAAAACAATAATGAAAAGAATGCTGAAATATATGTATCACATCCAGGCATGCAAAACCGCCAAATCATTAGTGCAAGGAAAGGTCGAAGGTTTACAGCCGAGAGGAAGGCCTTGAAGAAACTGGTTTGATGATGTTCAACAATGGATTGGTCTGGGATTGAAAGCAACGTCAGAGAAAGCAGCATCACGTATGGAATGGAGGAAAAATGTCACGTCGTAGATGCACCAATGATCTGCCAAAGACTATGGTTAATGATGATGATGAGGCGAGCATTCCATCGACAATTGTCCATACATGCTGGGGTATTAGAAATTGACAGTGAGGTGCAAAGGACCTGATGGTCGATACGGATAGTGAAGGGGTGGCACTCATTAAGAACGAGTAAGGGGAAAGTATCAGCAACAATCTTTTTATTGACCTCAGGAAGATCAACAGAGAGAGGAATAGAACTATTCTTCTTGTGTGCAACAACAGAAGTAGAATCTATACAGAACTGGAAATACGCTCGATGATGCTAGCTTGCTCAAGTGTAGACAACTCAGCAAAAACATCATCACGTACAGTAAGAGGTAAACAACGATGCTTTTGTTGGACAGGAATAGCACCAGATGTGAGCTTGATGCGGTGCATGAAACGTTTAATGGTGCCCAGAGCAGAAGAAGTTGTAGCCAAATCGGAAGAGCTGGTAACAGGGGAACCCTCGATGTTGCTAATACCTGGGGTTGAAGGTGAAACAATGTAAGGTGAGACCACTTTGCCACCTGTAATCTGAAGTTTGACAACAATAAGAAGATCAATTCCAAGAATAGCAAGAATAGAGGGCAAGTCAACAACATGAAAGAAAGTGTCAGTAGAATGGTAACCATAAACAATAGTAGTAAAAAGCGCCGAAAGATAGGTAGGTTATTCTTGAAGACATTATACAATACATTATTAGTAGACTCCAAAACAGCTTTAAATAAATAAAAAACAATGTTAGCAAGTAAAATGGAAGTTTCAGCACCAGTAGCGACGAAGCAAGAAATGGACTGAGGGTGTGGAGTGGACGTTATAATAGAAACTGTGCAGTACAGACGAGAAGAAACAGCCTTTAAATGAAAGAATAGCTAGTTCTCCCCGTCATTGAAATCCTCAACTGTTCGAATTATGCGATGAATCGAAAGTTCGCGTAAGGCACAAATGAATTCGTCCACAGATTCACCGGAAAGCTGGCTCCTTTGTTTAAATCAAAATCTTTCAACTATGTTTATTTTCGGTGCAAAAAAGAACGTAAGACCACAACACAAGCTTGGTACGTTGGGAATGGTCCGTGGGAGACAAAGCGTAGAAAATCCTTCGGCCTTCAGTTCCTAAAGCATGAAGGAGTATAGCTTTTTGCCGTGGTTCAGGAAGCTCAGAATTGCCACCAGCGAGCACATAGTTGTTAAACATCTTAAACCAGACATCCCATCGCAAAGCGGGCCGCCCCTGCGTAAGTAGAAACTGAGGTGGCATTGGCGACGTCGCAATTGACGAGACTGCAGGAATTGAAGTTGAAATAGGGATGGTAGCCATGCTAAACGTGGAGTCGCTGGTAATATCCTCGTTGCCAATTCTGTTGTATCACGAATTGAACACTCAGAACGTAATGAATATATTAGTCGTAAAGATATGGTAACTATCTTATTCCAACTCAATTAGAACTGGTTTGTTTACATGAGTGACGCAGTATTAAATAGCAACATAGTCCGCTGTGCGCCATTGACAAAAATCGTACATTGTTCATAACATCAGTCACCACGGTGTAAACGTACCTTACATATATATAATTCATAAAATAAACAATTTCCTTGCCGTTTCGATATTATCTTTTTCAATATACAATATGCTATAGAATAATTTGAAACGCATATTTATACTTACACGTAAGGCGATGAACAAGAACGGTAGCACACACGTGGCATCATTTTTACAAAGAATAAAAATGCATTTGCTAAAATCACCAAGAGTCTACTAACTACAGGCAAATCTGCCCTTGCGGCCAGCTTGCTTTTAAGGGCAGCTTTGAAATGTGGGCGCAAAATCAAAGTCCCAGCAAAAGTTTGTACTAAACTCTGCATTTAAACTCCGAATTTAACGAGCAGCTTTAAATTGCGAACTACGGGCAGTGATCGTCAGTCCGTGACCATAAAAACACTGTGTGATACAGACAAACAATGATATTCTCGCCGGACTAGACGTGTGTCATCATGACGCAACGAGTAATGGTCCCGTGGATCACATCTTTGTTAGAGTGAAAGCAATGAGTTGCTTAAAACCTATTAATTCTGCTTAACAGGTGATGTTGATTTGCATCACACGTCATTTTGATTTGATTTTGATTTTAATATTTTGTTACGTAAAGTTCCTAATTAATTATAATATATTTTGAGTTAATGTTTATGTTTTGTTTTTCATTTAAAATCTAATCACAACGATTCCTCAATAACTTAAGTTCACTATGACCAAAATTTCATATAGTACACAAACGCATTTAATAACAAGAGTTGGCATCTTCATATTAAGGCCAGCTTGTTAATAAGGGCATTTCAATACAGTCCTACGGCTGGATGCAATTCACAGAGTTGCCTGTATAAGGAAATAACGACCTACTTTTGGCAACATTTTGTTAACGTTTGTGACATAATCACAAAAGATTACGTAAAGAAATCATGAAGTAGTCTCCTCGTTGTCTCTGATAATAGGATCTAAGGGAATATCCTAGGGTAATCATGTGCTTTAACCCTACCTAGCATGGGCTTTTGATGACTTAAGCCAGCACGTGGGGAGGGGGGAGGAGAGTGATTGCTAGTAGGCCCGCGGCTGTTTTAATATATATAACTGCTAGAAAACGTGGTTTTATGCTTTGATATTAAAGTTGTAAATACTTCGAGACCTTTGAAGTTTTTTTTATTGCGAAATTATTGGTAAAATTTATTATTTTTATTGGTATCATAAGGTAAGGTAGTTAAGTCGAAAAATGTTTACCGGATGTAAGTTTGATGGAAACGGAATAGAAGTTGCTACACTTTATTTCATGAATTAAAAGCAGCAAGAGTTACCTCAAAAGCCTCAGAATAATTTCTATTCTAAATACCCGAGAAACACAAGTATTCGTGACTAATATCGGAACCAATAATGAAGATGAGAAGTCTCAATGATCGCAGCTAAACCACTTGAAAGAGAATATGTGGATTATGTGTCACGATAAGCATTCTTTTGAACAGTAACATGTGGTTATACTTATTTTAAATGCCATTTAGCCCTATTTATATATTTGGGACCGCTCTCTATGGTTTCTAGATACAAATTTGTTAAACAGTCAGATGTGGAAATATCACGTCATCAAAATCGATAGTACCCACTAATTAATGCTAATTAGCTTTTAATTGTCATCAATGAGTTTGAAATGTATCAAGAACTTAATTTTAGATCATTCTACAAAACATTTGTAAAATTCATGAAAAATATCTCGATTTAAACTTTCCACCATATATGGTAAACTTTTTTATCAGGGTCACTTGACCAGACCACAGGCAGTGACGGCCTATTTTTTTTACTAAAAATTTGCCAGGTAAAAGTTAGAAAAAGTCAAAAAGTTTCTGCAGTTTGGAAGAAGGCATGCAAAAGTTATGAAACAATATTCACAGCCGCGGGCCTATTAGGCCCCCACCCGTGCTAGGCAGGATCGATTAATATATGATATCTTTAGGAGTTTGGTTAGGAGGGGTAATTACCCCACGTACGTGGCATTATCATGATATTCCCAGTGCATTTAGCTATAGCTGACAGAGGAAGGCTAAGGAAGAAGTTCAGAAAGGTATATACTGCCGTAAATTAGTGTGAGAAATGTTTCTCCATACAGGGATTTGAAAAGAGGCCCCTAGCATACAACCCGACATGGTCCTAGCAACAGTAATGTTAAGGATAGTTACAAACTACAAAATACTCCAGTTTTGTGAAGAATAGTTTCTATCATGTTAATTGAGTCATCAGTCGCATACCTTATTATCCAGAGGCGTTTGTAGATTTGCAGCCCCTCATGAATGTGACGGCGCAAACGAGAGTGGGGTAACCCACTAATATAAAAGTGTCTATACACATTCGCCGTTATTTTGTTGTTTCGAGAAATCACTGATAAATCCTTTCACTTAGACAAAAAGCTCTTCCGGTTTTTTAGGCTTTTCACGTTACCTGTCGTTTATAATGGGCCAGTAAAGAGAAGACCGTCGAGATCGCAGGAGCGATTTAATCACAGGCATCACAAAATCCGTCTTTATAATCTTGAGCCCTTGGACGTGCTTAGATGCTAAAACGTTTTATCGTGTTAATTTTAAACACGGCTTTTGAAATGCTACGCGCCGACAGTTGAGTTACTACGCCCCTGCTACGCCTTCGTATCTACTTTATCATCTACAATGCATTATGGCGCTTGTGTTCTTGAGGATTTACGGAACCCTAAAAACCTTTTATCTAAATTTGAATTGCTATGCTGGACCATCAGTGTACTTTCGATCTCAGTGACATTTTGTGACTCAAGTTTTGCAGTATATTTACTTCAGTGTATTGTTTGTAAGCAACAGTATGTAGGTAGTAATAGGACAGCATTTCGACTTAGACATGTAGGTTTAACAAGTACAATTGCAAATGACCTCTGCGATGAACAAGCCATGCGGAAAACGATTTCTTATTATAAAGATACTCTTGGGTGCCTAATAGACGTCGCCGCCGCTAATTAATTATTCAAAAATTTTCCACGCAGGACATTCTTATTCCAACCCCCCGCCTATTAATTTTTACGTAATATCCCAACCATGACAATTTTTTGAGGAGGTACTTTGGCGGGCAAGTAGAAAATGTTACATACTCCTGAAATTTGATGTTTACAATATTTCTGTACATTTAGTCAATTTAGGCTTCATTCTTCTTATGAAGGCATGTCCTATTCTTCAAATGTCTACATACAAGCAGTTGATGAAGTTGTTTGAAAATGTATCCATTCTATTGCTGAACGCTGCCACAGGACTTCAGCTGCAAGATTTACACTTTATAAGAAACGTACAACATACTCGATCAAGTGACCCTAATATTACGAAGAACAATCAATAGAGACTGCTGTCTTAATGTTGCTTTGTAAACATGTGTATAAGATATTACAGTTGCGCAAGACAAACAAATTGAAAGGGTTGAACGACGCCAGTATTTGTGACCCCGAGTAACATTTTCAGTTTGTTTAAGCTTAGCTCAAAAATTCAAGGTACGATGTTGTTCTATCTAGCAAGGCGGTCAGCTTTGCAAGCATTGTGTCGAAATGGAACTGTGTCTCCGATTTTTCGGTGCATTTGAGGTACTGCATTTATTTTGGAGCAGAAATTGCTTTCAAGATCCACTTCCCCAGATGCACCATCTGCAACGTTAACAAATATCCCTGGCTATCATCCCTCACTTTTCTTTAACTTCGTCACATGAATCCCGAGTTTCTCCCTCGGTGTTCCAGGGACCTGACAATGAGCTCACTTGTCACATCTCTTGTTACAAATGAGTCTCCTTAGCTCCCAGTCCTCTGAAGCCGGCACGGTCAATTTCAGCACATCGATGGTCCTTTTTGCTTATGACGTTGAACTTTGCCAAGGAAATTTAACAGTTGGCTGGAAAACACTCACGTATTGTAACACGGTATCAGCCACTGAGAAAAGTCCAGTTTTTGTATCTAATACTGTTTTGGGTTGGGGAGAGATGTGTAAGTATTTCATGTCGCTTTCCATAATGAGAGATACGAATTCCATCAAGATTCCCCAAGCTGACTGAACATGAGAACACGGACAGTATTCAAACTAGCGGGAAAAAAAGAGAAAATATTCATGTTACGGTATCTATGAGCCTGTTATCGTAGACACTGCATAATAATTCAGAGTCAAGCGGAGCCCTTTTTCGCTAAATAACCGGCGAGGCTCAGTAACTGAAATATTAATTTCTTTTGTTCTAGTCTGAGTGTATGATGCCTCTGTCTACTGGTTAAGAAACTTTATACTATGAAATTGATTACAGAAAGATACCTTGTATATTCATGATAATTTTTTTCATCATACATAAAATTGCAAGTTCTGTTATATAGAAATTATGCAGTACGTCCAGACAAATCTACAATGACTATGTTACTTGGCACACAGCATAGAAGCATCCACTTTTTTCCTTGGGGAGAGATAACACCGCAAGTACTGGTGGACAGTTTTTGTCGACGAAATTATGGCTAATGAACCGAAATTTTGACTTATTAAGCGACTGATTTAGCCGTTATCTACTTAGATAAAAATTCCGCTGCGGGCTTGCCTGGCTCAATAAGCGGCACCGATAATCAACTGTAGGCTCATTAAGCGGCTTCTACTATATCAAAACTATTGTATAATTAGAAAAGTTAAACTGCTCACGCAGCCCTATCTTCATGCTTAATTAACAAGTTGAAGAAAAAAGGTAAACAAGCTTTGTACAGCGTATATTAAAGGTACTCAGCGCATGGAAATATACACGGGAGAGAGTTAGTTCAAGAGATATGAGTTTCTCTTAGACTGAAATACTCTGACATCGTATGCAGGCGCAAAAGACTCATGGACCGGAGAATTTCACAGCTGGCTGTCGGAAGAAAGAAACTAAATATAAACACAGATTTATTAGGTTGTGAAACAACGATCTCATAAGAATGAAAATGTAGAGAGAAGCGCGTTATGCGGGATACAACAAACCGAAGTGGTACGTGCTGGGCATAATTAATACAACTCCCCTCAAGTATTCAGTTAAGTACCCTTCAGCTCTTGGTAATTC
>JAAAKM020006971.1:76689786-76724015 GCA_010016025.2 Alatinidae sp. Z8VKAUB7J3 | reverse complement strand
GAAATTATTTTCATATTCGAATTCGATTCGAATTTATGCGTGCCCTGTTCATCAATTTCTTCTGTGTTATCATTCAAAATTGTAAAGTGTGAACAGACACATTTTGAGCTTCGTAATGCACTGCAATCCCGCAAAACGAAAGACTCAGTGACAGACGATCAAGGATAAATATCTTGCACTCAGAGAGGTGGGAACAGGGCGTTCGAAAGATGTCTCTGCAAAGTACGGAGTTCCTCATAATACCCTGTCAACCTGGATTAAAAACAAAATCTTTGAATTGTATGAGCTCTTGATATCGAGTGGTGCCGCCGGGGTTGAGAGAAAATTTCGCGTGAGTGATCATGAAGCAGTCGACAAGGCCCTTTTTAAGTGGTAGGAGCGGTATCAAGGTGTCAGTATACACGACATATTTCTGAAGGACAAGTCACTCGATTATGCACAACAACTCGTCCTGAGCAAAGAGGAGTTCTGTGCGAGTAATGGTTGGCTTCAGAAGTGGAGGAAGCGTTTTTGTTTACAAATCAAGTCGTCAGTGGGGAATCGGAGAGTGTTATCCCCGAAATGGTTGCTGCGTGGAATGAGACAACACTCCCTACCATCATGTGTCAGTATAACCTTGAAGACGAATGCTGACAAGTTTGGCTTATTTCTTATACAACGTCCAAACCACACTCTGTCTAAGACAAATTCACAATGCAAAGGCTGCAAGCACACCAAAATATGTCTGACCGGACTTGCCGCAGCGAATGCAGTCGGCGAAAAGTTTTGTATGCTCGACATTGGAAGATCGAAAAATCCACGATGCTTCAAAAATGTCAGGAACGCTTCAATCGCCACGTATAGAATAGATATAAAAACATAAAAATATTGCAGTGCTTCAAATGAAATAAATTGAAATAAATTAAATTGAATTAAAACAAAGCAAATTAATTAAAATAAATTGAAATAAATTAAAATAAATTGAAATAAATTAAAATAAATTAAATCTAATTAAAATAAATTGCATGTAATCTTAAAGTAAATTGTAAAAATATGCAATTCGTAAAACATATTTAAAAGTTAAAACAAATACTATGATAAAGTTCGTTCATACCGGAGTTTGTTATTCGAGACAGACTTGTGCCATTAAACTTTGAGTTGTAGGTTCTCCGTCGTATGCAAATTTGTAAGAGCATGTGTTTCTCAGAGCTAACGAAGAACTCCTCAAAAGATGAATGATCTCTCTCCCAAGGCAAATGGCGTTATGCACGACATTCGGCATCTGGATATGATGACTGTTCCCATAGCGCGCGGCTTTCGTTCTATTCCCGTCAGCTTAATTAATACTCTCACGGACTTAAGGTTTCGAACCGTCATAATATGTTTATGGCTCTCCCAAATTTTATGAAAAGAGACTACTGTGACACTAGACAAAACCTGACTCTCTACAGAATTAAATGTACTCAATTAGGTGCACTTTTTTGGGTTATTGATTAATGTAACCTCTTTACAATGTTTAGATTCAATCTATCTGAGAACCATCATTTCCTTAAAGACGTAAAAGTCCCATACCCCTTGAACGTAAATTGCGAAAAGTGCCTTAAATGCAACGCCATTTTATCCCTCCCTGGGAAGTTTATTATATGCGCCCAAGATGGCACTGCTGAAAACCTTTATCATGGTCATCCGAGATCCGTCTCATGCTCATCGCCCATCTTCCCCACTCTAAAGGAGCGGTGTAGCCATTGAAACTTAACTCCTCTTGGACCGATCAATTACGCAACTGCACAAGAATTTAAGAATCTTTTGGGCTAGTCGATAGCCTTCTTGGTTAGCTATTACTAAATTACGAGGGGTGAAGTCGAAAGGCTATTGTCAGATCCATGTCAACAATACCAACGGTCTTGCAACCACTATACTTTTCGTCATGATTTAGTTTTCTTAACAGAAGGATCGTTGGTAATATTTCCTTTTCTGAGATACAATCACTATATATATGCAACGAAAATCATAGTGTTGAAGTTGAAACTGATGCTTTGTTTTCTAATAAGTTACCTCTACCTTTTCATCGCATTTCATACTTTTCCATTTACTAATTGACTAATTAGCAACTGTTTCAAGGTCAAATGTGGCATGGTAAGTTATTCAAGTGTTTTCAGACATCATTCTATTTCGAGTGCTGGGAAGATTCCTTGAAATTAATAAACGAGGGGTGCTAATAAGGAGCGGGGGGTTATAAATTTCAAAAAATTAATAAGCGAGGGTTACGATTATTTGGCACTCGAGACTATAGAGTGGAAACCTCACTGAAACGTTGTTTAATCAACATAGAAAAGATGCAACAACTCTCCCTCGTCACTAACGCAAAAGGCGTAATCCTTAAAGAACATTAAAGTAAACTATTGGAGAACATGGTTTCACTTTGTTGATTAGGACGAAGGAGTACACCGGGTTTCGTATCGTCAGATTAAGTGGTATTAACCTATTTGATCATTTTTGTGTGTCGCAAGTTAACTTAACTTATCAAATAGATTTATCCGCGTAGAACTCCGACGGTGACAATCGGGTATCCAGGCACCTTGTACCTCGCAGCTCACCTGCAGCATACCAGAGGTACAACAGTAGCACTAAACGAATATATACTGAGCAAGAAGTAAGAGCAGCAGATGCCGAAAAATTAACAAGAGTAAAAGGCCCGGCAGCGTGATTTATTTCGTTGCTCAAGAAAACGATATACATATACGGCTATAAGAATATCTATCTAGATAAAATAAAGTTTCCATCATTTCAGCTTTAAAATAGAAGAATTATGAAGCCCACGGTAATTTAAAGTGAATACAAACTCTAGTAATTTCAAGGTGCCCGATTCCCCTAATTCCAAGATTATGAAGAATTACAACTTGATATCCCTTACAAGACACCGAGGGACGAATATTAATCTTTACATATTGTTACCCATACCTTTAATGCAAAGGAAACAGAGTTTATTTCGCGATCCCAAAACGCGTGTACACAGGCTAGGGAACCAATCATAGGGAACCAATCATTGGGATCCTGGGCTTCACGAAGCCAAATGAGGAGCCAAAACGATATTTTAAGGTCTCTAACGTTAGGCAAACGATAATTTTCCATTGCTTTCGGTTGTACGTTGAGAAACATGGAACGAAAACGTAACAAGCCTACAAACATAGTACATATTCTTAAAATAAAAATTTGTACGTGTGAAGTCCCATATACAGTAATAAATGGAGATATCATACAGTATGCACGTGTTTCTCAAATTGTATAAGTTCCCAATGGAGTAGGCAGATTATATCTATTCTTTTACAAGTAATTGAAAACGAGCATTGCTTTTGACCTTGAAGGCCATGGATGCTTGACTGTACAATTTATCATGTCACACGCCGTAGTCTTTACTGAACTACTTTTCGAGAAATACTTCTCCCATCTTGAGGGCTAAAAGAGTACGACTCACGATATGGCCACCTCTACTACTCCTGAATTATTGTCTTTGTCGCACCCATCAGTAATCGAGCGTAATTTGCAGAGAAAGCCTCACTATCAGTAGACCATACATGGCGTTCTTGGTCACATGAAAGGGGGTACGCCTCAGAAACTTTTCCTGTCGATGCAAATTTTATAACCTCACCATCGTGAATGGAAGTCTAAACATTTTCTCTTTAACAGCAACGTCTGTCAAAACAAATAAACAATTGTTTACAGCATTTTACAGCTTAGTCACTAAGACCATCAGTAAACAGTTACTTTGCTTGTGATGTGACCATGATGAAGTTACCACAACAAAGAAGCACCGAAAAAGTTATTTTGAACCACCTACACATGAATGTAGATGCAGTCCAAACATTTCTACGCTGCTTAAACCCATAGCAGTCAGTTAAAAGACTGCTCTGATGTCACAATGGTTGACCCCAGAAACATGATAACAATAGAGCCACAGTTGCTTCACCGTAAGACGAAGATTCGATCAAAATAACACAAGTTGTTTAGGAACCTACAAAAATGACACGTATCTAAAACAAAAACAGTCTTGGCCCCTTCAGACACGAAATAACAAGCGTTGACAAACTGACGAGGATTTCTACTGGCTTCCCATTATTTACAGGATACCAAACATTTCTACATTACTGCAAGAAACAAATACCCATTTTTACCTATGGAAATAATTTCTTATAGTTTATTCATTTGTCCAACGATGAAATCCATTTTTACGAGAGCACGATTAAAAAAGTTTTTAAGCAAGCAAAATCTCAATCGTCATCTCTCTGAATCTAAGTTTACATATAATATTCAAATCCTGCGCTCGAACTTGTCGCGACCCACTGATAATGAGTTATTTTTCCCGTTGTTGTCAACTACAAAGAATATTTAGGCTAGATTACATAAACAAAAACAACTTGAAAGCTATTTATGATGTCAGAATAATGTCTAACTTAAGTATCTGCATCGTGAAAACAAACAGCTGCATGTAGCTGTTATATATATATAAGTGTGTAATAAAGCTGTTGACGACTGCAAGAGACTTAAGAACGCGCATCATAAAGACCGACAATGACTACATGATTGTGCAAGGTGACTACATGATTGTGCAAGGTGAGTGCTGCACATCGTCCATATTATGAGGACCACACAGGAAACCGCTACCGCTACCTGATCCATCATTACATGTCATGTCCGTAACGAAATCAGACATAAAGTAAACAATTTTCATTTATCGCACTTACAAACTGGAGCTAATTCAGTTTTGAACGATGAAGCAAAAATGCCACAGATCTTCGCAAGTATCATAACGTTTCCTTTTGCTCACGAGGACGCTTTTAAAGCTCGCTACCATGCCAACCTTGTATACGACGGTGAAACATAACGTCAATACATGCCTTAGGTAGAGTGTCCCTTCAGCCTCTGTCTCGTGTATTCCCAAATCATAATGGCTCCGCTAACGTGTACATTCAATGACCTGATGATTCCTTGTTGTGGAATTTCCACACAATCATCAACGAGTTGAATGATATCGACAGGTATCCCTGGAAATAAAATCAGTGCATAAAAAAATTAGCACAAAAGTTATTGAACCAAACCAAAACGATTGGTGAACGAATTCATTAATATACTTGGGTTGCACAATATTTAAAAATGGGTCCTAGCAAACTGCAATTTTATAAATATTCGCTACAACACCTCAACTTCTGCTTACATCCATTTTCCTGGTATTAAGAAAGAAGTCCGTCTAAGTGTTATACTTACCACATGAAGACGTCTCAGAAAAATACAAGTGGAGTCCGCCAGCAAAGGCTCACCCTCTATGCTTTTTGCAGGGTACGGTATTTACGAATCGATCTGCAGCCTTCAAACGAGCTTGATAGATCACTAGAGGTTTGAAATGCACTTGGTAACTACAGCATATGAAGCAAGCTGCCAACTGCATGGCGTGTGAGCATTAGACAGGTAATTCGCTCAAGGAGTCAATCTAGCAATCTTGTTTCCGCAGTTCTTATGTTAACTATATCGTGCAAAACAATGGCATTCATACTTTGAGCCTCATCTACAAGTGCTGTCCAGCCTCTTTGTCGATTTCCGAGTTACATATTTAGCTCGTTTTCGTGGGCTTGTAAAATTTAATCGCGGCGACTGACGACTTCAGCCGGCCAGTAGTGGAGAACTTAGCAAGGTCAACCAGAGACCTTGGGCTCACTGCTTGGATTACGTGGAATCTGAAGTGAGGTTCACTGCAAAAACACTGACAAAAAATCTCGATGTAGCTGCCTAGTCTTAGGGTCACCAATAAGACCCTACTACTAAGAAAGTACCATCACTAACATGTCGACGTCACTCGACTGCGGGACGGAGAAGTCTTTCAACTCACATATGGAACTACATTAATATTTTCAGGTGGTCAGCATCTCATGGGTTATCATATAACCTGCAAATCTCCTGAAATATTTATTACCAGTCAGTATGCACTCTGCGTATTGCGTGAGACCTCTTCTATGTAAAGCAATTAAGTTTCAAAACCACTTGCTTTTACTTCAAACCAAACGTTTTCTAAGAAGCGATAAGGCAAATGTTAACAATGGTCTTCAACGTAAGCAACGCTGTCTGAGTTCCTTCTGTCCACGTAAGTCAGAATCGTATGTGACAAAAGTGCGAAAAGCACCCTATCTCACTTCCCGCGGAGTGAATGCACCCCTACTCTGACAGTCTAATTTTTACAGTGAGGACCGAAATGAACTATTACCTATGGGAATACACAATAATTACGTCAGTCCGATAGAGAGCCAACGAGTTAGTGTTAGAATCATCAAATGCCCTTCTTGCTGAAAAGGAAATGACTAAATATGACAATGTTTGGTGATGGCATCATGTATAGTCATTAAGGACGGTGTAAATTTCATCTAACCTTCCTTTTCATTCCCCAACAGCAGCACTGTTTTCTCGTGAAAGCGATATCCCTCTAAGCTGGTACTCTCTGATGTCTGCTCTACACCAACAATCCGATATCCTTCGCTCTTCTTCTCCTCCAAGTATCCGATGAGTTTCCTGGGAATGACTTGCTCGATGTTTATCCAACGTTCAGCAGTTACACTTAGGGACTTGAAAGTCGTATCTTGTAAGTACTTAAGACTTCCCAACTGCAAAATGGCAAGAGCTAAAACGTTAGAGGCTACACAAGCATGACGATGAACTTTGGAACTTCTAATTGCACGATAGTAGCTGTAATTTCACTAATCAAAGTCTCCAGAAGTACCACTTCCCTAAAACCGAAAACTGGCAACCATGAATTTACAGAAAACTCAAAATACTTCTTGTAGTCTGTCTCCAATGTGTGGCCCTAGGAAAGTCAGTAATTCGTTGCCTTGATACGCTGGTCATTGGAAAGTCCCTACTTTATCGACGGTTATAAGGGGAGTGCGGATTTAATTGAAAAGGCAGTAAAAGAGTACTTCAAATACAAAAGAAAAAAGACTAAGGTGGCCGAACAAATACCTATTAGCTGATTAAGTGCAGAATTGTACCGCACCTGAAACTGCTGGCAAAACGCGCCTCCTTTGTTAAATTTGAAGGTTTCCTGACCTTTTCATTATTCTACTAATTAGGAATCAATGGCAATCACTTTTCAACTAACTTTACATCTTCATATGTTTTTTGATAGGAGTTGTGTGAAAAGAGAGCAATTGCTACTGGAAGATAAAGGAAAGAGTGCAGTGAAGAAACATGACCGCACACATGACCAATGGATCTCCTCCTCCCCCCTCCTCCTCAGCTGTCTCCTCCTCAGCTTTCTTCCCCTCAGCCTTCTTCCCCTCAGCGTCCCCCTCCTCAGCCTCCTCCTCCTCCTCATCCTCGTCCTCCTCAACCTCCTCCTCTTCAGCCTACTCCTCAGCCTCCTCCTCCTCCTCAGCATCCTCCTCCTCAGCCTCCTCCTCCTCGACAGCCTCTTCCTGCTCCAGTCCCAAATCCCATTGTTATGCTGACGGACATGATGCGCCATCCCTCGCCGCTCTTTGCTGCCTGAAAAAGTCTATTTCGGCTGGTATCCAGCCAGCCATTCTAGCATTGAAGGTATGTCAACCTTTGTCTGCGCCTCGCTCTTCTACCGTCTATTTTGCCTGTCATGGACACTAACTCTAATTCCCTTTCTCGTAAGACGTTGCCAGCAAAGCGTATTTGTTTTTCGCTTATGCATTCTAATAACTTTCTTCCGCTGTATGTTCAATGGAGTGAACATTCGTGTGTGATGTTGCGTCCAGTTGATTTCCGGTATTATTCTTAGGAACCACATTTTTATTGCTATGGTAAATGGACACGTCGTAAGAAGAGGAGCTGGTGAATAAACGAGAATGGGAAGAAGGCAAGCAAGAAAAAACGAGATCTAAAGGAACAAGAGGCCAAAAAGGTGGGATTAAAGAACCAGAGGAGTAATAGGAAGAGAAAAGAGAAGGTATCAAAGAGAGAAGAAAAGCCACCAGTGAAAATGAACAAGATTTAATAAAAGTAATTAGAAAAAGCATTATCTGAGTATACCATTAAGGCTTTAAGGAAACCCTCTATACTTACATACTGCTCAAGAACTCTCGTCCCGAGTGAACATATATTTTCATCAATTTGAGGCGAGGATTTGAACACCTGGTGTAGGTTCGAACACATAAGATATATCGAATATCGAAGTCGTATTTTCTCGGGGTTTACTTTCTAAAAGCCTTGATTAAGTCTTAATGAGGGCCATAGTTGGATTAAATCTTTGACCACGAACACGTTTTAAGTATAAATATACTGAAAAAGTGCTACAGAAGAGAAATAGCTGCCATGACAGAAGTAGAAATACCACTCACCACCAGTGTATTGACTCCAAAAATTTCGCAGGTCCTACACAATCCACCAAGATTTGGGGTTTTGTCTATCAATGATGCGCATAGAATGAGTTGGCCTTGTCCTTCATTTTTCATCCTTGAAATGGTTTCCTGAAATAGCGGGTCATCAACAGGAGGAAGTACACTCCATGGCGAAATCTTCTTTTGAACCTCTTTGTTTGTGCTCGTTCCACCTGAGAAAGAAAGGCAAACATTGATGGCTAGAGCTGGTTTATCGATAGATGACCCTGCAAATTCCATCAACACATCATGTTAAGATAGTACCTCTAACTCGTGGCTTCTCTGTCCCACTAATGGCCAACTAGTAAAGAACAAAAAATCTTTCGAAAGAGAGAGAATTTAGAAGAACATGTAAGTTTTTAGACCTTATCGCAGATTGGCAGTGCCACATGACACAATCAATGGAAATTATTTGGGATTTCGGGCATAATTAAAGTAGAGCTACTAGAGGGAATGATTATATCGCTTTTGACATGAACAGCATGCTACTCCTGATTAATTTTCTATGAAGATGCTTTTCCTACTGGAAATAGGTACACAGAAAGGAAACTATTGCCACCTATACAGTTACAGTTAAGCATTATTTATCCACTAACAAAATCAAAACATGCCAAATTTCTTCTCTTCGTTTGTTTTCAAAAACTGGGAAGATCGCGCTTATTGAGCAATAAAAGGTCTTTTTAAGGTTGGGTCATATCTACCCCTTCTGTTCTGCCGAACTGCGAAGTATCTGCAACTAAAACCCTGCTTCTTAATATTTTCTCCTCAAATAATGCTCCTAAAAAGCTATTGTTGTTTGTAAAACAAGAGAATCTAAATTATTGGCAACAAGAGGGAGAGGGGGAGCAGCATTAAGGAAAATGTCTTGCTAATGCTAACTTTTGGAAGAACTATTCTAACCATAATAATAGTTATTATGTATGTATATGGGGAGGCGCTTTTGAGAAAATGTGCAAGATAAAGACTGCATCAAAAACGACAAATAGTGGAAGTAAAGTCGACCTTAAAAGTCAAGTATTCCCAAATTTCAATCTTTTAAACCGTGCAGCTATTGGGTACAATCTATGCCGAAAAAAATACTTTACATCGCAGCATTTGAGAAACACGCTGTTTGGGGGTCGTTATATTTGTTTTAGTCAAAATTTCCCCTCAAAATATGAATGCAGCATCGACTTACTGCCTTTAAAATTTGCTTACTCTGGCCGTCGCCAGAAGCTCCGTATTATTGGCTGTAGCTGTACCCTAGCCCCTAAGATCAACGGCCAAGTTGACGTTTTGCGAGAGAGTAGGGAAAACGGCAACTTAACTGCATGCCAATGTTAACCAGTGTATTTGTCGGCATCAAACATATTTCAGTTATCTTCAAACGGAAGATAAATCTAGTTTATGGTGTTAAACTTGAGTTAGTTGACGCGCGTGATGAGGCAATTTTTGTGGGAAGCTCGTTTAGGGGTTACTGTGCCTTGGAATGCTTTTGTTACGAGTTTCTACATGGCATTATCAACTTATCAATTTGGAGGCCTACCTTTCAATTAACTAAGCATTTACAACGTCTTTCAGTACATCTTGCTTCAAGTTTAAAGTCGAATAAAGTTCTTTCCCCTTCCTGGAATTCCATCATTGGATCAATGATGAATAAAAAGCTCTGGTTGTCACTATCACTACAAATAACAAAGGCAATGTACTCTTTACAATAGAACTTGCCTCCAACATACTCCATGTACTTAAAAAGCCCCTGCTGGAAACGGCCATTTAACGACAATAAAAAAAGCAACTCTTTACTAATTTAGCACACCGTAACGAACCCTTTTTGTAAATAGAACTAGGAGGTCTGGAACCGAAAGGTCATCCCTCATGTAATGTTTGTATCTTTTTAATATTCGTTCGCGTTTAAGGAATATGTCTTCTGTTACGTTAAATTAAATCGTGAGCCTCGTGTGTACTCTGCCTAACACTCCCTCACTCCACATTATCACTTCAAAACTAACTGGCCTTCTCATACACTGTCCCTATTATATAATTCTTGTCATTAGTCCGTCGTAGACATATCTTATCAAGAGATCATAAAAACGACGGCCAGTCAAAGTCGAGTCTAATACCGCATCTGGTTTAACCGATCCGTATACTCAACTTTTACCCCACAATCCTATCAAGATTTAGCTCACAAATTGCACGATTCTCTGATTTTGAGATTAAGTTTTATTCCACAATAAATTTAACGGATAGTTTTTCTTTACGTCGAAGAACAAGACTGATCCGAATTATATGGGTAGTAATTGCTTTTCTTTTGAGAAACGTGAATAAGCAGTAAACTGGGATTCAATGCTTTGTGCAAATAACCTCAAACTTGCTTGGTACTTAGGTATGTGAACATGTGATCGGACACGTTACACAAATTGCCGAAATCAGTTAAATGAGTTTCTCCTTGAAAAAGTGCACATTCTCGAGGATCTGTTTACATCGGGATCCTTGAATCTTTCTAGAGTAAGTACTAGCTTTATGAAAACAGTCATCTTGAGTACTTGGTCCTTCTAAGCAGCGATTTTTTGCTGGTGTGATTGCCGACAGTAATTAGAAACACAATTGTTACATGGTGGAAAATATTAAAGATAATTCAGTGGGCCTTTGGGGAGGACAAATGGGATTCGAACCCCGTCCTTCATCGGTACAACTCCGATGTGCTAGTCATGGTCCACCATGGTCCTGTACAATTGAGACAAAGATATTTGGGATGTCATACATTTGGATTAACGTAACTGCAAAGCCTCCCTCGGCTGGAGGTGGAGATATCAGGCTCGTTGTTGTGTTGTCTCCGTTAGCTAACCCGACCCGTGTCGTGTGAGTTGACTTGAGACGCCGGTACCGTGAGTTTGATAGAGAGTGAGTGTGTCGCTAAGCAAGAGGTGAACGCCGTGAACTGAAGAGCATGTACATTTTCTCAGGTCACAATCTGACCTGTGCTGATGGTGACAAACGATGAAAAGCTCAAGAATGAAAAGAAAGCACCACAAGCAATGGACCCCCGTCCTTCATAGTTAGTTGCAAGTCTCATGTGCTAGCCATTACACCATGGCACCGTCTCATTGCAACAAGGAAATTTGGAGGCCATTTCTTTGGATTGACGTCACTAAATAACTTGCCCCTTCTCCACCGAATCCGCGAATATTTCTATCAGCAACCAGAAAATTTTAATTTCGCTCTTTATTGTTTATTTCATAACTAAATTACGTAGCTCTGCTGAAGATACTTGAGATCGACGCTGACTTTGTTCAAACCCTTCTGCAATAAAAGAACTGAACGTTCAACCCCCAACATATTACCACAACACTCCCGATTTAAAGTTTAAAACCAATCCGTGTATAAAAACAATAAGCAACCTGTTAAGGAACCTTGGTAGTATTTTTAATTGACAGACTTGACTTAGTTGCACACTCCAGAGAGCCTTGTCACGTATTTTATGTATGAACAATAAAGCAACTCTGACCCGAAATCTAAGCTGTTTATAATCACTGTCTAGTAACGTTTAGACGCAAGAGTCTGTACTTCTGTTATGCGATTTATGAATCGTGGTCCCTGGTTCCCACTAGCCAAATTCGTCCGCCCCCTGTTTTTGGTTAACCCCAGCGCGTAACTACTTCTTTGTTTTAGTCAATGCACCAGTCAATGTGTATAGTCTTCAGTATGTCTTAACCTTTTCTCCATAACAAACTTACCAATCTCTTACTCAAAAGCCCTTGATGAGCAGTGGGCCCGCCATTCAAACTACCATAAATAAACAGAAAAAATCACTAAACAGCCTAACTAGTAAATTAAAGGGCAGCCGGGGCGTCCAAGGGTAACGCCCCCCAATTTTAGCTACCGGGCACAGAAGCAGGCAATGAGCAAAGCTAAGCGGCCAAGTAGGACCGCCTCTCACGAAACATGGAAAGGATTTGTAATCAGTGAGAACAGATACTACATCCATTCTTTGCCAAAGGCCAAACAGACCCCCAAACCCATCTTTCCATCCTCCTCTTTTGTGTTTATTCTTTGCGTGTTACATATCTCATAATTAGACATCTGATGTCCCTACTCCAGTGCTTCGCAATCGGGGTCCACTTGCACTATAACGAATTGGAGAATTTTGGGGGTGAAATTTTTAAAAACGGCAATGGAGTAAACTAACTACAAAAGGGGTGATCTAGTGATAGGGACGGGTTGTGTGAATTGAGTTTTCAGACTAAGAATTGTAAGTTCTAAGCTTCATCTGACGGAAAACCATTCGTCAAAAGATTGACTATATTATGTACTGATAGTTGCTGTTTAGAGAGATTTTGAATAACAGCTCTCTTTACGTTTGGATGAACGTGCAACGATGGCATGCTTGTCTGTAATTGATGCCCGTTTCCTACAATAACAGAATTAATATCTAAAGGGTATTGACTTTAGTTGTTTTTTGTGCTCTAGATGAATGAAAAAGAACATTTGAGGTTGTGGACAATAATGGTCACTATGTCAATAAAGTTTCCACATTTGGCGTTTAACGTATCATAACTTGTCGTGGACTATTTCATTCATAAACACTATCCTATACTATACCTCTTTGACTTCTTCTCGATTTATCTCTAATTTTCCCACATTTTCATATTTACACTTATTCTCGTTTGTCTATCCTTTGTAACTTCTTTCGGTGTATTTTCTTCCAAGGCACCACATTCCGATCTGCTCTGTTGTTACTTTCCGTCCTCCAACTTTTTCGCGTTCACTAGTTAGGCATTTCCTTATCATTTTTTTTGTCTAAACTGCGTTTATTCTTTTGATAACCATATTTATGACGGGCCGGAGGGCAGTTCTTCCTGGGTCATGTAACATGGCGCAGAGAGGCTGGTCTCCAATTGCGTTGAACTGGATGTTGATGCCCACCGGTGGATTATTGGGAGCTAAAGTGGTGACTAGAGAAATAAAAGTGTCACCTAACTCAGTTGGTAGAGCGCACGCCGCGAAAGCGTGGGTCACGGGTTCCATCCCGGTGGTGACATAATTTCTATCTCTAGTGTACGTTTCAAAATAACCATATTTCTACTAATTCTTCCCAAGTTGCTGCTTTTTCCATTTTTCCAACAGTTTTCTTTCATCCCTTTAATTTTTCGTAACTTGATTACTCCTCTTTGTAAATAAACCCTTTAAATGCAACTTGGGTTCACTTCATTTTGCGTTTTTCTTATTGCAACAGTGCATAGAGCAAAATTGAGGAATGTTCCTCTTTTAGTACTTCTTATCTAAAATTCTCCTATCAAGATATTGCTTAATACTCTCACAGCGTATGCAATGGGAGGAGTTGGAGAGGGGACTTCCTACAGGCTTAATTCGGCTACGATCAGGTATAAATTTTACCGCTACGTACACCATCAACAGCAAAAAGGTCACTGCAAGTAGAAACATCATACAACATAATCACAACATTTGAGATTAGACTTAAAAGACGTAATAAAATAAAACAAAATTACCAGATGTCATCATGAACGTGAGAACGAATCATCATCGCTGGGCGGGCCATGTGGCAAGACTAAAAGACAACCGCTGGGCCATACGAGTAATAGAATGGTACTCGCGAGCACACGAGACGTCGAGGTCGCCTAAAAACAAGACGGCATGATAACCTATTCCAATAAATTGGGCCAACGTGGTCCAGAACTGCAATAAAAAGGAAGCTATGGTTGCAATGTAGAGAGTGGTTCCTTCGTAGGGAGAGATACACACCCTGATGATGATGATGTATAAATGTATACGGGGTTAGAATGTTTGAAACTTCTATCTTGGGAAGGGTAAAATATGCCCTGGATTCTAACGTAGGAATGGTGAAAGTTATCGACAACGTACAAATATGGCTAATTTTAGGAGTAATTTGCAAAAATAACCTTCAAAATTTGACAATCTACTAGTGCGTTGAGCAATTTCACTATTCATTTTGTTAAACATTTTCGCCACACACTGGTCACAGTAATCGTAATGAGTAAAGTAAAAAAGCTTTTAGCAAAGAATTTGTAGGAGAGCACTTAAACACACCGTAAAAAGTAACATGCATGCAAGCGACACATTTTCTGTCACTCGTGTTTTTAAAAAGGGTGCAGGTCGTAAACAAAATCATTTTGATAGCAGAGCACCGACGTCTTTGTTTTAATGAATGCAGATTCTAAAAGCCCAACATGTGCCGACAACTACCAAAAGGATTCGTTAAGGGTATTAGCTGAAATAAAATCTCATGGCTCTGTCTCTACTGACTTCAACATGGGTTCATGCCATCAGATTCTTTTCCTTTTACAACGTTATCCACTTCCTTTCCTGCTTTTCCATTTTTCAGCTTACATAATTCTTCATTTGTCGGCTGTCCGTCATTCGGTCTACCCTTCTTTGTGAATACTTCTTATCACTCTATAAATTTCCTTTGGTCCTCATTCCTCTCATTCTCTCACCATATTTATTCCTACATTGGTCTTTCCATCGCTCTCCTCTGTATATTTCACTGTTTCTTTTTTATAAGAATTCTTTTTATAAGAATCACGAGCCTCAAAATGCTTAAAATCTAAGGATATTTTAAGGATCACCCTCAGGCTCAAATAATACCAAACAAAAATTTAAAAAAGCCTTTATCCTGTTGCTAAGACTCCTGTCGACGCAGAAAACTTTTCCGTGGAAAGGTTGGACAGGAAATGTATCCATCGGAAAGATTTTTCAAGGAGAATTTCCACTCAGAATTCAAATTGTTGGAAAATGAAGTGCCTATCAAGAGAGACACCACTTTAAGTTGAGTCAAGTTCATGACAAGGAGGAAGCAGTTGCAGAATGTGTAGTAATTACTTCATTCGCTCCATGAAAATCACAACCATCCTTGAGAAACATTTAAGAATATTTGAGGCACACTTTAGCAGAATTCTTTTTAAAAAAATCATGAGGCTCAGGTAAATTTATGTAATTATTATAAAAAAGAAACAGTGTACAACTTCAAACATTTTAATTCTTATGACACCCACTGTGCATAATCGTCACTGTCCATAATCTTCTTTGTGAATACTTCTTATCACACTATTCCATACTTTTTCTTCAGCCTCCTCTCCTCTCATTTTCTCTCCTTCAATTCTTCCTACATTGGTCTTTCCATCGCTCCACTCTGTACATTACAACTTCAAGCCTTTTAATTCTTATGCTCCCACTGTGCATAATCCGGTTCTTAATGCTTAGAAATAATTACTAAACTTCAATATGCAAGCCAAAAGTTAAAACATCTGAACTGCTGTTCTTTTAATCACTCTCAAAGTCGATAGATTAGACTAAGAAATGTGAAGATTAGTGATCACTCATTTTCTAAATAAGCTTTCCCTTGAAAGTTGTTTATAAATCGTTAGAGATTATGTGATAGCTCAATAAAAGCTGGACAAATAGATCATGGCTTTATCTTCAACTCACTAGAGCTGTCACTGGTGAGGTTTCACCTTATTTCCAGCGAAGAAACTACGGACAAGGCCTGAAATCACTCGTATCTATCGTAAAATATCTTACTTAACAGCAACTTTGCTCATGAACACTGTATCCGCTTTCTCAGTGCCTCCTCAGGACTGAAAACACAAGCCCCAGCTTGTTTAAAGTGTAAACTTTCTTCGTTATGAAAAGTTTCGCAATTTCGTCCCCTGGCGAAATTACCTCCCTTAAATTTCCAAATGGCTTCCTTAGAGAGGAATTTCTTTCCTTTTGGGGAGCACTGTTTACATGATCTTAAAATGCAACTTCAAAAATCGGATGGAATGTAAGCGTGGTGTGGGTTTTGAAGGTTTCGTTAGCTCGTGAATTATTCCCTCGGAGGTTCGCAACACAACTTCATAAAACAATGACAAAATCCAATTTCAGTTGCCTGAAAATGGAAGACGTTTCTTTCACAGCGTATCTCGCAATGGGACACGAGTAACTCTACCATCTAAATGAATTACTCTTGCTTCAGTCGATAGCTTATGCTTTCCACTGAAATACTTTCTCGTCCCTTTAAATGTAGAAACTCTACTGACTGGAAATCTCCTGTTTTGACAAAACCAACGTACTGAAATCTCTGAGATCATATTATCGATTGTGTAGTTCTGGTAACGAATTACGTCAATGGTGATCCAAGGTAAGAGAACTGATACGCTTCTTCATCAATACAGCAATTTTTCTGATAATCACTACTGGGAAATTGTTTTCACGAATCGCTTACACTTTCATCTTTATACGAATTTTGCGAGGAAGATACAATTAAAATTGTAATTAAGTTCGATTTTATTCCTTTTCTCAGTTGGAACAAACCAAATATTGCAGCTTAGTTATTCCAAAAACAGTTTGAACTATCCCCTTGACCTAAATACGATCTCTTATTACAAAATGGCGTTTTTACTTCCCGATTCGAAATCTTTTTTCGTTCCACGATTTTTTTATAAGCAACTCCATTTTCGGGGTCAGGCCTCGATTTGCTTAACAAATTTCCAAAATCAGGCCTGGAGTTGCTTAATTAGTTGCTTAGGTATCACTACAGGTTATCGTCGAATTTCGTTGTGCTGTCGGTGTATGTCAACTCCACGACCATGTCGACGATGCGATCATTTATGACGATTCTGAAGGAGACGAAGATGGGAGAGATGCCGAGCTTGTTGTAAATGTTGAAATACCAAATGATGGTTTGATCTTTGATCTCATTGCTTGACACATTATCAACAGTGTGGTATTTGTTATATATCAACAGTTTGTAATCAATTCTTAATGAAAAATATTTTATGATTGTTTTTTAGGAAATTTAAAAATTGTCCCTCCAGAATTTGAGGCCTCGAGTTGCTTAGCTTGTTGCTTAGATTTTGGGCCAAATCGAGGCCTCACACCTAAGCAACTGAGCTCCATATGCTCCTTTTTAGAGCCCCTGTAATTAGAGACTCCCTGAAAATAAAGACCCTCTGTAATTAAAGACCCTCTGTAATTAAAGACCCCCCTTTTGGCTTTGTTAATTAATTATAGACGGGTATAATTAAATACGGTATATATTGAGCACGGGAAACTCGGCCCTATTTTCTGAGCACAGTTGGCCAGTGGTTTCAAATTCCAAATCAGGGACCGCGGAAACATCAAGGTTAGACTCACTACAATAAACACACGGTGGGTAAAACACTTACTTCAAAATACGTAAGAGATAAAAGATAATATGAAAAGCTGGTGAAAATATACCAAAACATTATCACCTCATCTTTGAGATGAGACTGTTTAAAAGATCAGTTTGAAAAGACACTTTACCAATTGTAACTGTCACCATGCGTACTCGAATCCTAGACGTAGACACTCATAGCGTGTGTTTTACCAATTCAACCACCATATTTTGGATTTTAGCTAGAATCACCAGTTTTAGCACCGTCATTTGACACTTCTGAAAAGTTCAAACGGTTACAGGAAAATGTTTAACGCTTCAGTTATACATAGCACTGGTTATAACCAGTGTCTGTCGTAATGCTCCCAGCACTGATTGCAACTATTGTTCAACACAAGTATGAATCCTACAGGTGCGTAAGCTACTCTTTTCGTAAGTTGTTTTGAAATCGTGCTCATCGTATAGATAGATGCGACTCTTATTTGCTGGAAGCGATCGATAACCGCACATAAAGTAACGGCTGTGAACAGCCCCCGTTCAACGGATTAAATATCAAAATGGACTGTAAAACATTTAGGAACATTCTCTATCATCGAGTTCATCTGTGTCCAAATTATGAAACATATAGTATAATGTAATCCTGAAGAACAAATCTGAAAATTCAGCAATACAGAGAATTTCCTTAAACCACCTCTACTTTTCGCATGATTGAATTACCTACCAATAACTCTATTTTGATGTGATTTTGATCAGTGATCGGGTAGGACGGTGGCTTGCAACGTTTCCATTCCCGCACTATGTAAGACATATTAATCCATAGGTAATTTGCATATTATAGAAAATGCCCTGGACAAATACTAAAATCTGCCACCTCCGGGGATCGAACCCGGGACCCACACTTTGGAGGCGTATGGTCTACCATTTAAGCTAGGTGACCTCCGACTTTTAAACATTCTATTTGTCTAGTCGCCACATTAGCTCCCAAAGCAGCCTCGCTGCGCCATGTTACTTGACCAGGAAAAAACCTACCATCTTGGCCGTCTGTCTGCCCAAAGCCAATTGAAAGTTAAAACGTATAACCGAGAAGAGAGGATTTGAAATATCTGTATAGAAAAGGCATTAGAAAGAATGTATACCGGGTACGATCCCCGTTGGTGACATATTTTTTATTTCTCAAGTGTCTTCTCTATGCTGACATTTCAAATCCTCTCTTCTCGATTGTAAATTGTACATCATATGATATCAGCATTAGCAAGGAATGTCACCAATGGTAATTTTTTTAGTCCATTTTTGGAACTAGTATCGTAAATGGGTGGACATTGTCATCTATCAGTTCTCATTCATAGTAGGTTACGTGCCCCTAAATTATCATTTATGGATCCTAGGTTGCGGAACGCGAGCGGAGGATATTCTGAAGAGGTTTTGGGCGTGGTAAGTATACGTCTGGACCAAAGATTATACAATCGTTGTAACAGGTCAATCAATCAATCAATCGATTATTTGATCAATCAATTAATTAATCAATCAATTAATCAATCAATTAATCCGCCAATCAATCAATTAATCAATCATTCAATCAATCAATCAATTAGTTGACCAATCAATCAATCGATCGATTGATCAATCAATCAATCAACCAACTAATCAATTAGTTAACCAATCAAACAATTACTTGATCAATTAATCATGTTTCGTCTCTTTTCCGAAGCTGCATATCGCCCATTTTAAAAACTCGTCCTTTTCTTTTTGTACTGTAGATACCATCTACCTTTGACCTTTTCCGTTTCTTCACATCAACCACCCTACTACAACTTTTTGTATCTGTATCTTCTTACTTTTTCGAACTGCAACAGGTTGCCATCATTTGCTTTCATACTTGACCGTATCTGCAGCACCATACCTTTCTTTCACGGTGATGGCATGAATTCACAAGTGGATTCCGCCTCACCCTAACATTCTTATCGGCATATACATTTTTCACTTTAGTGTATCGTAATGCATCGGAAACCAAAAACTATGGGATGACGTATGTCCATATCTATGCTCGTTGAAGTATTTCTCAAAAATGCCTTCCGTGAGATATAACCTCAGAACTGCGCAAACATTTTGTCTTTTGGCCTTTAGTGAACAAACTTCCCTTACGACTTTAAATTAATGTCTTGGCGGCAATGAATGGATACCATTTTTATCATTATTTCCAAAGAATGATGAAATTTGTGACCCACACCCCCCTTTGATATTTTGGAAATCCCAACCGCCCCACCTCGCTTAGAGGGCCAGCTTCTTGTGCGATCAAAAGTCAACTGTTAAGGCATTTCATCAAACAAAAATCTTTCTAATCTAAGTAATCCCCAACTATGCATAAGAACAATCTGTTGCAACACACATCTAGAAAGCTTCAGGTTGCCGAATCAAATCTTCGTCAGCCTGAGAGACCTCTAGGAGTAAATTTGTAACGTTAAAGGAACACTTATGGTGTTCTCATCAGTCATATTCGAGCAAAAAAGGATTCTGCAACGAAACATGGTAGAAACAGCAATGCGATACGAAAATCGTAAACAATTATAGGATCTTTGTGGTGCTCTCGTCAGTCATGTTCGGGCAACTAAAAAGTTTTGCAACGCAACGGGCTTAAAACAACAACAATACAACATCAAAAGGTGGAATGGAAGAACAAACTCTTCGAATGATGATTGAGAATGAAAGCTTTGCAATTTTTCTCACCTTAATTATTGGACTTCATTGTCCAATGGTTTATGCTGAGGTTTTCAAATCAATGGATCACGGGTTCGAATTTTCTCAGCTCCCTTGGGGCAAAAAGCAAGCTGTTGTGGTAATGCTCCACTCATGATGAATATATGTATATAAGTACTCAGTAGACACATAGCATTTATTATATATTTATCACGGAGTGGAGCATTACAAGAAATAGCTTGCTTTCATTCGTCACTAACGGAGCTGAGGGGATTCGAATCCACGACCCATTGGTTTGAAAACCAACACCTTAACCATTGGACCATCAAGTCCAATAATTAAGATGAGAAATTTTCATGTTAATCTTGCCATGTTTTCGCCTCCACTCAGTGGTTAAGGGGAAATTCATTAATTATCATTAGCTATTGTGTTTTGGCTTTGAGCCTTAACTTTTGATTATGCAAAGTGGCCTTCGTCAGTGCCAGCGATATATAAGTACTCAGCAGACACATAGCATTTATTATATATTTATCACGGAGTGGAGCATTGCAGCAATAGCTTGCTTTCATTTTTCACTAACGGAGCTGAGGGGATTCGAATCCACGACCCATTGGTTTGAAAACCCATACCGTAACTATCGGACCATCTAGTCCAATAATTAAGGTGAGAAATTTTCATGTTAATCTTGCTATGTTTTCGCTTCCACTCAGTGGGTTAGTGAAACAATTGATGAAACAATCTGACCTTCTCTGTGAAGTCAAAGAATAAATTGCATCCACTTCAGCATTTCTCTGTAAAGGGCATTCATTATCAAGAGACAGTTACATGCCCTTAGGCAAGGGGAAGACAAAAAGGGGAATGCCCCTACATAGTAAATGTTTTGTCCCCTGTTCTGTTAAAATATTACCAAAGAACTGTTCCTATTAAATTTTGATCTTCATCGTTGCGTTAAATGGTGGCTGTGCAAGTAAATTGTTCTTTAAATATCGATACTTTCTTATATTATCATACTTGTTGTATTGTTTACATAAATAATCATTGATAGTTGATAGGGCCAATAAATGCCCCCCCCCCCTGGTAGCTCATCCCCATCCCCGATCGGCGCGGCTGGGTATCGTTCTGGGAAATTATCAAGAAATCCTTAGCCGAAAGGACCGTACGTGCCGGCACATGAAAACGCTGAACTATCGTTAAACATGGCTACAAACACGTTCTGCCCGGTGGCTGCAAATAAAACAGCAATTAATCTCGAATTAACGACCATTCATTCATATTAATGAACTGTAGGCGATTATCAAAGATCGGACTTACGATTTATGGCCACAGTTGGGAAAAACTACCCGGGGACAACGTATACTTTCCATAGGCACGTTTTGCACTTGCGGTAGACTCCTATATTACAGTGCTCTGGTATTTATATCTCGAAGATTTTTCCGTCTGCTCCTGTTTTGTATATCATCGTTCTTTAGCAAGGTTCATAGGCCAGCATGATAGGCAGATGCCTATGCAGATTGTTGGTAGCAATTAGTCTATTAAGCATTGGGGTCCTCAGGGGTGTGAGATGGGGCACCCACCTGGAAAGCTTCGAACACTATTGGTGACAATGTTCATTGTCGACCATTTAAAATTTCTTGCAAACAGGAAAGCAAGTCAAATTTAAGAAATCTGTTTATAGTGCGATAGAGCGGGCCACCAAACGGCCCTTGGCACTGGATGCCAAGAAAAATGTTACAAGCTTTCATTATTTTTAGTTTTAATCATAGAACTTCAACCTACGTCAAAGATCCCTGTTTTAATGAATAGTTTAAAAAAGATTATTGATAAGAAAATTAGTTTTCTTCGACATGGGAGCCCTCGAGGGGGGGGGGGCAAAGAAATAGAATATAAGTAAAAATTAAGATAAGTTTGGCCATTGCCCCCGCCTCACCAAAGGGGAAATATTTTGCAGGTGCAAATGGGGTTCTTTTAGGGGGAGCTCAAAAGTCGAAATAATAATTAGAGATCCGTAAAACCAATGAAAGAAGTGTGAAATTTTAGAGAAAAAGCGACAACAATCTGCAATATATTGGTAGAAGGTTTTTTGGTGGGAACTCATTTCTAAATATTCTTTGCGTAAAGGGGTTGCAATTACCGATAAGGTGAGTGTAAATTTCGGTGACATACTCTCCAGTGCCAAATAATCGTACCCCCCGCCCGCTTATTAATTTTCTTAAATTTATACCCCCCCCCCGCTGCTGGTTAGGACCCCTCGTTTATTAATTTCAACGAATTTTCACAGTACTCAAGTTGTAAATGACATGTGAAAACTCTTGATTAACTTTCCATGCAACTTATGACCATTAAACAGTTGCTAATTAGTCAATTAGTACGATTTTTGTCCTCATGTGTGTCGTCCTTATTTAAAACTTTCACGAAATTTAGACTGGAGTTCAGACCCCCCCTTTATTTGGACCCCCGTTTATTAGCTTTAGACCGTAATTATGACCCCCCGTTTATTCAGACCCCTTCGTTTATTCGGCACTTCAGGGTACGAAAGGTAAGAAAGGGAACCTCGAACTACTTCATGTCTACATTATCAGAATATTTAATCATAATATTTTCCCTTACTTAGTGCGGAGCGAGCTCTCAGTGCAGCCCCTGATAAGCAGTGGAACTGTTTCCATGTGTGTCTGTGATCAAAAGGGAAACGGTGCCTCCAACTGGGCGGGCATGATCATTAAAATGCAGTGGGATTTAACTAATTTTTTAATGCTCCATATATTTTCATGAATAGGTGCAACATTACAAATTTAAAGTAATAGTTCCCAGCCCCCAAAGGGTTCCCATGACATTGCAAGCCGCAAGTAGAGGCATGGATCGCAGGAAGGAGACATTTGAGCACATAACACTCGACTCTCTGATTTTAGGGTAGGCCTGTTAGATTACTGATGCTGTCGATGCTTTGTTTTTGTTTCGATCCGTCCATCCTCTCCATCTCTTTGTAGGCCTACTCTTATTCTTAGTGCGGAGGTGCTTTTCCGAGGAAGGGGGGGGGGGGGGTAATTCGAAGGATCAAGGATCACGGTATTTCAATCCCACAAGTAGACTGCTAATTTATCAAGAAATCAGGGGGCCAACACATTCTGCAGACGGTCAAAGCCCTGTTACATTAGCTTTGCAATGCAAAGTTCCAGTTTCCCTGGTGCGCTGACCTCCTACCTCGAAGCGATAATTCTTTTTGCGTATCAGCTCTTCCCAAATTAGAAACTTGTTCCGGGTCAAAAATAGCCTAGTCAGGTTTCAGAGGTGTCTTCTTTTCTGGAGGTCATCACTTAAACGTCTGTTGCGCAACTTACCAAATTATCCCCTCTTTGGTACTTTGTACTGCTGTCTTAACATTACATTGAAGTGTTAAAAGGATTTCTATTAATGAAAGTACGACCGCCTGCTGCTAGTTGCAGAATCATGTACCAAAGTACTAGTTATGCAATATCATTTCCTTTTGGGCGGAATTTCAAGGAGGCGTCTTTTGTAGAATCCATGCGCTATTTGGGCGAGATGGAAAAAATTTCAGTCAAATAAGTTTCTCTCTCTCTAGTACGCCTTTTCGTCTCCTAGAAAAGACATAGCGCGCCAAGTCAGGCTTTGCCTCATGATCTTATTTTGGCCAGCTTGCTCTGAGCCTATTTGCTCTAGCCTACCACCACGTACTACAACCACCTTAATTTTTCTTGTATCTTTCTCTACAGTTTCAAGCCATGTTGTTTTAGTTTTCCCTCTAGGCTTTCTGACATATCTCTGGTATTCCCTCAGGGCTCTTTTGGCTGCTGTTTTGTCGGGTAGTCTCATCATGTGCCCATACCATTTCAGTCTTATTTTCACTTTCTTGCTCCACGGGGTCTGTTTGGTTACCTTATATAATTTCTCATTGTGATTTTCGTCGGCCATTTGATGTTCATAGCTTTCTCTGGAACACATCTATTTTCTAGCTTCTTAGCGATTGTCCACATCTCCGCTGTTGTAGAGGAGTAACCTGTCCTAAAAAGTGATACAATGGGCGACTTTAGGCTCGATTTACTCAACGAATAGTAGGACAATATCTCAAAACCTGACGCAATTGTGGTTCATTGATGCAAGAGCTTTAGGTGCTGATAGGTTTTGAAAGAAATCTGTAGTCAATAACGCGTACTTGTGGATAACAGAGTAAATAATGAATCAACAAGTGTCAGGTGAGAAAAATAAGAACAAGAAGTGTGTCGTAATCTACATGCTGTAACATGAGCCCCTCAGTTCCCTATGAACTTGTGTGTAAATATCCTGTAAAGTTATGTTTGTGAGAATCGTTGTGGAATGTGGTTAGATGAATATATTTGTGATTTCGATATCTTCCTTGGTCTTGACTTGTGTGCTTCTCGCCGCACGACAAAGTGTGCATTAAGGATGAAAAGTATTCAAAAGAATGCCTGAAGTTAGTTCTGTGCCTCTCCCCGAGTAGCAGAACCATCATCTCAGTTATCGAAATGTTTTGAGAAGGGCCCGCCGAGGTGACTAAGAGGGCTACGAGTGCTGTAGCTCTGCCTCACTCACTCAGGTGGTCAGGTGACGGCCCGTATCTTAGCTATTGATATAACAATTTTCATTAGCTTTTGTATTAATAACCTCTTACTCCATGTACAAAATATTGTGGTCATGATCCACTATTTGAGAATTATATAAAATTGAAATGTGTCTGATGAGAATATATATATATATATATATATATATATATATATATATATATATGTAAACATACCTAAGGACAGTAAAACAGTGTGTGCCAAACTGCATTGATAGTTGAGGGTGGCATGATACAGTTACTGAGTTATATACATAAGGGATACAATAGCCCCTTCCCCTAAGAAGAGTTGTATATGAAAAAAGTCTGAGCCAAATACAGTTAATGAATAACACGGTTTGTGTACCATATTTGACAAGCCATGATAATGAACTGATTTCTGTTTCACTCCTCAGCTAGACAAATATGGAGGAAAGTGAGCAGCAGCCAACAGCTGAAGGAGAAACCGCTCAACCGAAGGATCTGTTCGAGGCAATCACAAACACCCTGTTTGCAGGCCCTGAATTAGTTGAAGGACTTTCATCAGCGATAGATTCATTTACAAGAGCAGGTATATAAAATGAGAAATCTGTTATGTTCGATATTATATGGAAACATTTTTAATTGTTGCACTGGGAATCAAGACAGATGTTTTAGTACTAAAGATATTTGGGGTTGTAGGAAATAATAAAACATGGAATGGCGGCGAATTGGTTAAATTTCAAATCAGATGGGATATTAAGCATCCCATGCTGGAATAGCTACTGGTGAAAATAAGATCTGATAAATGTCATTACAATATTATATACAACGATACATTGAATAAGCAAAATTTTGGTTTTAAACTTGCACAGGTGATACATAGTTAAGAAAGCATTATAGGTACGTAGTACGTTAAAAAAAGGAACAGAAGAGTAAAGTAGAAGACAAACACCACCAAAATGTATCTATGGAATAATACTTAGTTCTTTGCGCCCTTTCCATATGCAGTTAAAGCATGTTACTTATAAACAAATATTAAAGATATCTATATAGATGCATATAAGATATTCTAAATAGAGGATTTACAAGAAGGAGGAGGAGACAAGCTATCAATTCTTAGCTATTGATAAGAGTATTTTCAAACTCTGCTGTTGCTTTAGTTCTTCCTTGCTTTTATTAAAGAAAAAATCTTTGTAAATTTAACATAAATTCGAATAGGCAGAGTTTGCACTTAAACAATATTCTAAACTCAGTATATTTGATATGAAACTACTTGGAGGAATTTTAGTACAGAGATGTGTAGTTAACCACTGAAAATTGCATTAATGTTGTTAATGATCTGCCACTGAAAAAATAACAAATTCCTAAGTTATAACCAGTGATCTGTTGGCTACAGATTAGCAGTGGCAATCCAGGAATATTAAGTTACTCCCATTAAATCACATTTTATGTCAGGTAGTGTCAAAATAATCTAGTAGCACTTTAGTGTACTGTAGACCTGATGAAGTCTTGAAATTAGGCAAAATTTTGTCTAACGAAAAGTTTCCTTGTTGGTATTTTACCCACACCATGGTTGGCATCGTTTTATACCAAAGGTATTCCTCAATTGCAAGTTCTTTTTAAATATATTTGGAAACTGCCCTTCAGACTCTATGAAATTTAAAAAGAAATTATAATATGGAAATTGTTGGCTTGCATTACCCAGGGTAACAAAAGAATGATGTTGTTCCTTTATTGCTAGTCTTTTCTAAATGTTACAATAGCCTTCTTGCACTGAGCAGTGGCTTTTGGTCACATGTTATCCTAAGTTTCTATATACTGTACGTGTATGATTGTTCTATATGTATGCATTTAAATGGCACGGAAAGTTCTATCATTTATAGATACAGAAGTAGACGTAGGTGGGTATGCTTGTAAATGTAGGTATGTTTTTTAATATACTGTACATTTGCAAAGTGAAAAATCCATATAAAATAATTGTTGTGTTGAAAATGTTCTAATTGGTATATATTTTAATAGGACTACAAGATGCACTGTACATTATATAGCACTTTTGTAATGTCACAATCTGTTAAAAAGTCTAATATGTATCACACCAAGTCAGTTTAACTTTGCAACAACTGATAGCAATTAAATTGAGAAGTTTTTGGTGTTCACTTGCTTGTGAGTTGCAAGCATTCTCTGCTACAGCAAGTTTCTGCTAACATACCCATTGGTCATTCACATCCAACTCTTGATAACTCTGTACATTTTAAGTTGATCAAGACACAGTAAAATAAACAAATATGATGCATATGTGCTTTCAAGCCTTTCTTTGCCATATTTCATAAATCTAAGGAGCTTATGTTTTAATAATTATGCCAGGCGCCTAAAGTCATTCTTTATATATAACACGTAATGGTACCATGTACATCATTTATAACTTTACACAATATAAGTGATCAAAGTTATCATTATAGTATTAAATTTTCACAATGACATCTGTCACACTCACAAATAGCTTCTACATTGCTTGAATATCTATTTTACCATGACGTTTGCAAGGTTTCTTGAAGCTGTCACACTATTAACAAATCATACAAATTTTTTTCAAGCTTGAGTGTATTAGAAGGTAGTAATTCACCAATCAATGACTTGAGAACATTAATTTTAACAATTTAGACACTGCAAAACTACTTTTTCTGGAATTGGCGTATTGACCCTTACCAATAGCAAACATGGTCTGTATTATGCAAGCACTTGTGCAGTGTATGTAATAAAAGTCAGTTGTGGAACACTTTTGAATGAGTCTAGAAGAGAAAGGGTGCTATATAAACAGTGTATGTGACATGATTTCCACGCCTCTCTGGCCTTTTGGCAAGGAATAGATGTAGTATCTGTTCTCATTGATGACAGATTCTTTCCAATATCCATGAGAGGCGGTCCTATTGGGCGGTTTGGCCTGCTTCATGGCTTGCCTATCTGCCCGATAGCCTAAACTGAGGGACGTTGCCCTTTAATGCGCCAGCTGCCCTTTATGTATTAGTTAGTCTGTTTGGTGGTTTCAATATCAGGACCCAGTGCTCATCATGGGTCTTTGATTAAGAGTCTGTGGCATGATTTCCAATATGCCGCCAGATAGAATAGTTCTTCACTGCAGCCATAGCATTTATACTTTTCCTCCTACAATTTCCCACATTTTATGTCTTTTGCAACTAACTTCCCAAGTGGAGTATAGAGAATAGTCGAGATAGTGTTTGGCAAAGAAACAAACCATTATATCCACATACACCGAAAATACAGTACTCTACCTTCTATAATAACGGCCTCTTTTTTATCCATTGAACAACTCATGCCACAGAAACTCCATGGATGGTATCAGCTACATATTCTCCATTCACATACAACGCTCCAGTCACACACAACACTCCATTCACACACAACACCCTTCTAAAGCATATGTAGTATACATGTGGTGATGACAATTTGCTTGAAGTCAATATTTCATGATTGCTCTTTATTTTTTCAACAGCAGCAAATGCGACACTTAAGTCATCGTTCGGTAAGAAGTATTTTTTAGTGTGTTAATTGCCCAGTTGGACTCTGAAATAACTCTGAATCACTTTGCTCAGGATATGGCGAATACAAGCTTCCTCTCTTGCCTCAACCTTAGGTCTGTACTGAACAGCCGTAAGGTAACAAAACATATCGTTTGATATTGTTCAAAATCAACACATTTTCAACATAGGATAAAGGACCGCCAATCACAAACTTGTACGGAATTTTTCACAGACAGAAGCTTTGACATAATTAACCTGACTTGTAGTTTACCAAGACAACTCACTTTCAAGTCTTCTTCTTCTAAACTACTTAAGATCGATAGTAACATTATGCAACAATTAATAATGATAAGCCATCTTGTAACGAATTTAACGATAACATGTAAGCAGTAATGCAAAGCACTAGTACCACTCACTTCGCATTTTAAAAGCTCAAGGATAACATTGAGTGTTTATAGTATATTTAATTACTGCCTATTTTAACTCACTTTAAAGCACAGTATTGTTTAAAATAGTCGTAGTATAGGAGGATTTACCTAGTATTAAATAGGCCGGTTGTTGTAGGTTCTAAGCTGATAGACGTACCAGTCATGGCAGTGAAGCAGCTTCGCCTTAAACGCTGCCTCTCGTCGTTGTATCAATCAGCCACGCCGTTGTTAGCTTTTTATCACCAAGAACAGTTCTGTTTTTGAACAACCTTGTTGATATTTATCTATTTTTTAAGTTGTATCAAATGCGTCGTAAGCGCCTGTTCCTGTTAAGAAGCGCAACCCGTTCTTGTTGAGAAGCACAACCCGTTCTTGTTGAGAAGCGCAACACGTTCTCGTACAGGAAATATGGTATGTCGTAGTTCCCTTATACCCAATGTTACCACGTTCCTCAACAGAATTGTAATTTCTGGATGTTGTGTTTTATTCCCGTCAAAGGTTATCAAGTGAAAGAAACCCTAAATGTGCTTAATACATACAGCGAGTCCTCAGTTCATGTCGCAGTTCGATTATGTCAAGACAATATGCTGCAGCTGGCTCTCGATAATGGAGCGAATGATAAGACACTTTTTGAGCATGCGTATCCAATTCACATGTGTATGAAGTATCAGACAGTAGAGTGTGCTCGGGTCTTGCTACGAGCGGACTATGAGAATCTAAAGCTGAAGGATGCAAAGTACCAGGGGACGCCATTACATTGGGCGAAGAATCCGGAGGTATGCAGAACTTTTGAAAGGAAAACTTGTAGATAATATTTAATAACGGAATCGGTAGTGAAATGCCTTTGACCAGTTTCGTTGCACCCTCATCAGAATGACTCGTGCAAAGAACGAGTTGTTTAAACATTCAAGCATCATTTATGATAACTCACAAACAAAGAAAGGGATCGAAGCGAAAATTAGTCGACGACTGATTAAAACTTAAGAGTATTGTTACAAGGGCATAAGATCAGCGATTTTTATTCTCCATTTTGGCAGATTTTATAGCCAGTTTTCTGATTGCTCACCTAAAAGGTTCTTCTCTGTATTGAAGAGAACACGTCTCAATTAATTGCATGCTTCCAACTGGTCACCAAGATTCAGGTAGTTGTATTAGAAATAGCAGCGTTGTGTTTAGATACTCATGTCTTTAAACTTCTGTATGGCTCCGGGTACCACTCCCATTGCATTTGTAAATGTTTTAGTTGTTAAGCCTCCATACATCGTGATCTCAAGACAGCTGCATACTCTTGTCGCCTAGTCTGGGCACAAAATGCGTTAACGAAAGCTTTGTCTGCTGTTAACAAAGGGAATTTCAAACGAATGCTCTGGAAATGCATCAGTTTCCTAGTCCGCAAACCCATAGATTTCAAATAATGACCTCCAAGAACTCTCTCGTACTATACAAGTTAAAATGCACAAAACGTTTCTGCATTTTTTTTTGGCATTTGGGGTCATTGCTATTTAGACTTTAAAAATTCGTGCGGAACGTCACCAAGGGAAAGTATTGAAAGGTGATAAATTGTAAGCTAGTTGTGACTGGATAATACCAACATAATCTCTCCATTTGTCGCCACTATCCCAGTGTGAAATATGTGCTTGTTTAGGCAATTACAATTCTAGTTTGCTAGCAGGAAGATCTTATGAATCTTACAGGTCTTCTACAACAGATCCGAATCAATAGTTGAAAAGCCCATGTTACTTGATATGTGAAGGAAAATAAGTATCTAGTCATTTGTGGCTTTATGGTTTTTGAACATCATGTCAGAGCCATCTCAAGGCAGAATTAATAATTTGTTTCTTCGAATAAATATGGAGATCACCGCACCACATGGTATTAGTTATTACATTTCAAACAACTTTAGCGAGTTGGGATGGGGGTCGAGGGGAAGCAACAGTGATAAGTCGTCTGTAGCAACTTAATAATCATATTTTTAATAATTGATGTGGAATTTCAATTCACACAGTCCACTTCGACAATGCCTCACTGCGTAGTGTTTCAAAATCAAAGGATTTGAACACAGCGTTGTGTTATTGGCGGAGGATGCCGCTGCTTCTATGCCACATTCACGTGGTCTTCTTTAACACGCAAGTGTCTTGTTTCAATGACGTGTGAACTGCTACTATCACATACGGTCATAAAACATGTTCGTAGAAAACGCTGTGCGTCTTAAAAAGATCGATGAACTGTCATGTTAGCCGAATGCACCTTTTAATACAGTTCTTTCACATGATCAAGAAAGACGTTGAGCAATGACAAAGCTTTCTATCTGTAACAAAACAGGTTTAATTAGTGCATCAAGGATTAATTCAAGGTACCTTTTAGTAAAGTGGCATTGTACTGTACTGTGTTACTTCTTCTGACCAAAATCCCACTGGGGGATTTAGAGAAACGCTGTTTAGACCAACATAAGCCAAAAGTCACATCGAGGCTCAGAATCACTTCTGTGCCATTGCTAGCTGCAACTGCCCGGTAATATAAACAATTCAAATCTGTGTTGGGGCGTTTTGGATAAAAAAGTGTTAAATTGCAGTTTCGCATGTTTCTTTCGTATTGGAGAAGGAACCTAACCCCCAAAACTAGATCATGTTTTAGAACTTGAATTACCAGTGTAAGTTTGTTAGAAAACACCAAAATGTACAATAAATGAATCTACTTATACTATTGCACTAATGTAAAATACCAGTTGCAACTCGCTAGACAACCTACACTGTTGCCTTTATAAAGACGATATAAAAAACTATTTTGAAAATGATCTTTGAAACAATAACAAGGATCAAGTAATACGTTTAGAATTTTTCGCTATTTTTTGTCTTGACAGGCCGAGATCATTTCCTCCTTTATTCCAAAATCGCACTCATTGTATTAACCTTGACGAGATTACTTCCTTAAGGAAAGTCCATGGAATTCACTTTATGATAAAGAATAAAAAAGGCATTTAATTTTACTACAGCAAATTAAGTCTAATTTCATTTTAAGATTCATATAAAAATATTGGAAGGAAAATGTCGAAGTATACAGTTTCGCAAGAAAAGTGACGTTTGGTTAAAAAGTGTCTTTGCCTCCCCTTTTTTTCTCAGCCTCCAATTATTACAGTTACATGACCCACATTTATACTCATATATGTTGTCTTCTTCATATTACAGTCAATAGACCTTCTCCTTGAGTACAATGCGGACATAAACGTCAAAAGTACAACTGGAGAAACTCCACTTCACGTTATGATCAAGAGAAATAGGCTAGACTGCATGATCGCCCTTGTTTCAAGTGGAGCAGATCTCAATGCAAAGGGAGAAGAAGGAAGGACTCCATTGCATTATGCAGTTATGGTAGGCATGTTATCTTATAAATGCAGGTCGTTTATGCTAGTAGTCTTAAACCCTAGGCTCAGAAAGGTTGAGAACTGTTGAGAAATCCTTAAGAAAGATTAGAAGACTGAGATGGTCTTCAAGCTAAGAAACTTGTAACCAAGTCACGAGTATACGAGTCACAAAAATATATATAAAATGGTTTGTGATAAAGTACTTGTTCGGAGTAATTCACTACAAGTTGAATAGGTCGAAAAGGTTCCAATCATAGTCCCCTGCCAGCGACGGGGGAAGGTAAGGCGGATGTGTGTGTGTGTGTGTGTGTGTATATAGTATATATATATATATTACATGAATTTTAATCCTTATTTCACCCCATTTGTATGACTGGCTACCACTGAAAGGTTTAAAAGTTGACCTTGTTACTTTCAATTCTGAAACACTGTAACGTCGGAGCTATTTTCTCGGTGGGCGTATCGATAATACACGCAGTCTGCCACTCCCTACATTGCAGGATTCTTTTTGACAGAGACAAATGATGATAAAACACTCATGTCACCTTAACATGCGGCAATTCTCACTCTAAACTTAATATTACTTTAGGTTGTATGGAATGCAGAAAATATCCAGTTGGTAGACAAACTGCAATTCTTATTTTTGAACATAATACCAAAAGTTTCAAAACACATCATTTTATGTCACAAACTAGACATCAGAAGATCTATTATAAAGAGGAGACTGAAAGTGTCATGCTTCTTAAACTCGAAATGATACCCACTTAAAGAAAATTTATGTCGAGATCAGAAATGAAGTAAATATGAAATTAATATATACTCTTGATGTCATGATCAGAGGTAGTGTTGCAAAGAGGATAGAGAACTTCCATTTGTTAGTGCATGATAATAAAGAAATTACTATTGGCATCCTTGTGAGTTTTTGTGAGGTCTCATAGGTTACGTGGTTGATGTATAACCTATATAACTTCGATGCGAAATGGTAGCGACAAGGCTGTTAAATCCGCGGCGGCGAAAATAGTATGAACAAGTAAAATCACTATGAACAGCTTTACTTGCAGGCGAAGTGAGGTGTCTTGAGGATTTACAAGATTGAGTATTTATATATAAGTGCGGAGAATAGAATTTAGTAATTTGCTGAAAATAGAGAGGGAGAGAGAAAATCCCTATCGTGCAATAGTTACATCATATGCTCTGGATGATGTAAGATTCACGACAGTATTTCCAAGGCGCGAGGATGCACAATCGTACAGAACTTTTGATTTCATTCCTAGTTTTGCATGATCATGTTTTGCTAATAAGCTTTAAAAGGAACCTAGAGAAAAGATAAAATCTCACTCGAACCCGTAGTCCAAGATAATATTGTGATAATTGCCGCGTTAAATAATAGAGATGGCTATTGTCAGAAGCGTCAAATTGGATACCGATCCTTATACTAAAAAAACGACTGAGCCTGATGTTCCTTGCAACGAACCTAACTATCGTATTTAAAGCCATCAGTGTCCCGAAGGGAGGAATGAAAGGAGAATTTGTCCCTGGGAAGTACTTGATAATTGTGTGAAAACTTCAATGCACCCACCTCGAAAAATCTCAAGAGAGGCTATGCAAGCAACCATCTACAGTAGTAGTCCATAAGAGAAATTCATCTTGAGTCAATAATCGCCGATTCCATGGTTGAAAGGGAGTAAGGGCACGACCTATATATATGAGATAAATGCATATGCACAACAAACTAAATTTAATCTTGTCCCTGGACCATCATTGAGGGTCAATTGAGAAAGAGGCAAACCAATTAGAAAATCTCGTATGATTAGGCGAAAAATATAAAAATACCCGGGACAAAAAGGAAATCTCAAAAAGTAGAAAAAACCGACATGAAATTCACAATAGTCACAGGGATATCAATTTAATTTCTAAAATCAGAAATATATTGTATGCAGTTTTGCAACTTGTTTTCTACGCCGCCACCATCGTTGTCTTTATTGAAGAAAACTATGCATTTTCTAGCCCCTTTTCCAAAAATACTGGCAGAGGATAAGTCCTTAAGTCCCCCCCCCCCCCCCCCCCCCCCCCCCCCCCCCCCACACACCACCAAACACCACCCCCCCATTCGCCGTGCTCGGAATTGCACGTAAAGGCGAAAAAAGACAGGA
>JAAAKM020006971.1:76663424-76689776 GCA_010016025.2 Alatinidae sp. Z8VKAUB7J3 | reverse complement strand
GCCAAGTTCCATTTGTTGGCAAATGCGAATACGAGGCGAAAGAAAATGGCGGACCACACAGCATACACAACAGTCACAGTAAGTTGTTTTTGTGTGCATCATTTAGCTGAAAAAACCCCCAGGTTTTCACAGATAATATATATGTTATTGTCTGCCTTTATACAATAGTTATATAAAGTGGGTAGTTTTATGGCCAACGATATGCGTCTGAATGTTTTCTAACGTAATGTGAAAACGTAGGCCCTTGCTGCATGCACTTGTTCGGCTATAAGTATATGCATGGCAATCTACGTGGCCGAACAACTGGAACCTTAAGCTATGTAATAATCGCAAAGAAACACAGACTTTATTTCGAAGTGTTACCTTGTGTAAACTTCCAACTGCTTAGCACATTACATTATAAACGAATCGTCCCAAACACTCTCCTAACGTATTACAGTAACACTAAGCTAAGAAAGATCTTCGGAGGGGATTCGTTAGATTTTGTGTAGGCCATATATGGCAATGCACAGTCACAAGCTATAGTGTACTCTCTGCCAGGTCATGGTATCAAAACTGATCACATTTACTATTGTTGAATTTTAAAATACAGTGAGCCCGTATCTGGATCATCCCACTGCAAAATCTGAACTAATTCAGGTTGGATTTTGTTATGCTAGCGCTAGCACTCGGTGGCCTAGTGTACCATAACGGGCATAGGGCCTACTGATAATAACAACTAGACAAACGGTTTACCACATTTATTACAATATTCCTGCTTGTTACAACGTTTTTTAACTAATGGAGTTTGAGAATAACGTTTTTAATTGGAGAATGGAACTGCCTTAATTTAAGTCACATGAAAGATAAGAACTCATCTCATATCACAGGGAATCGTTCCTGGCAGTTTGAATGTGCCATTAAAAGGCATAAATATGTTATTACCCCATCTCTATGAAGTTATGTTGATAGCTAATGTCAAATTGATTATTTAAGACAGAAAAGATGAATTTTTCCATGGAACAATTTGTAATTTCTAAAAACGGTGTTTATCAGCAATTTTGTGGAACAGATTAAAGGCATACAGCCACAGCAGGTAGTTCTTATGCAATGGAGTGTGCGGGGTAATTTTTATACACACAGCTTTTCCCTCTTACTCTTTTGCTAAACATGATGATTACCTTTCTATCAGAAAGAGGACTCTTTCAGGTTTTTTTCTGTATTGATTATCTATTTCTGGCACTCTGACACCTATAAACAGCCTAGTAAGTGGCAGGTGTGTGGAACTTCCTTTCTCCTGTCATCACCAAGGTTATTTACAGGTTTTTGTTTCCCAAGATAATGGTCATTACATAAAATTTAGTTTGTGAAGTGGTTGTTTCGATGACCTTAGCCGGACTTTCTCTAAAACCCTTTGTAATAGGCCTACAAAATTTTTGCTCACTCCTCCTAGGCTAAAATTACTAATTCTGAGAAGTGAAATTGAGTTTTTGAGAAGGTAAATGAAAATCATTACGGAGAGAATGGTGTTCTTTCAAGTGGATAAAAACCTTTTAAGGTGGATTATTTTTTTAAAGGGTTTATCTATCTAGACAGAAACACAGAACTTTATTGAAAAGTCTACAAGAAGAAAGCAGTGATTGAGTAATGAAACATCATTTGGCAGTGATTTGCCAGTTTTGTGATATTTTTTTAGTCTTTGTGGTCCCTTTGTGATCCCTTTGTGGTCCCTTTGTGGTCCCTTTGCAGTTCTTTTCTTTGACACAAATATTTCTTATTTTTACTGAGTAAACAGGTGATCAAAAAATATAATTATATCTTTTACTTCATGAAGACTATTTGCTGTGATTTACAATCTTACAGAAGCAAAAAGGATAGGTTTTCCAGTATGCTCTACGAGTATTATTCAATATATATCAGCAGTATATATACAACATTAAGACATAGGATTGATGTTGTAGGCCTATGTTTACTTTAAGGATGTTTAATTTAATTCTAAAAACATAAAAATGTCATCTAATCAAATTGTGATTGATTCGTATTGTGGCAAATATCAATTGGGCATGTATTTAAAGTTCTCCAAGGTTACGTTAGTTAGTATTTTTACATGTGTGCATAATAAATATATATATATACCCTTTACTGTATAAAAGGGGCCCCAAAACATTGGATAATCTTATGCATGTAAAAAAATTCTTTATATTATTGTATTAATAGACTCAAATAAGTGTGGTTGTATTAGCTATATGGGCTAGTTATTGCCTTAAATACTTACATTTTTATATAACTTTTCACCCCTTTTCAAAACTAAAGTTTCTACAAAGTTTGTAGTGGTATACCACTATGACTATATATACATAAGTAACACTGTGAAAAGGGAAACCATAAACTAAAATTCAAGTGAGAATATGTGGTGTTAAAGAGACTGTACATAAAGATTGGAAAAATGCAAAGTGTAAAAGAAGTAAATAGAAAGAGAAAACACCAGAAATAGCTGCTTTCTTAGTGTGTATTTGTGTGTATATAGGGTGTGGTGGTGGATGGCACATTTGATGGAAATGCTTGTCATCCCTTAAACAGGTATATAGATAACTAGCAGGGGTCTCCTATACATGTGAGGATTTTAAAATGGAGGTAGAATAAGCATCAAGCATCATTCAATAAGCATTGATGACTATTGAAATTTAGAAAAAAAGTTGATGGTCAAGCATAGCAATATGAACTGCAAAAAGGGAGGTATTAGTATCATTTATTTATTTAATTTTTAGGGGCTAGGGTAGCTGGATTATTTTATTTCTGCTTTGATCTCACATTGATGAAACAATAAATACAATGTGTGAGCTGGTCGAGTAACAACTCGCCTTGGATAAGTTGGATGTTTACTCGGAGCTTCTCACCATGCCTCCAGACTTGCAATTACCGTCTGTTGCAATCACATGTATTCTTATTTGGTTTACAGTTTGCTTACTTTATTGTGCAATCCGAAATTCCACACTCTGTATATGTACAGGGTAATCTAGTACATTTTTAGTTAGTTGTGGTTGACTGAAGTTTACACTCAGTCAGAGAAAGCATTGCTACTGAATAGACATGGTATTATGTAGGAGAATCCGCTTCATCAGGATTGCATTTTGCCGTGATCTCCTCGTGGTTATTGGATAGTTTGATTCTTTCATATTGGCATTTCTTATAATAAAACAAAGTGATACTGACAGCTCACCACCACTTGTATCATTGTTGCTTCTTTTTGTGCCCAACCACCGCTACCCGTACAAATGCATATATATAATGCATAATATTTGTGTTGAGGTAGGTTTCCCATTCAGAATTATTGCTTTTTCAGGAAAGATACTGAAAAGATGGTAAAAGGCTCAAAATATAGTGAAAAAGGACAGAGGGAAAGGGGGGGGGGGGATAACATCATTAGGTCATCTGTGTCCTGGTAATTCCATGCTACCCTATGATTATGAGGATCACTGCTTTAAAGAGCATAATGTTTGTAACTTTGTTTGACTTTGATTTTTGTCTCCCAGCTTGTGGATGATGATGAAGATTCTGGAGATGGATTCTCAGGAACAGAAAGCTCAATGGTCAAGCCTGCCAGTGACCTCCAGTTCCATGGTTAGTACTCTTTGATATCTTTTTTTATAGCATACATCTACTTCTGTCACTGTCATTTGTTTAAAACAGTGGAAAAGCATGAGGTTGTGCAAGTGACGTTATTACGTGGGTATCAAGTCCAGACCTTGCAGAAACTTAGAAATGCCAGGAAACAAATTGGACAGGTCAACAGATGAACATATGTTAAGAACAGAAACATGACTGAGATCAATTGATGCCCTATTGCCACACCAGTGAAGATCATCTTGTATATATATATAAAAACATCTGCAAAAATCTTAGATTGAGTGACAGTTGATGTGCATAATGAACCATTGACAACTTCCATGAACTTTTGTTCAGTGAATGGTAACATCAGCCCAACTTCATGTGACACGTCAAGAGATACACATCACATTACTTAACAACTATTATCAGGGGTTTACATCTGTCCAACTCTAATCAGGGATTTTTATTATGCACTTAGCTTTTTGTCCCTATCAAAGTAGCTATCAATGCTCTAATAGCGATCTGGTGCTAGTATGACCACCTGTTTGTAGAGTGAAAACTTTTTTCCTGCAAAAGTAGTTGTCAGTACTGCTGTTGTGGCATTGCTAATCAAATTGTTTTGCCTACGTAGTAAAACCAAGGGTGCTTTGATCCATCAATTATTTCCAAGCATGTAATTGTAAGGACAGATGTTCTTGCCCAGATGGAAGCTAGCTTGTTGAGTTGATGGCCTGTCTACAAATGTGTAGGACTGCTTAAGAGAAAGAGAATGTGGATACAAGCAAGGATGCATTTCTTAATTGATTCATTGTTACACAGCTCATGTTCTGATATCTGCTTTTTCCTTAAAGATCATTCGTTATCATGATTTTTCAGTGATTTTTTCTTCCTATAATACACTTGCAACTGTTTAATTGTTGTTTTTTCCTTGTTTTGTTGATAGACTTTGCAGAGTCAGACTTACAGCTGCCCACAGTGGAACCTGGAGAAATGGGTGGCTCTGGCTCAGAGGGATCTAAGAAGATAGCTGGATTACTACCAGAGAGTGATTCATCTGATGGTATTAAAATTAAAGTTTTGAATCTATCAATGATCTCTAAAAATATTATTAAATTATAAAAGTAAGCTGGCATCTTAATTCAAAGATGCTATTGTATGAGCACTCATTTTTGCTTCTGCTTAAATCCCTAAAGTAGGGCTCATTTAAAAGATTAAAGTCTTACCTTTGCTGTAAAATTTGACAAAAATCATCAAACATTCATGGTACAAGGTGGCTTTGGTCTTGCTAAGCAAGTCAAGGATTGTATAATTAACCATATTTGAGAACAAAAGTGTATTTCAAGCATATTAATTAAGGGCAAGAAGGTAAAGCTCAGGTTTATGGAGTATTTTTAATATGATAATATTTAGACCAGGACTGAAAGTATATCTACTAGGTGAAAAAGTTGAAAGAAATAATCTATTTTGATATAACTGATATCAAATGCTGACATAAGCAAAACTGAAACCTGTTTCTTTATATTATTGTGAACAATCTTTCCAGAGATTCCTGCATAGTTCGTTTTTGGAGTGGGTAATAGAGTGGCAAATAAGAGTGAAGTGTTTCCACTCCACAGCATATTACTCATTCCTAAAACGCCTTGTCTAGAACTTCCATTTTTTGTAACTCATATAGTTGTAGTTTCTATCTCTGGACATCTCCCATGTCAAGGGATGAGCTTACATTGTCGTGATTATCATCACCACCATACAAACATCACCATCATCACTGTCATCATATCATCATCATGATCATCACAATCTTCATTATCGTAATTGTGATCATGATCATCATTTTCAACATTTTTATCATCATCATCATCACCATCATCATCACCACCAGCACAATTATCATCATCATCATCATCACCATCATCATCATCACCAGCACAATTATCATCATCATCATCATTATCATCATCATCATCATCATCATTGTCAGCATCATCCTCATCGTCAGCTTGCATGCATGCTTCCGTTAATGTGACTTCAGCTTAGCCAGCTCACCGTTCTTGACAGTTGTGCTCGTTTTAGTCAGTCAACAAAGATAGTTTAATGACTATATATTTTTCAATATTTATACCTTATAAACTAAAATCACAGATGTATGGATGTGATGGAGTTATTGCTAAGCTGATCAGTGAATTTTTCTAGCAGAAGAACATTTCTTCTATATATATATATATATATATATATATATATATATATATATATACTTAATAAGGGAATACCACAGGCCACATAACAAGCTCCATTTCACCTTGTCTTTCTCACTGTAGATATTTTACCAATATACCAGAAATCACACAGTTTCATTATGCAACAGCGGAATGAGCAATTTTTGAATCTTGAAAGGGCTTTGACAGTGATGAGAATAGTTCCAAGAGATTCAGATTCACTAATTGATCATGAAAAGATTGTCCTGATGTATTTGATAGAAAATGGGTTAATAAGTATTCCACTGCAAAAGATCTGCAAGGTGAGTTTGTAATATTTTGTAACATTTTACTTCAGTTATATTCAGTCTTTGAACTAAGAAATCACCTTCTTACAAGGCCTGGCTTGTCTTTTCTTGGCTTGGCTTTGCTTGGTTAATGTAACTGCTTGTCTACACAATAATTTACTAATTTATTCATGTGTTTGTACTTAACAGCACAAAAGAATCAATGAACATTGTAATAAGGTGCCAATTGGCTTGTGTTATTGGAAACAAAACTCACATGGATTAACTGGTGTTTCAGACATAGGAAAGGTTCTTGGTCATCTTCTCAGACTGGTAATGGAACTCTATGGGGTTTACTTGTTAATTCACTGATAAATAATTTAGCAAAAGTAGAAAACTAGTTGCAAGTACGTTTTTTGAAAATTCTTAGGATCAATGGATCAATTATTAGGATCAATGATGTTTTTGTAGCACCATTGCACAATACACCCTGTAAGATGTGTAATGTATGTTGAATTTTAATTACTGTAATCAGTGGAAGCCACCAGTTTGTCATCATGAACCATTTCTTTTGGATGAATCTTACTGCAAGTTTTGTAGAATTGTGACTCTCTTGTGGATTTAAGTATCTCTTGAAATGTGACTTTGATAAAGCTACAACCATGCCATGATAAGCTCTCCTATCAAGAGAAGCAATGAAGCAACTTGACAGAAGTCAGTAGTTTTTAAAACATGTCATTTCACGTTTGCTTCCCTTCTCAGATAAAAGGTATGAGACAGCTCTAGGTCCTTGTTCATCAAGGTCATAACTTGGACAGGTCAGAAGTAGTAATTTGACATCATTCCACAGATTTGAACCCTGTTCTCCACACCTCAATAAAAGGCCCTACTCAAATTTGCTGAAGGTTGCTCAAGACATTGTTCTGCAGAATTATAGACCTTTCCATAGTCATGCCTTTCAAGTGTGTAAGTTATGTCAAGATATTTTTGTTCCTTAACCCTTTCTTTTCTACATAGAAAGATGAGCAAAAGGTACGGATTTTTCGAGCAATAAGTAAAGTGTGCTGCAGCATTGCTGAAAATGAAATTGATGCTTATTGGATCTCAAAGAAGTTTTTTGAATTACAGGACAAATTTGTGTATCAGTATGATAAATTGGTAAGTGATTTATCCTGCTTTAAATTGAATTTGTGTCAACGTCTTCAAAAAGAGGAATTCCACAGGAGTAGAAAAGCAGATGGGAATGAAATTATGGAAACTCCAAGTGTTATGAAAGCTTTACCTTGGACTTCCCATTTCAGAATTAGGTATTAGAATTTAAGACACTGCAGCAGCATTGTTTACCCGGTTGACTCTGGCTCTGCATAAGCAAGGGGGATGATGGCACATTTGGGGTCAAATACAAGGTTAAGATAATATGGTGGTTGCAACTTCCTTTCACTGCCCATCCTGTATCAACTTGTTGACGTTCTTCCCTTGTACTCTGTGGATGTGCTTGGCCTGTTATTTCCAAAAATGTTACACGAGATGGTTTGAGCATTAGAGTCTTTGGCTCCTTCAGAGAATAAAAATGTCTTAAACTTCTGCTCGGCTCTCACAGGTTTGGGTAGGATTTAGGTATAGTTGAGGTTATTGAAGAGTCAATACACGCAAACTGCAGGACAAATGTTTCTATATGTAATAATCAGAGGAATTTGTTTTTTCTTTGGAAGTGTCTTTAAATTTTTGCCATTGATAATAGGAAAAACAGAGGAGAGACCTGAGTAGCTGAGTAGCTGAGTAGCTCAGGAAAGACCTCAGTAGTTGCTGATGCCAAATGAACACATGTCTATGATGTGGTTCAGGAGATAGTTGATTCTCTTTTTGTACTTACCATAATTTTCAATGTAATGATTTCTAATCATATGAAGCCCGAAAAATGGACTGCGCCAAGAAGGTGATGATGGCGTGGTATGACTTTGTGGGAATGAATATATTTGTATCTACTACTGCTGGACAAGAGTGCCCGTAGTTGTGCTGATAACCAATCAATATAGATGAGTCCAAGTACAAGTGACTCATCCAACTGTACAGCTTTCGTCCACTAGACATTCAATAGTAAATAGGTAAACTTAACAAATGTCAGAAACAGTCACATTGATGTTGCAACAGTTAAGGATCCAGGTTGAACATCTTTGCAATCAAAACATATAAAATGCTCAAAGTCAAGGACTGTAGATAAAAGATCATTTAAAACCCTTAGTGGAGATCTGCCAGAGGTTTGGAGGAGATAAAACTAACAATAACAATCTATATTGTGCAAGATCTCAAATGTTGCAGAAAACATGTGCTTCAAGGACGCTGATATATTCCGTCTATGTATTCAAAGAAAATAGAATCAGTTTGGCTTAGGACTTTGAGCAAAATAATTTGTTTAAAAAATCTTCCTAAGAAAACTGACAATGACTTAAATATTGTCTAGATAGGAACTAGCTATATTCAAATAGAGTATTATTGCAAATAACTGAAACATACCTTATAGCTACCCTCCATGCCTCTCAGTATCTGCAATACATTGCACATGTTATATATCACTAGACTGAAAAAAGTTTTCCTACGAGCACTGCCACTTTTGGAAGCAATTTCAAAAGCTACTCAAGGATATGATTGGAAGAAAAAATTAGAGATATCTGCTGTACCGAGTAAAGAAGGGGAAAACCAAACAAGCCTGTGCTTCCTTCGTGTTTATAAAAAAATTTATAAGGGTTATACTATGATGTTGATATAGGCTATTGCATATTTGATTTCAGCAAGTTGCATTGCAATGGTCCCCATATATATCCTTGCGTCACGTTTTCAAGCACTGTAACTAGATTTTCGTGAGTTATCGTCAGGTGAACCGTAGGAAATTCTATAGAAAGTCAAAAATAGTCTCGCACTGTCAAGCGCCTGTGCAGTAATTAAATGGAATAATATAATACTTCTCCGTGTCGATTGGTGGGAGCAAACGACCTTTAAGTAGAAAGACAATGTATTGAGCAAAGTGATCACTCCAAAAGCTTGCAAATTGTTGAAGTTGACCCATATATGACGAGGTGATCTATTTGACGCGATCTGTTTGACAGAGATCTGATTGATAGTAAAGCATTCATTTGAGAAACTTTATCATGAAGAGAATATATCATTTCACAACCTTGTATCTGTTAATTTGCTGTTAATTATCAGCAACTGCCTCGTCTCTAACAAATGACGGGCGGCTAACAGACGCCAAAATATTGGCATTGTCTATAAGTAGGTCTAATAGCCTCTTAATCTAGCCCGTAACCCCCAGCCCTAATGTAAAAATGAAAGGGTGCTTACAAGCACAGACCAAAGAGATAGATTCCGTTTACTGACACATCACTGGCGACAACATGCTACATAGAACCAACTTTGAAATATGCCAATAACTAAGTAATGATAGTATTACAAGATTGTGCAAGAGATATTGCAAGAGATTACACGTGTTTCTGTCAAAAATGCCATAGAAGAAGGTGATATTCCAGGGTTTTTTAGCCCTTGCTAAATGCTTTGACTTGATTTAGGTACCCGTGTGCCTAAGTGTGGATCAGTTCTGAGAAAGACGATGAATTGACTAGAGAAGGAGGTATTAACTGTCCTGAGAGAAGATCCTGGTTTAAAACCAAGCTTAGCTAATCCACCTGGGAACAGATTTCATTTTTCTGCTACTATTTGCACTCTGGAATTTGGCAAATAAACCTGCTTTACTATCGCACCAATTTTCTACGACATATCTATTTTAGCAGAGCTTTGCAGCCTGGCTGCTTTTACGAGAAAGATATTGAGAGCTCTGGAGAAAAGCTTCATGTCTTGTTTTATGAACTCCTGCGTGGGTATCAGCTATTTGTGTACCCAAACAGTCTTACGTTTGGCATCGAGTGAAGATAAAGCATTCGAGGGACCATAGTGCCAGTATGATCATATGTTATATTACGGGCACAGAATTTTGTTTCGAACAATTGTTGTTAGTGGTGTGACAAACGGGTTTTTAAGTCCCAAAATGATACGTGGCTGAACAAAACTTGGAAAGCACTGGCTTACAGATTGATTTTACTAATTTTTAGGAAATTTGCGCCTTTATCTGAGCCTCGTTCCGCCCTGCCCTGCCCTGCCCTGCCCTGCCCTGCCCCTCGCCTATAAATATCTGCACAAACAAATTAAAATTCCTGAAATTGTTGAAATCTAGATATGCATATTCATAACAAATGAGCGTCTAGCAATCAGGTTTTTGGAATTCACGGATTCACGTCGCATGGGAAGTTGACGATGTATGATCGTTAATTAACATCTTCATGTTCAATTCTGAAAGTTATAAAATGTTTTGGTAAGCAACAAAAATCAGCAATGACGGGCAATGTCTAATGTAGATTAGACAATTTTCATAATATGCGTGCGATATGGCAATATTTGTTGGTATATATGATTGTCGTCTATTGCAATTAAAGGTTTCTTCGTAGCAGCACCGGTGCTGGTCTTGTGCAGAAGTTGAAGCGCAGAGGACTATTCAAGTAAATTTTATCATAAAAACTTTTCACCATCTTCACATGGTGACAACATGATGAAGAATTAAGTCACAAATAGACGCAAGGTCATGAAATAGAAGGAGACTGTGCCTTGGAATAATTCTAAAGGGGTGTGGTGATTATTACTTGATATAAAAAACAAATGAGTCGTAACAGTCTTGTATTATTCATAGGCTGGGACACAGTCCTGAAGGAGGCATCGGGATATTTTAGCTGGAAGTTCAGTCAGCATTTGGGAGATGCTGTAAGCAAAAACCTTTAACGACTTATATCTCTGCACACTTTAAACCCCAAAGTTGTTATATCTGAAGGTGCTTGAGGATGCATTATAAAGATGGATATTTGTCTTCGGTCCGGCCATCCGCCTAGCGTGGCCCGTCGCCTTCTACTCCTTGTCTGCTTCAAAAGTACGAAACCTTCAGCGTCAACAAACATGTGAATTCGAACCCAAGAAACTTAATCTTTGGGGTTTGAAGTGTGCTGAGATATACGTCGTTGAAGGTTTTTGCTCACAGCATCTCCCAAATGCTGACTGAACTTCCAGCTAAAACATCTTCACTCCGTTCACCACACTACCATGCTACTATGCGACTATACCACTAATTTTTAAGTATTGTAGGCAAAGAGATTTTGCTTCCCCTTTCAGCACAAACTTCTGATAAAGACTCATGGTATGTCTTTAAAGACAAATCGCAAGGGAAACAATTACAGCGTATTACTTGAATTTGAACTCCTAAACCACACTTTTGATTCGTTCTGTTGTACTAATTGAGCTATGGTTATGTGATGCCACATTAGCAGCCAACCCCACCAGTGGACCTTATATCTGCCCCCTAAAAATCAAGCCCTTGAAGCCATTTAACTTCACCCGAAAGGTGATAACGATACAAATGGTCAATGGAGACGTAACCTTGTGATATTAAGGTGAAAGGAGACGATTTACATTTTATTTGGTTGGCAATATTATCAGCAAATTTAAGTCAATTCCCGAAAGTGGAGCTTTCGTCTTTCACAAGTGTAGAGTCTCGGAAGCAAGCAATGTGATCGATAACATCATCGATAACCTTCGTTGTACGAAACAGTCGTAAAAGTTGACACAAGCATAGCAAGAAGGATTATGTTTGATGTCCGTAAATGGTCCAGAGTGCGAGCAATGTGATCAATAAAATCATAGATTCATTTGGTCGAATCATTACGGAAGCCTATTTGCTCATATTCGTGTTCCGGAAAGTCATTGCACTCGTCCACCGGCGTATGGTTGGATACTAAAAAACTAAACTGGTATATGCAAGTTCTTTATTTGTTTATTATTGAAGTACATCGCTACTGTTATTTTTGTAGCCTCGTTTTGTGAACTACTACCTGCAAGTCGAGGACAAAGCATTATTTGAGCACCTGTGTGAAATCCAAATGCTGAAAGTCATCCCCTATAACATTTGGTTTCAGAGCTGTTTTGCTGAAGTCTTTCAGGACTCGTGTCTGGGAAGGTAAGACATTTTATAGAATCTAAGGTGAAATCTTCATACTATGGTAGCAGCCGCTTCTCTTAAACGATTGTAGGAGGAATTTTTTCTCACTTGATTATAGAGGAGCCTTTTTGGGTCTGGAGTTAGTGTTTCCCGGGATCTACTGATGCTCTACATTTTCCAGATGCTATATTGCATAATTTGAATTACTTTATATCTTTAAACCTCAAAGCAGACGACTCATATTGCAGGCTGAAATAGTTTTTTTCGTAGGACAACTCATCAGAACCTTACGTTGTAATACTATGGGATAACAATAAAGTTATCGTAATTTATTGATTAAGGAAAACACAAGCGAGGACATTATTACATAGTGCAGGTGTGACAGAAAACGATACAATGCCCGAAACAACTTATATGTGGTCGGAAATTTCAGGCTGAGATCTCTTAAACACCAAGGTCTCTAAAATTCTGTTTCATCTGTATAGCATCACTGTAGATATTCACCAACACTTTTTTGTACTAAGTCTACAGAAATCTTTCCAATATTTGTCCCAATGGGCCATTGCCAATCTAAGAATATTATACGTTCATAAACATATTAGGGAGCTTACACACCGAAGTGGCATGTCACTTTGGAACGAACCTATACAACAGTATCAAATCTTTGACACCAAAAAGGCACGCCACGTGGTAAATACGACATGCCACTTCTGGGCCACTCGAGAAACGGATCAGATCATTTTCCCAAATTTTGCCATGTCGCACAGTTGCTTCTCAACCAATCAGGATATTATTTGTTTACATCACATGATCAGCTTGACATGGGGGACTAGGGTAAAGGTTTGCTAATCTGTTTCTGTTTGTTTGAAAGTGTACTCAGGTGTCAACACTTTCGTGGAAACATGTGCAAGTCCAGTTTGCTTGGTTGGGTCATCGACTCAGGCTCAAGTTCACTAGTTAGACAAGCGAACTGAGAACAACTTTTTCTCTTTTCTTCACTAATACTCTTTTTATGAATTGCACTTTCTGTTTCAATAGATGATATTATTTAATATGCTCTGTTGGCATATGTTTTAAATTCAATTTAGGCATGCTCACGAAATATCCCTCGCCGTTCAAGTGGTCCCAGCCTCTCTATACGATAAATAACTGCAAAATGATGCAATGACATAGCGAGGTCCGAGCAGACTTAGGTTATAATGAATATTTTCTACTTATTGCACGAAATAGCGAAAACATTGTGTACTTAAAAGCTTTTTTCGTCTGACACTCCTCAGAGTACTAACGTCAGTCCGGATCCGACCGCGGGCGTCCTTGCCTCAGGGGCATTGCGGATTGTCAAGCCCCACCGGCCCCAGCGCCAGGAACTGGTCCATGGGCTGGCCCAGGGTCTGGTTGACCTGCGGGATCACCTTGATGACCTTGTTGTAGAGGTTGCCGTCGGCGCCCTCCGCCACCTCGGTCAGGAAGATGTCGGCGACCGCGTTGCGGTTGCCGTCGAGCTTGACCATGCCGGTCGGGGTTTCGAACTCCAGCGACGACAGGGCCGCGCGCAGCTTCTTGCCGCCGTCCGAGACATCGCCGCCCACCTCGTTAAGCGCCAGCAGCATGGCCTTGGTGTTGATGTAGTAGCCGTGGGCGAAGAGCGAGGGCGAGGGGAAGCCGTCCGGGAAGGCCTTCTGGTAGGCCGCCACGAAGGCCTGCCAGCGCGCATCGTCCCAGCTGTCGGCGATCGGCCCGGCGGCCGGCGTGCCGATCACGTAGTCGCGCCGCTTGCCCTTGGAGCCCATGACCGTCTGGTCGACCGTGATGGAGCCGCCGATCAGGGGCGCTTCGCCGCCGGCTTGCTCGTACTGGCTCAAGAAGTTGACCGCGTCGGCGCCGCCAAGCGCCACGTAGATGGCATCCACCTCGTCGGGGATCGAGGCGATGATCGAGCTGTAGTCCTTGTTGCCGATCGGCACCCAGAACTTGTCGATCACCTTGCCGCCGAGCCGGCAGTAGTCGAGCATGAAGCCCAGCACCTGGGTGTAGGGAAAGGAATAGTCCTCGGCGATGGTGACGATGGTCTTGTAGCCCTTCTCGTTGATCACGTAATCGCCGAGCCCCGCCATCCATTGGGCGCCATCGGTGGAGAAGCGGAAGAAGTTCTCCGCCGGCTCGCGCAAAGTGGTGTCCTGGGCCGCCGAGGTGCCGTTGACGAAGGTGACGTCCGGCTTGGTCTTGGCGTAGTCCTTGACCGCCAGGCCCTCGGAGCCCGAGAGCGGTCCCACCATGACCTTCACGCCGTCCTGTTCGACCAGCTTGCGGGTTGCCCGAATGGCGGAATCGGGCGAGGCGTCGGAGGAGCCGGTGATGAGCTCGATCTTCTTGCCGCCGGCCTCGTAGCCGAATTCCTGGAGCGCCAGCTCGACGCCGCGCATGGAATCCTCGCCCAGCACCGTGAACGCACCCTCCAGGGTCGCGAGCGCGCCCAGCTTGATGGTTTCCTCGGCAGCGGCCGTGCCGCCGGCGAGCGCGGTCGCGGCCATCATGGTCGCGCCGAGTAATGTCCGTCTGGTGAGCTGCATGGTTTGGTCCTCCTTCTGTGCTCCCATGTTTTCCTCCCATTCACAGGCTCCAGGGGCGTGCCCCGGTCAGAGTCTGTGTTCGGTCCCCTCTCTCAAGGGGACCCTTTTCCGGCCATCAGGAGACGACCCTTCACCCGGTCCCAAAGACCCAGCAGGCCGTCCGGCGAAAACAGCACGATGGCGAGAAACGCGATACCGATGACGGTGTTGAAGCGATCGCGGTCGATCAGATCGATGGCGAAGTTCTCCAGCAGGACGAAGATGATGGCGCCCAGGAACGGGCCGATCGGGTGGCGCAGGCCGCCGATCACCGCGATCACGAGAATGTCGATGATGGGCCCGACCGAGATCGAGCCCGGCGAGATCCGGCCGTTGAACCACACGGACAGCACACCCGCAGTCGCGGCGATCAGGCCGGCGATGAAGTAACCGAACACCCGGTGCGCGGTAACGTGATATCCGAGCGCCGCCATGCGCCGCGGGTTGTCGCGGATCGCTTGCAGCGTGAGACCGTAGGTGGAGCGCGAGATATAGAGCACGATGCCGTAGGCCAGGCCGGCGACCGTCAGGCAGAGATAGTAGAAAGGCGTTGGCGCGCGCCAGTCGACCCCGAGGAGCGCCGGCGGCGCCAGGCCGGCAAAGCCGGTGAAGCCGTTGAAGAGGGCGTAGTTCTGTCGGGTGAAGTAGAAGAACGCGACGGCGATCGCCAGGGTTATCATGATGGTGTAGATGCCCTCGGTGCGCACCGAGATCACGCCGATCAACACGCTCATTGCGGTGGCGATGGCGATGGCCAAGGGGATTGTGGCCCACCAGGGCCAAGCGAGCCCCAGGCCCGCCGAATCGGTGCCGAAGATGGCGATCATGTAGCCGGCGCAGCCGGCGATGGTCATCTGTGCCAGGCTGACCATGCCGCCGAATCCGGCCAAAAACATCAAGGAGAGCGCGATGGTCCCAAGGATCAGGCTGTAGCCGCCGATCTGAAAGGTGAAGAAGTCGCTCGCCGCGGCGGGATAGACCAGCAGCAGGCCGACGACGATCCACTGCCAAGGCCGGATCGGCAGGGAGAGGCGGCGGACGGGCGCGGCGCCGCCGGCGAGATCGGCACCGCTCATGCCCGCTGCCCCATGATGCCCTGAGGCCGCAATGCCAGGACCGCGACCATGATGAGGAAGGTGTAGACCACGCCGTAAGTGGGCGAGTAGGCGAGGCCGAACTGCTCGGCCATGCCGATCAGCAGGGCCCCGATCGCGGCCCCGCTGACGCTGCCCATGCCGCCGACGATGACCACCACAAGGGACGCCAGGAGGTAGCGGATGTCCTCGCCGGGCGCGATCGACAGCGCGGTGCCGCCGACCACGCCGGCGAACCCGGCCAAGCCAGCGCCCAGGGCGAAGACCACGGCGAAGACCAGCTGCACGTTGACCCCGGTCGCCGATAGCATGGCCCGGTCGTCGACGCCGGCGCGGATCATCATGCCGATCCGGGTCCGGTTCAAGAACAGCCAGAGACCGAGGCCGATGACGATCGCCGTTGCCAGCAGCGCCAAGCGATAGGCCGGATACTTCAAGTAGACCGCGGCGCCGGAGGACTTGTAGGCCAGGATGATCGGCAGCTTGGCGGCACCGTAGAGCCAGTCAGGCGGCTCGAACTGGTAGGTCGTTCCGGACCAGATCGCCAGCATCAGATCGGCCAGCACGATCGAGATCCCGATGGTGACCAGGGTTTGCCGCAGATCCTGGCCTTCCATGCGGCGGAAGATCACCACTTGCAGCAACAGACCGAGCAGGGCCATGGACAGAAAGCCGGCGCCGACACCCAGGAACCATGATCCGGAGGCATCGGCGGTTTGATATCCGATGTAGGCGCCGAGCAGATAGAGCGAACCGTGGGCCAGGTTCACGTTGCGCATCAAGCCGAACACCAGCGTGAAGCCGCTGGCCACCAGAAAGTAGAGCGCGGCCAGCGTCAAACCGTTGAGAAAGGTGAGAAGAAAGAGCTTCATGCCTCCCTGCCCCCCGGCCGGGCGGAACCACCGCCTTGCGGGCTCTGAGTCCCGGACCGTGCGCGGATCTAGCGCCGCACTTCGGTCATTCGTCCCGAGTCAACATACGCCGAGTAAGGGGTACCCAGCTGGGGAAATCGGGGATAGAATGGGTAAAAACGGGTAATTCCTTGCGCGATTCCCAGAAATTCATCACCTACCAGATGGTGACGGCCCATCCGAGCGGCGTGGTCCGCCGCCTGCGACCGAGCACGGGGCACGAGATTCTAATCCCTCCGGTCAAGCGGAGCGGCGACTTGCCGCTGGCCATGGCGGCGCTGCTGCCCAACCAGGATCACAACAGCCTGATGCTGGGGTTTCTGCAGCGCCGGCCGGCTTTCTCGTCGGCGCGGACCACTGCGGTGGGCCTGTTCGCCGCGGATCCTTTTCTGCCCCGTCCGCTGATGGCCAAGGCCCTGCGCTCGGCCGGCGTTTCCAGCGTGTTCAACTTTCCGGTCGCGCACAGCCTGGGCGCTGACTTCTCCGACGCGCTGGGCGAAGTGGGCCTGGGGTTCGGGCGCGATCTCGACTTGCTCACCTGGTTCGCAGACGACGGCTTTCAGGTGGGCTGCTTCGCCGACGGCTTCGAGCGGGCGGCGGAGGCGGTCGCGGCGGGCATCGCCATCATCGTGCTCGGGGCGGCCGGGGACGATCAGCCTTTCGACACGAAGCTGACTGAGCTGCGCCGACTATCCGCAGAGCTGCGACGGCTCAGGGCGTCGGGGCCGGCCCTGACTCTCCTACACTACCTGGAGAATCCTGAGAAAGCCTGGATAGAGCAGCTTTCTGGTGCGCTCGACGGCGTGGTGACCGCCTACTGGGATAACTGATTACGGCTGCAGCCCGTAGCGGCGAATCTTGTTGTAGAGCGTCTTGCGCGAGATGCGCAGAAAGGCGGCGGTCTCCGTGCGCCGGAAGCGGTGGCGCCGCAGGGCGCTCAAGATCAGGTCACGCTCGTCCTGCAGCGCCGGCGTCGCCGCCTGACCCTGGCTGCCCAGCAGGCGCTCCACTGCCGCCGCCTCGATCCGACCTTCGTAGCCGCCATGGGCCAGCCGTAGGGCGAGAGAGCGCACTTCGTTCAGGTTGCCCGGCCAGTCGTACTTCAGCAGGGCGTGAAGCGCCGCGGGCGCCAAGGAGAAGCCGCGCAGCGCGGCGGGCCCGCAGGCCTGGGCGAGGAACTGCTCGAGAGTCTCGGCCAGATCCTCCATCCGGTCCCGCAGCGGCGGCAAGATTATCTCGGTGCCGGCGAAGTGGCGCGCCAGATCGGGATGGAGGCCGCCGTCCCGGGTCGACAGGAGATCGCTGGAGAAAATCAAGCGAACCCGCGAGCGGATCAGCTTGCGGCCGCCGACCGCGCTGAAGTAGCCGCGGTCGAGGAACCGGGCCAGCCGTGCCTGCAGGCGGCGCGGCAGCAGCTCGACCTGTTCGATAAACAGCGTCGAGCCGGTCTGGTCGGCCAGCAGCGCGCGCCGCGGGGCCAAGGCGGCGCCAAACTTGCCGAACAGCTGCGCGGCCACCTCCAGCTCGCTGGTATCGGCACAGGACAGGATCGCCAGATCCTCCGAGCCGCGCGCGCCCAGGCGGTGAATAGCGGTGGCGGCCAGGCTGCGGCCGGAGCCGGGCTCGCCCAGGATCAGGACCGGCAGGTCCCCCTCCGCGCAACGCCGGACCGCCCGGTAAACCTCGAGCATGGCGAGCGAGCCGCCGACCATGCCGGCCTCGCGCGCGAAGCGGCGCAGCCGGTCATCCTCCTGATCCATGCGGTGCCCCAGGATCTGCGCCAGCTTGAACGACTGGGTGCGGTCCGATACCGAATCCTCCAGGGGCAGGCGGTCCAGGGTCGAGCCGCCCACATAGCCGTGGATCCGGGTCTCGCGGCAGATTCGGGCGAGATGCTCGGCATCGACGATCGGGCCGCCTTCGAGCAGGCAGATGGCCCGCGGGTGGCTGGCGGCCACGTCCTGCACGATGGTGCGGGCGAAGAGCGCCACCTGATCGACCGTCATGTGGGTCAAGGCGCCTTTTTCGCCGCCCCGGTTCCAGCCCACGTTGATGCAGATCAGATCGACCGCCAGCTCGGCGGCCCGGCGGGCCTGGTCGCGGCTGCGCGCATAGGCGAGGGTGCAGAGGCCGGCCACCTTGGCGAGCCCGAGCAGGGCCAACTCACGGCCGAAACCGAGCCCGGCCGCCTCCAGCCGCGCCTGGACCTGGGCCGGAAAGTGGATGGTGGTGGGAAAATTGGTCAGCCCGGCGAAGCCCCAGGCGCCGACGTCCTCGACCAGCTGCTCCAGGTCGAGCTCCGGGTCCATGGTGTTGGCGCCGAAGAAGACCGGCAGGCTGGACAGGGTGAGGATCTCGGTGCGGGCGAAGTCGGCCACGAAGGCGTTGGAGTCCCGCAAGGGCAGCATGGAAGCGAGCGACGGCGCCCCCATGACCCGCAGGCGGCCGGCATTGAGCGCCAGCAGGAAATCGGCGCCGCCGCGCTCCGCCGCCTGCGCCATCATGCCGGTGCCGATCGCAGCGCCCACCAGAAAAGAGTCCGGTGCGGCGATGGTCGCCCGCAGGCCGCGAAGGATCTCGTCCCTGGTCATGCCGTCGGGACGCCGCTCATCGCTCAGATCGCAATGCGGTTGCGCTGCGAGGCGATCTCCGGGCTGCGGAAGAACTCGCCGTCCTTCATGACCGCGAGGATCCGCTCCCGCTCCTGCAGCAGCTTGATGTTGGAGACCGGGTCGCCGTCGACCAACAGCAGGTCGGCAAGGTAGCCTTCCTTGATCAGGCCGAGCTCGTCGGGCCGGCCCATGATCTGACCGCCGTACTTGGTCGCCGACACCAATGCCTCCATAGGCGACATGCCGACCTTCTCCACGAAGTACTGCAGATCCTTGGCATTGGTCCCGTGCGGCGTCCAGGCAAAGCCGTAGTCGCCGCCGGGCAGCACCCGGATGCCCCGCTTGTGCATCTTGGCCATGGTCTCGCAGGCGATCTCGTACTCCCGGGCGTAATAGAGCCCAAGGGGCGAATCCGGCGCGATGCCCCAGGGGCCGGCGTCGCGGCTGGTATGCAGCAGCCAGGCCAGGCCCGGGGCGACGAAGAACTCGTCCTTTCTCGCCTCCAGCTGATCGAGCGTCTCTTCATCGGCATAGGAGGCGTGGTAGATGATCTCGATTCCGTGCTTGAGGCACTGCTTGATGGATTCGGCCGAGCGGGCATGGGCGCAGACCCGCTTGCCCCGGCGCTTGGCTTCCTTGACCGCCATGACGATCTCGTCTTCGTCCATGGGGGTCTCCTGGGCCCCGACACCGGTCATCTCCTCGCCGGACAGGTTGAGCTTGATCAGATCGACGCCGTACTTGATGAACATGCGCACCGCGTGGCGCATCTCCTCGGGCCCGGTGACGACCCAGCCGAAGGACAGCTCGCGCACATCCACGTGGGGCGGCGTGGTGTCGCCCAGGCCGCCCATGGTGGCGATCTCCTGACCGTTGGCCAGATAGCGCGGCCCGGGGATCAGGCCCGAATCGATGGCATTGCGGATGACCACGTCGAGCCGCGGCTTGGCGGCCGCGGCACCGACGCAGGAGGTCCAGCCCATGTCGATGTAGGTTCGCGCCGAATCGGCCGCGAAAAGGGTGTGCTCCTCGGGCGGCATGCGGAAGATCTCATCCAGCGAGCCCGCGTTGTTCCAGGACAGGTGCGTGTGCGCCTCGGTCATGCCGGGCATCAGGGTGGCGCCGGCGCCGTCGATCACGGTCTGCCCGTTGCCGGGGCGAAGCGACCGGCTGCGGCTGACCTCCTTTATGCGATTGCCCTGCACCAGCACCTCGCCGGGGTAGGGGTATTCGCCGGAGCCGTCGAGGATCCTGACGTTGGTGTAGAGGACACTGCCCATGATCAAGCCTCCCATTCTTGCCGGGATCATTTGAAATGATCCTCGGATTGCACTCAAGTGCCGGGCGTCAACGCGCGCGGGTCGCGTAGAAGTCCTTGAGCGCCCGGTTGACCTCCCGCGGGCGCTCGACCGTGGCCCAATGGCCGCAGCGGTTCAAGATTACCACCTGCGCCGTTTCGATCCGCTCGCCCAAGGCCCGCGCCACCGAAGCCGGCGCGACCGGGTCCTCGTCACCGGTGATCAGCAGTGTGGGGCAGGTCACGCGGGCGGCCTCCGCCGCCTTCGCCGCGGCCAATGAATTGCCGGCGCTGTCACTCTTGGGTTTGCTGGGACTCGCACTGCTCTGGAAAGACTGGCAGCGGACGCTGACCTATGGCGTGATTATTTCCAGAGAATGATGAAACTTGTGACCTGCCCACCTTTGATATTTTGGAAATGCAAACCGCCCCATCTCTCTTAGAGGGCCAGCTTCGTAAGCGGTGATACTTCAACAGATCTATAAAGACATTGTGAAAAACCCAAAGAAAAACAAAATATAATTTATCGATAAACAATTTCCCTTATTAACCACTTTACTGTACAACACAAATTATTAAATCGATATATCATACCTTAGCTCTCGTCTCATATCCTGCTCCTTCAAAGATTACTTCACCAAACGCATCTGTTTTAGATTTGATGGTATGATCAGCAGACACCCACTCAACAACGTCTCCATCATCAGGTATTTGTAAGTTGTCGTGTTCTCCTTTCTTCCTTCCGCATTGGCATCTGGTGAATAATTGAGGCAGTCATCGCCTTTGTATATATTCAACCCTATTAGTGTAGGCTGAAAACAAACCCCACATTCCATGTGTTTGTTGGGGGGAGGGGGCATTTTCCCGACAGTTTAGAAGTTGCCACACCAAAGATATCTAAATAATATCGAATATTTAATGATAATAATAAATTTAAAGAATAATACTAATAAGCTGGTCTGGTGTCCTTCATTCGTGCAGGCGGCGGTTTAATACCAAGTTAGCATCTGCCATTAAAAATGAACGTCAATGCCAAAACTTTAACATCTTCTGTAAAAATTTGAAATACAAATTGAAATTGATGTTAACATACACCCCTTCTAATCTTCTTTCTAATGACACATAATACATCACCATCCGACGCACAATCCAATTCTAGTAGCCTGAAAATGGGAGAGGTTTCTCTTGAAATGTACCTCGCAAAAAAGATAGATACTCAAAACATGATAAACTCTACCATTTACGGCAAATACCATCTTGATTGGCCAAGAAGCAACTGTACGACGTGGTATGTTTTTGAATATTGGTCTCATTCGTGAGTGGCATGGACGTGACATGTCACTTCAGCGTGAAAGGTTTGATACGTTCGTATTGGTTTGTTTCCAAGTCACATGCCACGTGGCATGCCAATTGCCACGTGGCACTCCGGTGAGAACGCTACATTGGATGCCTAGTCCTTCTTTTTCTCCGCACGGTTAAAACTCTGAAAGTGCACATCCATCGGCAAAATTACATTAATTGTCCTACTCTCACAGAATATTCCAAAGAAGAGATAAGAGATATTTAATGAGTTTTCAAATCGGTTTAAGGTTAGTCCGAGAATGCCTTTATACGGAAAAGCATCGCGTTGAGGGCTTGCAAGGACACGATGAGTGTGTCTCGGTTGCTCATCTCAAGCATTAAGATGCCACGTTAGAGCTCCCCTTGATCCTTAAGCCTTACATCAACTTGGGTTGTCTTTGACCGATGAACGCATGGTTATCGATCGATTTTCCTTGATGGTTCTGCGTTTGTACTTTCTATCAGCAAAACCTTTCACTACAAGGAATGTGCCGAGCTCTTCTTACCAGGAATGTAACATCGCAGCTACCCTTAGTGAGGCATCTTCAGTCCTGGCATTGGTGCAAAATGATGAATTTTTGAGCTGAAGACAGGATCCCTTATTTCTAGTCTTATCCTTATCTTTGTCGCAAACTGTCAAAAAAATGGGTGGTTAAGGTTCATTATAGGATCTCGTATCACTCTTGATGATAAATCTTTCTACATTGTTAACATTACCTACAAATTATCACATACCTTCCCTCCTCATCTGCATACATGTCTTCTATAAACATATTGCATGTTTTCTTCTGAATCTGCCTGAAGAAGTTTTTTCCAACCTGTTCAAAAAGTACAAAGTTACATCATACAAGTTGGTGTAGTGTAAAGTGCTAAGTATGACGAGAATAAGATCGTGGTGGCGCGTAGAAAAGTGGAATAAAGTGGAGTAAAGTGGAGTGGAGTGCACTGGAGTAAAGTGGAGTGATGTGGAGCCGAAGTGGAGTGGAAGTGGGAGTGGAGTGGAAGTGGAGTGGAAGTGGAGTGGAGTGGAAGTGGAGTGGAAGTGGAGTGGAAGTGGGGTGGAAGTGGGGTGGAAGTGGAGTGGAAGTGGAGTGGGAGTGGAAGTGGAGTGGAGTGGAGTGGAGTGGAGTGGAGTGGAGTGGAGTGGAAGTGAAGTGGAGTGGAGTGGAATTGGAGTGGAAGTAAAGTGAAGTGGAGTGGAATGGAAGTGGAGTGGAAGTGGAGTGGGAGTGGAAGTGGAAGTAAAGTGAAGTGGAGTGGAATGGAAGTGGAGTGGAAGTGGAGTGGAAGTGGAAGTGGAAGTGGAGTAAAGTAAACTTAAGTGGAAAGAAGTGAATTGTGGTGGAGACAACAAGTTTGTGCTTGTGGATGATGAATCTCTGCAATTGTTGTATTAGAGCTTCCGGTTATCAAAGCATTAAATTCAGGCACGACCTTATGGCATTTACTATTTAATGGACTAATACACAAAGAGAAATAGGTAGAATTGGAAGTGTAGAATACCGAAAAAAGAGCCTGATTCATATTGTGACATTACCTGTTTCCTTCTTTTCCCACCTATATCGGCTGAAAATCTGACTTCCTCCAACTCTATGACTTCAGCAACATATGTCTTTTTCTCTACTTCTCTCGATTCTATCAATGTACCCATGGTGAGTCTAGTTTGATATAAATGATAAGACGAACTAGACATGGTTACTGTTATACCTCTAGTTACACAATGATGTTAATGATTATAATGATCATTATGAAATGATGATCATGATGATGATGGAGTTGATGATAATTATAATGACAATTGTGATGATGATAATGGTGATGATGGTAATCATAACAAACATGATGACAATAATGATGATGATAATAATAAAAATTACTATGGATTTGGTGATAATGGCAATGGTGTTGTTGATGATGATGATAATAATAATTATGATGATGATAATGATGATGATGATCATGATGATAATGATAATGAAAACCGATGATACTGATAATTATCATGGTCTCGATAATAATGATGATATTGACAATAATGATGTTGATGATTATGATATTAATAATAATACTGATGGTGATCACTACGATGATGGTGATGATGATGATGATGATAATGATGATGATGATGATGATGATGATGATGATGGCCATGGTGATGATGATGATGATGATAATGATGGCCATGGTGGTGATGATGATGATGATGATAATGATGAAGATGAAGATGATGATGATGATGATGATGATGATGATGTTGCTGATGAAGATATTGATGATTTTGATGATGATGATAATTTTGATAATAATGGTAATGATGATGTTAATAATGAGGATAATAATGAAGATGATATTGATGATGATAATCGTGATGATGATGATTATGATGAAGTTTATTTCATGAATTCATCTACAAATACACTTGAGATACCCGTGGCTCAGCTCTCTTTATGCATTAAGTATTTGCGAACAAATTGTTTCTCGATATTCTCATAAGTTGGCTGAAGGGTAAAACTAAAAAGAAGAATCTCTGAACAGGATTTAGGATGTTGCTTCATAGTGCTAACTTGTTACAATGTAAAGAAGATGGAATTCTTTCTTACGCAAAGATCCTGAACATTAACGCCCATAAACAAAATCAGCTGATTTTTACGACCTGAGATGACTTACTTTCAGACTTCTATGCATCCACAGATTCTTAAACACGACTGTCAGTGGCTAATTTTGCCCATACCATCTTGAGTTCATGACAGATCCGTCGGTTGCCTCACCTCACATACATAGAGCTATTTCGTCATTGTACACAAAACCTGTGCCAGCTGACCAAATATCAACTTTGTCTTATTTTCCTGAGGGAATTAGTGCGTTTGACTTGAGTAAATGGGCCAGGCTCTGTTACCTTGATGAATCTATGCATACGGTAGACACAATCAAGTGATGTAATTGATTCAAAACAAACACGCTACCATTGCAAAACATCAACAACTGTTGACGTGTTGTTACAAATAATTAGGACCGAGTGCGATGAGTTAATCATTAAGTTCTGAGCCAACTGAGGCTGGGTTTTTTCCGTCAAGTGTGCTCCCTGGAAATGGGGAAGTCCCTCGGTCTTCGTAAATGCAGTGAAATTTCTACGTAAATATCAACAACCTTCGACAGGCCGTGACAATACCACCTAATTTATCCTTGCAAACAAATATCGGTATCACCTTTTCCTTCAATGCAGCCAGACGGGTTGGATAGTCTTTGGGCCTTCAGGATTCTCGCATCACTGCAATCAAACGTAACACTCACGTACAGTGCACAAATGCTTCGTCGGTTCTGCGTTGAAAACCTCCTGATGCTGGCATTCAGAGATCAAGAAATAGTTGAGTTTACGTCCGCTTCGAATTGGTTTGATATGATGCTCATGAAATTCAGGTCTCTATCACTAGCCATCGTTCTAATTCACCTTCCTCCTTTGCCACAAAAGACATGTAGGCATCCATGTTGTCATGCCAAACACGAGCACAGTTTTCATAGGTAACTTGAGACCAAAGTCAGAATTCAACTTCTAAACCGTTCGCGGACAATCTCGAAAGCATCCTAACAATCAGTTGAAACCGAAAGCGGAATTATTATCACCTCAATAAAGTCACCAGAGCGGATAAATTCTTAACGCGAACAGGTTTTGTTTCGAGATATGAAAAGTATTTGTGACAAACATGAAAACGTTTTCAATTCGAGGTAATTTCGCTCATTTTACAACGAGAAACACTCTGAATCTTGGTCTGTGGAAACGCTAGTTCTTTGTGTAAGAAAAAGGTTTAAAACAATTAGTGCCTGCATGCGGACGCGCTCCCCGCTGTGCATACCTTGTGTGCAGTTTCGGGGGGAATCTCCGGCGAAAATCGCCCTTACCAAACTGAGGTATCAGTCTGATAAACAGTGTCATTCTCGGTGTCATTGCTACTACTGCCGTGGTGTGCCTGTTTATCAGTCCGATACGTACTCCACTTGCCACATAAAGCATACGAGATTTCAGTTATAGCAATAGAATCTCCGGGAATGACCGGGAAATGACCGGGAAAAGCGTATAAAATTATTGTATTAACGACGAGGAAGGGGTAATTCATACCAGAGAAATATCATGACCAATTATTGTTCATTGTGTAAGCAGAAATCACTGAGAAGTCCTATTATTTCAGCAGCAGAAGTCTTGTAAGCCATTTGTGAAAAGGGATGTAGGCCTACTCCTCGTATTAGACTATAAGGATAAGCTATGACGAAAAAGTAAGGTATTAGCCAGCCAAATCCACTAACCGTGAAGAAAACGTTGCATCTTTGTGACTGATATTTGTATGGAGGCACTCATTGGTGCTGTAGGGCACACCCACCTAATGCCTTCCAA
>JAAAKM020006971.1:76605473-76638988 GCA_010016025.2 Alatinidae sp. Z8VKAUB7J3 | reverse complement strand
GTAAGTGCAGGTCTAGTTATGTATAAGTGTATGCATTTTATTGGGGGACAATACACACAAAAAAACTACAAAATAACTAAATAAATAACAAAAACATAAAAAAAAACATCGCGAGGCAGTGTACGAGAAAGAAGTGAGTGTGGAGAGAAAGCAGTGGTATTGATCTCTGTGAGCCCTAGCCCTCTCCACCTCTGACTATCAACCTTTTGCGCGGCGCGAATAGCGGCTGTTACGGCATTTTTGTTATTCGTATCTTGTTCATTGTAAATATCAGAAATAGATTAACCCTACAGCAATCTCAATGATTATCTCCCCCGCGGACACCCCTTTCCCTTTTGGAAAGTACGGACCACGGGGAAAGGCCCCACTGCTTATCAGGGGGCTGCACTGAGAAATTGACATTTATTGACGTTCTCCAAATCTTTCTGTAGGCATATCGATGTTTTCGGCCTATCGGTGTCTTCAGCTTCATGTTCAAATATAAGAATGAGTAACCTGGTAATTTAGTACCCGTAGGCGCAAATCTCCCATACATCGCTAATCCTTTTCTGCCTGCCTCTGATTTTAACTATGCGCAATTGAATTTAACTTTCCAGCTCTTTTCAAAATAAAAGTTTCCAAAAAGTGCGTAATAATTACCCTCCGTGACTATACTTTTTACTTCGACACATTGACCTGATGTGTTATAACACTTTTATGCTCATATAAACAACTTTCACTCAACCATAATGTTCACAACTCACTCCTCAACAACCAGCACTGATTTTTGAGACAATACACTCCATAATCGAAACAGACACATAAAAAACCTATCTATTTAAAAAAGATGCAGACACTCCCGAGTACCTTCATCAACCTTTTGCCATCCACATCATACAATAAGGCATACCATATAGCCAAGCTCTGCAGATCAGGAAGATTTGAGTTAGAGCTAACCAGGATACATTTCATTTCATAGTATCATTTCATCCAGCACTAGATAGCATTAGAAGTATCCTTACCAGGTACCGGCCAGTACTAGGCAGTTCCAATAACCTAAGGCAGATTTTCTCCGACATAACCAGTTGTAGCATTTTGTAAGTGCTGAGTACTTACCACTCTCTGGCACTAAAAAGGCTCAAACCGAAAACACAATACAGAATAATAATAATCATAATTAGCACCCTAAACTGGGGTAACTTTGGCCTTGGAGGTAATTTTGGCCACCTAGACTGGTATCCAAAACAACACTATTTCCTGCTAAAGAAGAGGCTTTTGAGTATATATAAGTAATTTCCTTTCTTAAGGTGGTTTTAAAGCATGGAGTCTAGTTTTAAAAGAAGATTACCACAAATAGGTCAAACTAAAACACTTTTTTCTACAGGTGATTACCTTGGCTAACATCTTTTTGTACCCAAACTTGCTACTTGAATAGACCTCCCCTAAAATAGAAAGCTTTCTAGTGAGCTTAAGCTCCAAGGCTAACAATCATGGGTAATCAAAGCTACCCCCAGTGGTTTTTCCTCATTGGGATAATTTTGGCCACCCACCATTATGGATTTTCTGCAGCCATTATGAAATTTCGGGGGGAAAGTAACCCTGCAGGCTTAAACACAAAGGTGCTCTTGCAAAAGAGAATTTCAACAAGCTAAATAGCTCAATATTGAAAACTCTTGTATGCAAACTTGAGGAAAATGGTGCTTCTTCTGAAAACTTTCTTAGTGGATTTTGCAAGTGCAGCTTGTACCCCTTCAATCCAAGCATTGCTTTCCAAAAGTTACCCATTGAGAACACAATAAGTCCAAGAAAAGCACTTATCAATCTTTACTTCATCAACTTCAGAGTAAGAGAAATCCCCTCTTGGTGAAGACGATGTCCTACAAAATAACAAAAGAACCCAACTAGATGTTGCACCTGGAAAATTGATCAGTAATCTTGATCATGTCTCCAGTGGAACTGAGTCTGAGTCAGAGTTTGAATCTAAGAATGTGTCAGAGTCTGAGTCAGAGGAAAGCAAGCTTGAGGAAAGTGATGCTGCTGCCGATGAAGTGCTTACATTACCAGATATAATGTTGTAGACTTGGCATGGTGAAATATAAGTATATATTCTTGCCCAGTCAAGTATTACATAGGTGCATGCATGGAGAAAGACAGCAATGAAGAATTTTCATTCATATTCCTAGAAAGGATTTCAGGATAGTAGATTAAGTATAGGGAAAATGCTAGAGAGTAACTGTCAATAAAGATATGGTTAAGAGCATACTTGCTGTACTAACAGTTACGCGGTACAGAGGAAAATTGGACTTTAAGTCCTCAAGTAAAATCATTGACTATTTGAGATGTTTATAAACTCAAAGCTTTGTGGCACACATTGGAAAAGTATGGTTTGGTAGAAATGAAACTTCTCTGATCAGGATACTGTATGAGAGGGCCAGAATGAAAATAAAGATTGGTAATGAATACAGCACATGGTTTGAAACAATTGTTCGAGTTGGACAAGTATGTGTTCTTTCCCCGTCACTCTTTAATGTCTTTCTGGAAGAGTTGTTGAGGGTGCGCTAGATGAGTTCTGCCGAGGTGCTAGGTGTGGTGGACTAGTTGTCAACAATCTGTGTTTTGCGGATGATATTGACCTCATTGCTGAAACAGCAGAGGACTTGAGGCACCTTACGTATGGACTGCAGTTGACCAGCAAAATGTATGGTATGGAAATCAACTCAGAAAAGTCCCAGAAGGTGGTTGGTGGAAAACATAATGACCAAACTGTGGAGGTTAAAGTAAATGGTAGTGTTTTGGAACAAGTGACTAGCTTCAAGTACTTAGGATCTATTGTTACAGACAACATGCAGAGCAATAAAGAAATGCTGGCATGAATTGGAATAGCACTATGTACCCTTGCCAGGCTTGAAAAGATACTGAAAAACAAAAACATCCAATTCATGAACAAACTCAGACTGAGAAAAGCCCTAGCTGATGCAGTTTTACTTTACGGTTATGAGGGCTGGACAGCAAGCAAAAGGATGGAAGGGAGACATTCGGGACAGGGTCACTGAGGCGACTGTTGAATATCTCATGGAATGAAAATGGGGGCTTGTTGGTTTGTCTGGCACAGGCTGAAGAAAGTCATGCAGAAAGTGCCGGAAACAATTATATAAACAATAATGAAAAGAAAGCTGAAATTTTGTGGGCATCACATCCTGGCAAGCAAAACTACTATATACATCATTAGTACAAGAAACAGTTGAAGGTGTACAGGCGAGAGAAAGGCCTCCAAGAATCTGGTTCGATGATACTCAACAATGGAGTGCTCTGGGATTGAAGGCAATGTCAGAGAAAGCAGTATCATGTACAGAATGGAGGAAAAATGTCATGCCGTGTGTGCACCAACGGTCTGCCAAAGACTATGGTTAATGATGATGATGATGATGATAATGATGATGATGATGATGATGATGATGATGGTGATGATGATGATGATGATGGTGACGATGATGATACTAAACTGTGACACTTGATAAACTTTTCCAGTTCCTTCAAGTTTCTCAGTTGCTTCTTGTTAATCAGTTTTGTAGTTAAGTTATTATTATTATTATTTAAACTTTTCACTTGGATAGTATATATCCCCTGATTCCATCCTGAATCTGTGAGACCAACAAAACTATATCCCAAACATAACACTTGATCAGGATCATGGTGAATGAAGCCTTAACATATGGAGCTTTAAGAGGACTCTCAAAGCTTCACATGTTAAGGTTTTACGTGTTTCCAAATAAATCAGAAAAATACGTCCAAAACCCCAAATGCACAATGCCTTTCCAGCAATGTCAGAAATGCCATGTATACGTCCTGGCCAATACAACCCCGGAGCTGGGTAATATTGGCCACTTACAATGGATGCTATATCTAGGTCATAAATTTGAAAAACCCAACAAACTGTGAGCCAGAAGAAGACTTTCATGTTTCCATCAACATCTTGTTTGGGAAACCACTGTACCATCTTCTGCTATCATCAATGAAAATTGACAGCTTCAGGCTAATTTTAGAATATTTCATCAAAAGACAAAGAATTTTTAAAGGGTGTTCAATTTCGTGGAATATTTTTGTGCACTGAAAATTTGAGGACCGTTCTAATTTTCAAACTGTTCTTGTGGAATGCTTGATAAAGATGGTTCATCGCAGCTGCACGTGTCATAACTAAAGAAGTATTTCAGCATGTTTTGCAGTAAATTAGGCTACAAACTATAAGTCTCCTTTTAAAGTAGATATATATAGTGAATATGCTAGAACAATAAATAAATGACTCACTTACCCTGAAGAATCTGCTGATCTTGGTTTTGGGATATCTTGTACAGTGGAAGGATCATGTACATGGGTCATGCAATTTAGTTGCAATAACAGGTACAAAATCCAATTATGAACAATAGGTGCAAGATAGGCTACTATGGTAAGGCATGCAAATGTCATGAGAATGGTGAGACTCAATAACTTGTTGATGTAAATCCTTTTGCAGTCAGAGTTTGGAGTTAAATATTTCTGTATGTAGAATGCATCTGCTTTTCTATTGTCTACCTTCCTTGTAATATTCAAGAGGCTACTACAAGGCAACTGTATTCCTTATGCCCAACTTTAACCATTTTGCCAGTTTCTGTGGTTAAGTAGCTTCTCTTACAGCACCCATATTGATGCCCAAATTTTGCAATTCAAAACAAACATGTTAAGTGTTTAGGTAACCACATGAGTTTCATACGCTTTGGAATATGATCATAATGTGCTATCTAAAAAATTGGTGTAATAAAGTAGTTTCTTATCTCAGAACAAAACAAAACTTTCACAAAACATACGTTGATGAAATGAAATCGTTTGAAAATAGCAGTCAAACCTAAATATTTTTAGTGATATAAGTTCTGAGGCTGCATTCTCTCTGTATTGCCCTCTTAGAGTTTTTTAATGTTTAGTTTAGTGCAGATTGTCTATCATTTGCAAGTGGAACAATAATGCAAATAACAACCAGGTCGCTCACAAAATTCCATCAAGTGGAAACCTGGCTTCAAGCCAAAAGATGCAGAGATGCAGTGAAAACTATAAGCAGCACCAGGGCTTGATCCAAGAATTTATGTAGTGGGGGTACAGCATATTATCGGACCAAAAATATTTGACATCTGTGCCATATTGTTACCCTCAGGGGTGCAAGAGTCTCTCCCACAAAATAGTTGAAAATCTATATTTTCCCAAATATATTTTCTTTCATTTGAAAGGCCACACTCTTGGTATACATCATAGAATGTTGTCATTAAAAACCTCTTGATGGTAGTAGCAATAGGGGTCTGGACCGTTTGGACTCTCTCTGTTGTTTTCCATGCTCATATGGAAACTGATGTAAAATGAATATGATGGTGATAATAATGTGATATAAAAATTTGATAAAAAATTTTCTTCATAACCAAAAGCTTATGAGGTTATATAAACTAGAACATTTATATTCTATTGCCTCTTTTCAGTTTCAAACCAACTGGGCCGTGCATCATGAAACTCGGATTTCACAGTTATGAATTATGACCGAAAACTACTGATACACATGAGTGGTCTTACTTATAGAAACAGTTTAATACCAAGCTTGAGAAGCCCTATACATATTTAAGAAATTTCGTCCGAAGTTTCCCATTTCTGCACGCCTATTGTCAAATCAAGCTGACTTGTAACTGAAATTATCACCATGAACATTGAATGTGTAATCACACTCAATCTAACTAACAAAATTGGTCTTTTATGTATCCAATGGTCTTGTGGCTATTTGATGCTGCCTACCTCTTGGTATTGAAAGAAAGGGGTCGCTGTTTAAAGTTATTTGTTGTTGAGCACTGACATTGTTTCCATGTTCAACAAATGACGTGACACAATCATCTTAACAAGTTAGGCCAATATGCAAAGCGACAAAAATGTGCCGAAACCTTCTTAGCATTCGTTTGGTGGCTGAATAATGTAAACACTGAGGATGTAATCTGATAGCCACATGAAGTGTCAGAAGAATGATTGAAATCTGTAATGAACTCGGGCTCCGCCGTTGATTTACCCTGATAAGATATGTAAATATGAAAGCCAACAAACCAAAGACAACATGACCTTGTATTCGATAACCTGTTAATGAATTTGAAACATCGAAACGTAGTTTGAAAGTACGGCTTCAATGCACAGTCAAACTGTTTTCAAATTGTGCGCTTATCAAAGAAACAAATTGGAAAGCCCGTGGTTCCCACTTACGAACTCTACATAAAGGTAAACTACTGATTCAGACAGTCGAAGTGCAAGGAAAAGAATAATATCCCTGGCCATGCGGTGAATTGCAGTGATTCTATATCAGTGTGATATATTGGTATCCTTCCGTAGAAACCCCAGCAATACAAGCAAAGAGGGTTTGGAATATAACTGCAGTAGGTCTCTTTCATAGCGACGTAGTCAAGGGTACAAAAGATTCAGAAAACATCATGAGAGGTGAAGTCTTTAAGTAAAGCGTAGTAGAATTTGTTTATCTTCGACTAGATAAGTCCGCCACGGTGTACGACAGCAGTAGACCGACACACTGTTGGCAACCCATAAAGCGTTCCCAATTTTTATAGTTACATTTTTCATGCATTGTCGCAATGGCAAGCGTAGCTGTCGATTCTGTTCTAGCGTTGCTCCTTGGGAGCATATTGTGTGTCAATTCAAAACTACGTTCATAGAATGTGCAAGTTGTTCCATAGTCAGCACGCGCACATTCTGAACGCGACAGCTAATACGAGAGGAGAGGATCACCTTCTGTCGACACTTACATTAAATAACATGACATAACCCAATAGAGAAAGCGTCCTTCTGAATAATACTTACAAAATAAAGGAAGCAGTCATATTCATAGGCAATACTGGCCTTCACTGTGAACCCTTTACAAATATCATGTAAACAACGATCCAATTCATACGTCCAGCATATATTCGCTCGATGTGAACATAAACAGTCATCTGCTAGCTATAATTCTAGGGGTAAATCACAGGCTTACTTACCACATAGAGTTTTGATATACCACAATCTGATGATATCCAGTCAGTATGCTGTAAAATGGCTAACTGGATACGAAGACCAGTGAACAGAATTGCCTGTCAAAAGTACACACATGAAGACTTCTAATTTGATCCATATTGTTTTTTCAAGCTAATGAACCCAAAGACGGACCGGACACGGGATGGGCTGGGATCGGGTCCAGATCACTCCCTGTTTACAACGTTCATGGACCAATCAGGGTTCGAGGTTTTCGTCGTTCGCGAAAGAGCAAGGGAATCACCCGCTAATATTGATAAAAATTGTAACATTCTTATGACAGATATGCATTAATCGTGTTGATTATATTCAGAAGAACAGACCTTCTTTTATTATATCATTTCCGATCCTATTTCCGTACCAAACACCAAAGACCGATTTCTTATCGGAGACCGAACAAAGGGCTAACTCTTCAAAAACGGCAAGCATTTGAAGTACGCACGATTGTAAAAGAACTTTTCGGCAATTCATGGTGACTCGAAATCATTTTCAAAAGGTAGGCTACTACTGTTTTTGTTTTTCAAACTGTCACACAAACCACCCCTCGAAATAAAAAGGGCTTGTGGGAGTGAGGGGGTTGAACAGAACCTTATCTATTTCAAGCGTACTTTCTTCTATCAATGAAACTCGGAAGCTCGAACATTATCATAAGGTAATAAATAGGCTGCAGGGGCGAGAGCTCTGAGTCATGGCGTCCTCTGGGTCTGGTTCCCTCCATCTGTCACCTATCGCCCCCATTTGGCCTTCTCCCCCATCTTAATACATCAAGGTCCCCTCCCTCGTCTGAACCAAAATTACTGATACCTCCTACATATATAGTATATGTATATGAAGGGCAGTCTGACAAACAATGTGAAACCTAATAAACCTGCAATAATTTGATTTTATCATTATATATTGCATTACATATTAGTGTAGTGTATATATACTGCAATATATACTACAATACATACATACATACATACATACATACATACATACATACATACATACATACATACACATAACACAAAATTTTGACTGCGCAATACCATCTCTTGAAATCTTATAGGCACAATTTCGTGCTTTGAGTAGGTGATAGAGACGTTTTACGGATACATAGAGAGTAAAGCACTGTAAGTTGTTAAATTGATATAAAACTGAATGATGTAGAAGTGAAAATGTTGAATAAGTATGCATCTAGAGTGTACACAATGTGAGCACATAAACTGCAATCTTCCACGCATACATTTAGAACCCAACTGAAACGATTATGCGCCTTTGTGTAGCAAGCACTATAAGGAACTGCAAAACTAACGCATTCCTAGACATACGGAATTTAAATGAATAAAATATTCTCATGTGAAAGGTATACACAGACTGCTGCCAATGCGACTCTCTCCAGACAGATAGCAGGCCCAGTTTAACTAATACCCCTTTATTTTTGCGATCTTAATATTTACCGCAAAATACACTTTTTGTGAATAGATGTCGAGGCTAAACTTAATGAGCATGCATTGTACCATGATTATCAAGTTGATACAACCAAAGTCCCCAACCCCTTCTACTCCTACCCCTCGTCAAAATGATGCCCGGTTGTATGCACTTGTACATACAAGCTAAGGCCTCTAGCATGACAGCAACAGTTTATGCTCACACAGCTCTCCTATGAGAAGCCGATGACGTATTTTACAACACGATATGTTAGAGAAAGGCGTGAACGCATCGCCCAAGTGACATCTGCCACAAGCCTAAATTGCTCCTAAATCTAGTAAAGCAATAACATCCTATAATCCCTAGTTTTGTCCTATGCGAAATTAGGTCTGCAATAACATATAATTTGTTAGGAAAACATTCGAGATTACAGTTCACAAAACAAACAAAACATTGACAAATTAACACAAACAGACTCATCCTCCGCCTTTGGGATATTTCACGACCATTAAACTGAGTTTGGTACATCCACTGAATTAAAATTTTATTGTCCGAGTCTTGTTTCAAAGGATTCACTCGCTGGTCATTCACTAGCCATTTGTCGCACTTCACAAACCAAGCTTCCTCATTCAGTTATAAATCGTTTCTTAATAAACTTACGTTGCCTTAGCTACAGTTGCATGGGCGTAAGCGGTTGAGTTTCACTTGTTTTTTACATATACAATGAACTTTTACTGTTTGTTACCGTTCTTATAACCCTTTTCGCATATACGAACCAGAGCCGTAGCGACAGCAGACGTTGCATGTGTTACATACAGTGATAATTTGTGAAAATACAGTGAAAATTAAAAAATAGAAAGGCACTTTATGGAAACAGTACAAGTTGGTAATCTCCATTTATCTTGCCATTTACCAGTGGTATGGGAAATCTTACATAACAAAACTAACCATTGAACTCAATGTAAACGCTAGCCAAAGAATACCTTCTTCCTTCTGGTTACCTTTCTCCTGGTAACCTGCCTCTAGGTTACCTTCCTACCTGCCTCCGGTTTACCTTCCTCCAGGTTGCCTGACTCTAGGTTACCTACCTCCAAGTTATCTGCCCCCAGGTTACCTTCCTCCAGGTTTCCTAACTCTACGTTACCTAGCTCTAGGTTACAAGGTTACCTGCCCCCAGGTTGCCTACCCCCAGTTTACCTGCCTCAGTTTACCTTCCTGCAGACTACCTGTTTCCAGCTTACCTGCCTGTAAAATCGAAGGTCTAATGTGTGTCACTGTTCAATGGTGTGTGAATGCATATATTGTATAGGTTCCTATCTTTCCTTCCTCAAAAAAGCTAATTCGAAAATGGACGAAAACGCCACATGCAAATTATTAATGAAGAACGGTGATGATTCCCAACTTTTTCTTTTTCGTAACAATTTGAAAGACTGACGTACTTCTCCAATGATTTACAATGTAATGTATACTGCTGAAAAAGTTTTAACGCTCAGTTTCGAAGGCGCTTGTGGTTCCAGAATTTGCTTTAAGACACAACGAGAGGGGTATAATATTCCAGGGTTTGGTAGAGTCGACAATTTCTCTTCATCTTAGTCACGAAACCTACCTCATGTAAGTGCGATAAAAGCATCATGGGCTCTCAGATGAATTGCATCTATGTGTAACAGGCCCAGAAATTTTCACACCCATTGCTTTTATGAACAGTGAAGGATATGAGTAACAGTAGTCTAATTAGCAACTTCCACTTTAGTTTACGGCATCGGCTGACAGAACCTTAGTGGACAAAGCTGTAGCACTGACGACAGAAAGTCATTCACATTGCGGAGGGGGGCACTAGAGAACAGCTAGGACCTTGGCTCAACCTGAACAATTACGTGTATTTGAGATTATCATGTCTTCAAATTCTTCTTCTGGGAGATGAAAAAGCGTGAATTTTGACACTGTAAGCTTCAACTGTAGCGTCATGTAACATGCATGCATGGAGCATTTGGTGGAACAAAATCAAAAAAATGCAACTCCCGATTCTGGCATAGTTCACCAGTTCTTATGGCAGTCTAGCTAAGAAGACCAGTAATTACAAACTCCGTAACTATGGGAGTTGACAACCGTATCTTCTACAACCGTCTGCAAAATGCAAGAAATGACGCAGGTTATTTACCGGTGCTCTGTCAGATGTCACCACAGGAGTAGCTTTACGAATTTGAAACTGGGATTTAATTTATTAGATCAATGACGTTTCTAACGAATAAATTCTAATGCTAAATGCTGATTCCAATAAGACGAAGCCGGAGGTACTTCGGAGAACGAAGTAGAAAAAATCAGTACCAAATCAATACTTGGCACTCCGTACCCCATCTCACCACCCCTACGACGCGGTTGAGACAACTACTCCTCTTGTAGCGCCTCGCCAGCATTCTCAACATACATCCTCTGTTGATAACCAACAGACTGGTACAACTCTGTGTCATAACATACCAGTCCGAAATCGCCGCCATCACATTCATCATGATAGTGGTCCATGTATTTTCACAATACTATCTAACCAAGATTGCAGATCGGCACGGTCTTTCAACTTTGTTGAGCTGAGAGTTCTTACGTTCTGATTTGGTTGTTGATGGCAACTCTAGCGAAAGCGTTACGCAATACTAGGGCTGCTATTCAAACTTTGAAGATTTTAGGTCGTACGCAGACACAATCTTTGAAACAATCTGAAGCACAGATAAATATGACCTACTGGGTACACGTAAAGTGATATTGCAGTTCAAGTAACGGCTACAATTGCTGTAAAAATCATACAAAATACGAACCATGTTTTAATTGAAAGAGTCACAAATTCGCAAAAAGCCATGCAAAGAAAACGTATATTTACCCTGAGATCAATTGATCAATTATTTCATCATTGCTAACTCTCGTGTCATCGATTTTCTTCTGAAATTCGTCACTCCTCTGCAGACGAAAGATGCAAAAACATCGTCAAAGCAAATATAATTTGATCCCGATGCAGTCTTATCACTAATCTGGTCACCAGCTAATCACAACAGATTAGGCAAAGGCGAAATAAGGCTGAGTCGTTTATAAATAACATGAAGCTATCCAATGGGTCACATGGAACTTGCAAAAATTGCAAACGAAGAAATATGTCTGATTCTTTAGTGAACGCCTCACATTTAAAATCTGTGATGCTAGGGTTTTCGGCTATTTGACGATTGTTGACACATCATATACATGTGGGTTAAAATGAGATACAAGTTAACTAACTGGTGGAAAGAAAACAACCAACTCTAACGGACGGGAAAAGCCGTTTGGTAATTTCTTCATGTTAGGTACACACCCTATAAAATTAAACACTTAAACAACCCTTGCGAACGGCGAGCAAGAGCAGAGGCCATATTTATTAAAGGGGAAAATATAGAAACAAACCTCATCAAAGTGGAAACTACTACTAGCTGACGTAAGTGGTACTGCAAAGTATTTAGCTACGCTTTATAACACAGGTACAGTTTATTTCGAATTGTTCTTAAAATATTGAAGTTACGAAAGTAGAAAGTTGTTTCGCAGCCACCAGAATATATACAACTCAGCACTTTGTATAGACAACATATTTGTGATAAGTTTGAAGTCCACTAAAACCTTCGAAAGAACACAAGGTTATTCCGACGGAAAGAAAGAAAACAAATTTTGCCACTCGCGGAATCCTTTCAAAAAGGACGGCGAAAAACATTTTAGCTGGGAGATAAAAAAGAAACGTACTATATTCTCGATGAAATAGGCAACCCTGGGATGTTTAAGTAGCAGAATTTGACTAAGGTGTTGATACGATCGCCCCAGTCAGTAAAATAATAAACAATTCCGTTTGCATGTCCTACCGATTCCAAATTTCTCTCGCCTCACTTTTCTTTCTTTCTTTCTTTCTTTCTTTCTTTCTTTCTTTCTTTCTTTCTTTCTTTCTTTCTTTCTGTCTTTCTTTCTTTACTTCTTTCTTTCTTTCTACCATTTATAGTTTTCTTTCTTTGATATAGCTTTGCCTATAAGCCATGGTCAACGATATTTCACACCTTAGAGCTCGCTCAGTCCCTTAAAGCCTTGCTCCAACTGTTTCACAACTTACACCCTACCAAAACGTGATCAACTTACAGCCTGACGTTATTCGAATCTTCACAACTACGCAAAAGCTATATACTCAGTTATTCCACTTCAAGTCCCGTCTAGGCCCCGTCTACCTGTGAAGGCCTTTCTCGAAATAACATACTTCCTTATAAATGAAAACATCTTGTAGGGCAAAATTGTACATCGTTTTTGCTTCACACATAAGATATAATTGTCATCATAGCCCGAGATTTGAATGCAACAAATGTTTGGGCAGATTTTACTACACATGCACGCGTTCCTCTTCCAACAGTGGCGTGGATTTCGAAAAGATTTAAATCATTTTTAGTAAGGACTGCGTTGGTAATTTACTATATTTCATATTGAAAAACTCGGCAGTTCTCGACCTTACTTTACAAGAGTCCAAACAGGCTTGACTTTGCACTTATTGTGAGGAACAACCGAACGAAAATCAAGAAAAAATCGTGCCTCCTAGCACAGTGTTTCCGAGTGTCTGAAAGGATGAACTGTGTCCTAAAGCAAATTTCATTTTTTAGAACGGGCTCCTACTAGCAAATCAATGGTATTTCATTCCACACGATTCTACATCTAAATGAATGAAATGACGACAAGGAGTTTATGGGCAAGAAAGCGCTTTGGGTGACTCAAACTGCGTAAAACATATCAAAACAGGTTGCTAGCGAATAGATCGCTTAGTACAACAAGCTTGCAATGCTTGGAATCATAACAGATGGTTGCTATTACAGACTTACAACGCATTTCAGCCTCGTGCTAAAATAAATACTACAAACATTTCCGTCTGCAAGCTACGATTAACTAGCATTTAGTTAATTAAACAGTGAAAATCCCGAAACTTGACTACATATTCATGGAACGTTTGCAACATTATATGTTGGCGAAGAACCCAATCAAGTACATAAGCTGTTACTCTCCACTACCTAATTGCTGTGAAAGGGGCAAGCCTTCGTTTAAAAAAAATATCCTCGACTGAAATTAGTTATTACGATCCTTCAACAATGGAAATATCTACCTCCACTGACATCACCAAATATGTATCAAATCAGAGAAAAAAGGAGGACAACTTAATATAACAAAATAGTTTAACGACATAAATAAAGTCTAATTAAACATTTCAAAGGTGCTCACATCGCCATCATTTGCTTTCTCCCGCAATATTTCTTCCTTGACTCCCATCTCTATCAATAATGATTCCATTGCTCCCAGCCCCTAACACACGGTAATCTAAAGCCATCTCCACCCTTACAAACTATTATGGCCCACAATTTATTAAATTTTACCAGTTACACCTAACTAATCAACCCCATAAAAATTAGCAGGTGACAGTACAGATACGGAGGAAAGTGGGATGTGATCCAGTCGCCTGTGCGAATTGTATCCTTAACCAAGCTGTTTATAAAAATGGCAGGTAGCCTATGGTCACCAAATAATTTCAGGGTTACGAACTGTTTAGTAGGACTGGAACATTTCAGGATAAGCTGAAAGCCAGCGTGGAACCTCGTCGTAGCTTCCATCAACTTATCAACAGATACCTTATAATAGAAACATGCTTTAAATGATTACTCATAACACCCTTTCAAACATTTACATCATTGCATTTCGACAAATTGTATCATGTAACAAAAAAGTTCTGTATAGCTGTTCTGCTTCACAAGGCGCCCGCAAATACAAGAGGTTTGTCCTTCAGCTTCAAATCATACCATTACCGTTTGCTTTACAGCTAAGTTTTGGATATATTTTCAACATCCGTCCGAGTTTTTACAACATGTTGAATTACTGCACACTTTTAAATACAATGCAAACTAACACTATAGATATCAAGGAGGATATTTAATACTACCTGGCCAAACTCGGACAGGATTGACAGCCCTGAACTACATAAAGACAGGCAGCAAAGATGTAAATTAAAATATTATGATTCCGAGGTTAGTTGGGCATGTTATGAGAATACCATACGACAGAATACCAAAAGATGCCATCAAGGGATCAATAGGGTTCGGTAGAAGAAAGAGAGAACCAAGGATCACTTGGAAGAGGGTTATCACCAACAATCAAAAAGAGATGGAGCTCACATGTGGTGACACACAGGATTCTCCATGTGGGGACTAAATTTACAACCTCATATCCCATCGGGGCAAATTAATCTAACAACACACCTATAACTCTGGCTATGCAAACTCTGTAATAAAAATTTTTGAGGAGTTAAACCAATTACTATGTTGATCATCGACACCGTTAGCGAAACTTAACCCAATGCCTTTGGATGCAGATTGATGTAAACACGGTGTTTGTACCTTGCAAGACCACCCGCTCCATTTCTTGATGAAACTACGGGATGCATTATCAACAAGTCAGAGCATCATCAGGAGGAACCACGTCCAGTTTGGGCCCCTCTTCCTCTACCGTTTAAATTAAGTGGGGATCTCCCTTTTTTCGGGGGTGTTCTTAGATATGCAGTTAGATGGTGGTAGCGAGTTTATTATGGTCTTTGTTTTATCATTGTACAGTCCAGTCCTCGTCATTTCTTTTAAGCCATATGTAAAAGCTTTTTCTACCTCTTCCTGGCTATCTTTTACAAGTGGTTCCTTTTCTTTGGTGTTAAATCCGAGACGACGGATTTTCCTGATTAGTATCGCGTCATCGAAAACTAAGCTGTCGGACAAGCTACGTTTCTTATAGAAGTTCTTCATAAAAGGGCACATATTAAGTAAGGCACTACTTTGCAGGTACCCACTTCTAGCATCTGCTATCACTCTATCTAGACAGTTTTCACCACTAAACGTTACAGATTGAGCTCGCCTGAAGTTGAGCTACGCCAAAACCTTGTATCTATTTAAGGCTAAAGTATTTTGGGCCTTGCCATGCTATTACTCTTCTCCAAACTCCTTCGTGAACAGTTATGTCTGGATAATTTTCCTCTCCCATATAAGATCCTCCCACAGAAGGCAAATTTTTTGAGTTAGGCCCTGTTTACATGAGCTCGAGACGAAATCTTGGCTCGAGATGGAATTAGTGTGTGTTTACATGAGTCCTTTTCATCTCGAGCTGAGAGGTGGAAATCTCAACTCGAGATGAAACTGACGCCAAAAATGGGTTTTTCCTTCGGGTCAAATTGATGATTGCATCACTCTCATCCAATCACACCTCCATAAATAGTGTTCTTTTGTTTTGCCATGCGGTTGCCTGCTCGGGGGCCATGTAGCGCGGCGTGCCGACCACGCCGCCGTCGAGCGGCGAGCCCTCGGCGGGTCGGCCGGCCCGGACCGCCAGGCCGAAATCGAGCACCTTGACGTAGCCGTCCGGCCGGATCATGACGTTGTCCGGCTTGAGGTCTCGGTGGACGATCCCGACCGCGTGGGCGGCGGCCAGGGCCGAGGCGACCTGGCGGACGATGTCGAGGCCGTCGTCGACCTCGATGTGGCCGGCCTCCATCCGCGCCCGCAGGGTCAGCCCCTCGACGTACTCGGTGGCGATGTAGCGCAGGCCGTCCTCGGTGCCACACTCGTAGACCGTGATGATGTTCGGGTGGTTGAGGGCCGAGGCCGCCCGCGCCTCGCGCACCAGGTGGTCGCTCCAGTCGGCGTCCGACAGGAAGGTCGGCGACAGTACCTTGAGCGCGACCCGACGCTCGAGCCGCGGATCGTGGGCCGAGTAGACCGTGCCGGTGCCGCCGCTGCCGAGGTGGGACAGCACCTGGTAGGGGCCGAGCTCGCGGCCGACCAGGGGGGCCTCGGCGTCGGTCTCCAGGATGCCGGCGGCGACCTTCAGGGCCGGCACCTGGAGGAATCGCTCCGCCCGCGGGGCGAAGCCCACCAGGGAGGCGACCTCACGGTGCAGCTCCGGATCCCCGTCGCACGCCCCGGTCAGCCACTGCTCGCGCTGGTCCTCGGGCTGGTCGAGCGCTTCCAGCAGCAGCCGCTCGACCCGTTCCCAGCGCTCACTCGACATCGCCGTCGCTCAGGGCTCGCAGAAGCCACAATCGGGCCACCTTCCAATCGCGCATCACCGTCTCCTGGGACACTCCGAGCACCTCCGCGGTCTCCCGGACCGTCAGTCCGCCGAAGAAGCGCAGCTCGACGACCTGGCTCTTGCGCTCGTCGACCTTGGCCAGCTCGACGAGGGCCTCGTCCAGCTCCAGCAGCGACGGATCGCGCTCGGGTGCGAGCACGGTCGCCTCGGCCAGCTCGACGTGGGCAGCGCCGCCGCCCCGCTTCTCCCGGCTCCGCGCCCGCGCCAGGTCCACCAGGACCTGCCGCATCAGTCGCGCGGCGATACCGAAAAAGTGAGCTCGGTCCTGCCAGCGGATGCGCCCGGCGTCGACCAGCCGCAGGTACGTCTCGTGTACCAGCGCCGTGGTCTGCAGGGCGTGTCCCGGCCGCTCGCGACGCATGTGGCTTTTCGCGAGACGGCGGAGCTCCTCGTAGACGAGGGGGGTGAGCTGATCGAGCGCAGCGGCATCGCCGCCATTCCACGCCAGTAACAGCTCCGTGATCTCCTGGCGCGAAGACTCGGACACTCGCCACCTCCGAGGGCAGTGTGGAACTCGGATTGTAATGCGTCGTGGCGGTACCGCCCACTGTCATGAAATCGGCACCAGCCCCGGGGCCGGCCCCGGCGGGCGGGCCGCTCTCCGGCGCAGATGACACACGCGCGCGGCCTTCTATTCGGACCGAGAGGGCTCCGGCGGCCGCCCGCGAAAAAAGTTCGCCACCCATGACAGGTATCGGCCGTGGCTGTCGCATGGTCCATCGAAGGCGGAGCGAATGGGTGCTCGGCCTTCACGGTCGCCCGCTGCCAACCGTCGAGCTGACTCTCCCCGGAGACGGGCGACCACCCCAACATTCGCACCGAAAGAAGCCTGGAGGTTCTCACAGCATGCGCAAGACCATCATCGGTATGACGGCTCTCGCCCTCGGACTCACCGGCGTCGCCAGCGCCCAGGAGGCGACCTACGAGGTCACCATCACGAACATCACCCGCGCGCAGAACACCTCGCCGCCGTTCGTGGTCGTGCACAGCAACGACGTCGAGCTGTTCCGTCCGGGAGCGCCCGCCAGCGAGGAGATCGCCCGGATGGCCGAGGACGGTGACAACGGCCCCCTGACCACGCTGGTCGAGACCAACGCCGGCGTGTTCGACTTCGTCTCGGCCGAGGCCGGTCTCGCCCCCGGTGAGTCGATCACCGTCACCGTCGACGCCAACGTCAACTTCCCGCAGCTCAGCGTGGTCGGCATGCTGGTCGGCACCAACGACACCTTCTTCGGGCTCAGCAAGGAGCGTCTGCCGCGCAGCTCCAAGGTCGAGTTCGTCCCCGGCTTCGACTCCGGTACCGAGTTCAACTCCGAGTCCTGTGAGTACGTCCCCGGTCCGCCGTGCTTCGCCGGTCCGGTCCACGACCCGGCCGAGGCCGAGGGCATGGTCTACGTCAACAACGGCATCCAGGGCGTAGGCGACATCAACGCCGCGACCTACGACTGGCGCAACCCGGTCGTGAAGATCCAGATCGAGCGCGTCAGCCCGTAGCGCCTCCTCCCCTCACGGACGAGCTCACGCCCGAGTCCGAGCCCGAGCCCCCCCTCCTCGCGGGCTCGGGCTCGTTTTCGTTTCGGCGGCCGGCCCCGCCCTCGACGTCGTGGTACATTGGTCTTCCTGGACGGATGGGAGGAGGACCGAGCCGATGTACAGCGCACGGTCGGCCCGCACGGTCGGGTCGCAGCTGGCCCTGGTGGCCGGCATGTCGGGGGTCGCGATCGGCCCCGCCAACGGTGAGCAGTTCGTGGAGCGGGCGAGCGAGGTCGGGCTCGTCCACGAGCACCGGACCGGTCTCGACCGGGTCGGCATCGACACGCCGATGCTCGACTGGGTCCAGTCGGGCGTCTCCCTGGGAGACATCGACGGCGACGGTGATCTCGACCTCGTGGCTGCCGGCGGCCTGGCGGTCAACCACGTCTTCCGCAACGACGGCGACCACTTCACCGACATCTCCGAGGTGGCGGCGATCGACGCCAACGACCTCGACCGCGTCCCCGCCCTGGCCGACGTCGACGGCGACGGCGACCTCGACCTGTTCCTCGGCGTGCTCGGGCCGGGCGACGGCCCCGAGCCGGGTCGCAGCCGTCTCTACCGCAACGACGGCGGCGGGCGATTCACCGAGGTGACCGCGCTGGCGGCGACCCTCGGCAACGGACACACGATCCACGCGAAGTGGGCCGATCTCGACCTCGACGGACTGCTCGATCTCTACACCGCCGAGTTCCACGGCACCCGCAACCGCCTCTATCGCAACAACGGCGACGGCAGCTTCACCGAGATCTCGAGGCTCGCGGGCGTCGACGACGGCGGCTCGGCCCACGTCGTCGCGGCCGTCGACGTCGACGAGGACGGCCTACTCGACCTGTTCGTCGGCAACGACTTCGTGATCAGCTCCAGCATGGACCTGTCGTCGAATTCGACCGACCATCAGCTCCAGGGGACGGTCGACGGCCAGTTCGTGAACGTGTCGTTCGGCTCCGGCGCCGACCAGCCGGCGACCACCATGGGGCTGGCCTTCGGCGACGTCGACTACGACGGCCGGCTCGACGTCTACAAGACCGAGTACGGCTTCAACTACCTGCTGGAGAATCACGGCTGGCCGGCCAGCGGGCAGCCGTGGACCCAGGAGCAGTATCCCTACGAGATCGACTCGTCCTGGATCGACGATCCCGCGCGGCCCGGTGAGATCGGCTCGGCGGTCGGCTGGGGCGCGGCGTTCTTCGACGCCGACCTCGACACCTGGCTCGATCTGCTGGTGGTCAACGGGCACGTCGCCGATCGCGACCCGCGCGGCCAGCACAACCAGCTCTTCCTCGGCGCCGGCCCCGAGCTGCCGTTCGTCGAGTCGTCCGAGGCGCTCGGGCTGGCCGACCCGCTCGACGATCGGGGCCTGGCGATCGGCGACGTCGACCGCGACGGCGACGTCGACCTCGTCGTCGCTCCGGCGAACGGACCGCTCCGATACTACGAGAATCGCCTCGACCGCGCCGGCCGCGGCAGCGTCACCGTACGGCCGCTCACCCGGACCTCGGCCCCCGGCGGCCACGGCGTGGTCGCCCGCTGGCGCGACTCCGAGGGCTACCTCCACGTCCGCGCCGTCGGCTCCGACTCCCCGACCGCCTCGCAGCACGCCCGCGAGATCGTGTTCGGCATCGGCACGGAGACCGAGATCGACCTCGAGGTCACCTTCCCTTCGGGCATCGTGCGCCGCTACCGCGACGTCGCCGCCGACACCGTCGTGGTGGCCGACGAGCCACGGCTGTTCGAGCTGCCGTACCGCACCGTGGCGGCCGGGACGGCGGAGCCGCTCACCGTGGTCGCCTTCGCGCACGGACGCGACGGCCGGCCGCTCGGCCCCACCGCAGAGGTGGCGATCGACCTGCCCGGGGCCACGCCCCTCGGACCGGTCGAGCACGTCTCGGAGAGCCGCTTCGAGCGTCGCTTCACCGTGCCGGCCGAGCCGGGCGCCTACCGCATCGGGCTCCGCTTCGACGCATTCCAGCCCCGCATCCGACCGCGTCTGCTGGTGCGAGGTGAGGTCTCCCCGACGGCGTCGACCGTGCTCCTGGTTCCGGAGGCGGTGCGAGCCGGGTCGGACGACCCGATCCGCATCGAGGTCGCCCCGAAGGACGTCCAGGGGGTGGCGCTCGGCGCCGGTCACCAGCTGGTCGCTCGATTGCGCCCCGACGGCGAGCCGTTCCCTCTCCGCGACCTGGGCGACGGCCGCTATCGAGCCGACCTCGTGGCGCCGGCGGAGCCCGATTACCACGACCTCCTGGTGAGCGTCGACGGTGCCGGCCCGTGGCCTCTGGCCAAGCTCGAGGCCGGAGCGAGTGCCAGCGCCGAGTCCACCCGCATCCACGTGGAGACCCCCGACCCGTTCATCGCCGAGCGGCCGGAGGAGCTGAAGCTCACCGTCCAGCCGGCGGACAGCCTCGGGCGGCGGCTCGGTCCGGGCGCCGAGGTGACCGTCGCCTTCCTGCCCGACGCGGGCTCTCAGCCGGTCGGCGTGACCGGTGCACCCGCCGGGCGGGGCCGCCGCGACGGCGCCCACGCCTTCGTCCTGACCCGACCGCCCGGCGCCTCGGGCTCGGCCTACGGCCAGATCGAGGTGAGCGTCGACGGCGTGTTCGTCCGACGGCTGCCGGTGGCCTTCTGAGCGGTCGGTGCGCGGCTAGTCGGCCCCGGGACCGGACTCCCGGGTCGAGGAGATCGAGTCGACCGCGATGGTGCTACCCGGACGCGCGATCAGCGTCAGCCGGGAGTGGAACACCGGATCGTCGGGCAGGATGGGCGCGGTGGCGGAGATCGTGTACGGCTGCCAGTCGGTGGTGAGCGTCACGGTCTCGAGCGAGCGCGCCAGCGCGGCGGTCCAGATCTGCTGCCCCCGGAAGTCGATCTTGATCGCCGCCCGGGCTCCCTCGCTCTCGCCGCGCATCCAGACGGTGGCGCTCACCCGGTCGCCGCCCGAGGCCGGGTTCGGCTGGTGGGTGGTCGCCCCGTCCGACAACCGCAGGTAGTACTCGCCGTGGTGGGCCCCGGCCGGGTCGTGGACCCGCTCGGCGCCCGGGTCGCTGGTGTAGCGCCAGCCGTAGCCGCCGAACGGGGCGATCTCCTCGAAGCTCCCGTTGGCGACGTCGCCGTCGACGCCGAAGCCGCTCATCACGTCGCCCGGCCCGACCTCCCAGCCCATCACCTCCGACAGGTGCCGGGTCAGGTAATCGGCCATGCCAGCGTGGTCGTACTCGCAGCCGTGGAACTGCTCGAAGACCCACGGGAACACCGCCGCCGACAGGTTCGGATCGCCGCGCTCGGCGACCACCTGGTGGGTGTAATCGGCCGGCTCGTCGTAATCCCAGCCGAAGGCGTTGAACAGCACGATGTGTGCCTCGGGACGCAACGCCCGAAGCTCGTCGAGCAGGGCGTGGTAGTCCTCCCGGATGCGCTGCTCGGACCGGCCGACGTCGTTGGCGCCCACGTTCACCACCACGACGTCCGGTACGAAGGCGTCGAAGTCCCACTGCGACGCCTCGGCCCACCAGATCTTGCGATCGAGCTTGTGGTGGATCGACGGGATCGTCTCGCCGCCCCGCGACACGTTGTGATGCTCGGCGCCGAGCCGGCGCGACGCGATTCCGGGATAGGTGAAATAGGCACCCTGATACCGGGTCGCCCCCTGATCCTCTTCGTGCTCCAGCGAGGTCCCGGCCGCGTTGGAGTCGCCGTAGAACTCGATCCGGCGCGCCGGTCGCGGCGAGGGCGAGACCAGATCGCCTCCCTGGACGATGAAGCCGTACACCGTCGCCACCCCACCGGAGTAGGTCTCGCGCACCAGCTCGACGTCGTGCACACCGGGCGGCAGGTCGACGGCCAGCCGATAGCGCCCCGGACCGTCGGCAGTCACCGGGAACTTGCGCGAGCCGTGCGCATCGCCGTCGATCACCACCCGGAAGTAGTCGGTCGAGCCGGCGACGCCCAGCAGGACCTGGATGCCGGTGCCGTCGAATCGGGCCTTCACCGAGGCGCCCTGCCAGCCGACCCAGGGCCGCTCGGGGTCCGAGAAGTCCCACCGCCCGACGTACTGGAGGCGAGGGTCGGACGGCGAGACGAGCTCGGCGGCCGGGGCGAGCGTCGCGCCGAGCAGCGCGGCGAGCGCGACCAGCGACGGACGGAGGGCGGTACGACGGACCATGATGGGCTCCTGTGAGTGAGGGCGCACGGCGCTCGAAGGCGAACGGCCATCGGTACCGGCCGTCGCGGTAAATGTACGGTCCCCGGAGCGGAGGAGGGTCAGCGAGGAGGGGCGAGGTCGAGGTCGAGCTCCGACGCCCCGGGCTCGCGCGGCCCGACCGTGCGGCCGACCGTCGGGTGCCAGACCCCCAGCGCGTCGATCGCGTCGGGCACCCCTTCGAGCACGAATCGGCCGTCGGCGTCGGTCGTGGCGTGCCGTCCGGGGGGCAGCACCAGCAGGGTCGCCGCCATCTGTCCGTGGTAGGCGCAGCGCAGCCGCACCACCGCCGCGGCCGCGAGCTCCACGACCGGGCTCTCGCCACCCGGCCGCACCGCGATGTTGAACGGGGCCTCCGGAGAGAACGACTGGACGCTGTGCACTTCGGTATCGGAGTTCAGGAAGCGCGCCCGGTCCCCCACCCGTGCGACGGTCAGGGACGGTACGAAGCGCATGTCGCGCTGGTCGACGACGTGCAGCTCACCCGGGCCCGGGGTGGAGTCGAGCTCCACCCACACCACCGCGTCGGCGAGCGGCTCGCCGCCGCGGTGGACCCGGCCGGTGACGGTCGCCGCCGAGGCGGAGACCGTCACCAGCGCGACGGCGAGCCCGAGGGCCGCCGCCCGACTAGGGGCGAGAGGCCGCACGAGCATCGATCAACACGAGCGTATCGCCGTGCCCGAGCACCAGCTCCGAGCCCCCGTCGCCATCGACGTCATCGCAGCCGAGCCAGCGCAGATCGCCGTGCTGGGCCCCGACCACGGTCATGGGTGCCGGCCGATGGGCCAGGTCCCAGGTGCCGTCACCGGCGAGCAGCGTGTCGATCTCGAACAGGTGCAGCTCACCGGCCGACGGCCGGTGGTTGTAGGGACCGTGGGCACGGGGCGCGATCAGACCGATCTCCGGCCGACCGTCGCCGCGCAGGTCGCAGCGGCCGGCCCACTGCAGCCGATCGCCCGGATCGGCACCGACCACCGTGACGCCGTCACCGATCCGCACCGCGCCGGCCGCCGGCCACTCCGATTAATCGATTAATCGGAAAAATCTCCACCGATTATTCGAATAGTAGAATGTTATGCTATGGACAGCCCTACATGAGAAATCAAATTTAAGACAAATATTTGCAAAAGTGTGATCACAGATCAACACAATTTTCAACATTTTAAAATACTCGTGTATTTATCATGATTGATATATTTCTAATTTCTAATACATTAATTTGCTACATTGTTTTAGTAATTAGTTTTACAGTCTGCTTCTGTCAATCTTATCCCTATTCGTGGTCGCCGTTGTGAATGAGCTTCCTTCATGCATTCCTATCTAAAACCATATTCTCACCTATAATATTTCTCTTATGTGCCCAATTGTATCGTTTCCATTTTGTTTTCGGGCTTCCCTTCTTTCTGCCAATGTCATGTCTTCATATCGTCTTCATAATCCTTTAAATATGGTCATTATAGAGAGATAGCTAGCTACCCCTCCCCTCGCGCAATTGTTTCTTTGCATATTTCTTCAGAAATGACTATTTTGATTCAGACTTGCCAACTTTAAAAAATACGTCAAATGTTTCTTGTTTTGGTGCCTTCATGAGGCGCTACCACGGTTGGTGCCAAAGAGAAACTTTAGCAAAAGGGGGCTCCTAGATGGTTCAAAATGATCTCCAAGAAGTTATTAGGTGCTCCCGATATTGCAAAGCAGCTCTTTAAACCACAAAAGTTGTTCCTAAACATTGGAAGTCAAAATGGTCACTCAAGAGGTACTCTCAAAACAAGGTTTTTTGTTTTCTTTGAGCACCTTATCGCTTGCATCCTACTTCCACAAAACCAAATGTAGTTTTACTCCTTGCGTTGTTGGTCAGGATATCTCAGGTCCATTATACTTAACATTTCAAATTTAATCTGGGAAGCTATTTTCTTATTTCCAAATTGCATGCAGCACTTTATAAAAAACGCATGACTTTGCCCAATGAAATATAGTGCATGCTTGATTTGTAATCGTAAAGAAATGTGTGAAAAATATGCAAAATGAGTGAAACTTGGAATGTCTCTAGATATTGTGTTTGATATTATTGACATCCTTTTTCCCAGGCTTATTGTGGCCGTTGGTATTGGCAAAGGATATACTACACGCTTGGCTTTTTTACACAACACTTTTCATATAAAGAACAACGTAGCTCATGACTCCGACACCTCTGAGAATTGCACGAACAGCAGAGAAGTCCACGACAGGGAACAGGTTGCATGTCACTTAGGATAATACACGTCTTATCTAGGGAAAACTCTAATAACTTGTTTTCTAGCAGTAAGTAATTTACAGTTCTTGTAAGGATCCCTTCGATTAAGTAACATTTTCCAAAGCATCTCCAAAGAGTGAAGGATGTCTAAGGCGTATACGGCTATATATGGTAGTAAATGAAATGAAAGCGAAGTGTATTTACTCTCGTCAAGTCAGATCAAATGGATGTATTTTTTTTACGTTTTTAGGACGCATTTAATATATACGATATCAAACTATGCAGGGACGGGGGAACAGGGGGCAAAGGGGCCATGCCCCCAAAAGATTTGCCAAATCTCATTTTTTCCCCGTGACAACTTTTCAGTTTTATCAAATTGAAATTGATTGCGACAGACATTGTGTCACATGCGCAGCAAGATATGCATATCGACACCAAATACCCCTTTCCATACAATAACCAAAGGCACCTCAGTGGAATGTGAAAAAATAAGTTTAAACCCAGCCTACTTGCGACTATAGCAATGCAAAAGGAATTGGTAACCAAAAGGTGCTTGCATGTTAAATTTCAGGCATAAGAACAATCTCTTTTCTTAAAACTATCAAATACTAATAACAAAAAATTAGTAATTGACCTTAAATGTAAACCAGTTCTTGCATGGTGTCTTTTTATGGCACTAGAACAATCGTCCGGATCGAGATTGTCCAGATGCGAGTGGAAATAGTTCGGTTAGGAATTGTCACCTTACCATATTTGTACTCAACTGATACTAGTGATAACACCCATAGGGGCCCAGGGCTCCAATGTAAAACACAGATACAACATGTCCCGATTGATCTCGTGAAAGTAGTGGAAAACTAAACTCTCTAAGGTAAACACGTAGCCATGGGATGATATGGCGTGGCAAGTGCAACCCTTAAACAACAGGATACTAGCTTTTTGCCACCCTTTGGAATTTGTAAGCGTATATTTGTCAGCATATATTTGTCAGCATATATTTGTCAGCATATATTTGTTTATCGCCTTGTGCATTCAGCTTATGAAAGAGATGAGATGATTTTGGTAAATGTCTATACCAAGGATGTTTAAAAGTGAGTTTGTCTTAGTCCGGAAAAAAGCAACAATTTGGAAGCATAATCCTTATACTCATACGCCAACGCTGGCTCCTTCACACTGCGTTACTTCATCTATGATTGCCAGCATGACCTCCGGCGCACAAGTAACTTTTTACAGGCCCATTGACCTCCAGAGCTTTGGGGATAAGTTTGAAGAATAAACAAATTTAGTTCAAATCTCACGACTGAGTATATGGAAGTGCAAATATATGTGGCCTGAAGTAGCCTCTGCTCCTTTTTAAACATGCTCACTAGCAATATACAACACTACAAGTAAACTAATATATCTTTTTACTCACATTTTAAGGAACCTAAATTTTCCCTCTGAAACACAATTGCAGTTGTATTGCAATGATTGATACTGAAATCTGCTTTTGCATTAGTTTACACGGTTTCAGCCAGCACAGTCCCACAAAAATACTGTACATTGTGAATTTGTCTAACACGTTAAAAAGGTTCCCTGTTACTGCATTAAGTAATCACAATGCTATAAAACGCAACGCTAGACCGACTTCTTCGCATGTTGAAAAACGAGACTGCTAAATCAAAGTAAGGAAAGTGATGAAGACTGAATTTATAACGAACGACTTCCTGTTGAATTGAGGATTGAATGCTTGTTCTTTATTTACAGATATACTCATTTACAGTAGGGAAACAAAATTCATAGAAATTGCTTACTTAAGCATGATGCAATGTCATACAAGGTGCTTGCTACGCTTTTAGCAAATGTACGTGAAAACGGTAATGAATTATTTACTACTTTTAATGTTCCGTCTAATAATTTCATGAGGTACGTAGACCAAATGGACGGAAGTATTGGGGCATTGTTAGCACGGATGTGCTTTAAAATGACCAAGGGTGTCCGAAAAATATAAATTTTGATCCAAAAAAATGACTTGTTAACAAACTGAGTGGCTCAACCCCCCTCAGCCCCTTTGCCCCTGCGCCCACGACGAGCAATCGTTATCCGTTAGTAAGTGTAGCTTTTATCAATGTTAAAATTTTACCTGCAAAATTAGAACTTGCAAATGAAGTTTGAAATATTGAATCAATGACAAATTTTCATTCTCTTCTACAAAATGGAGTTTTACAAAGTTCTATAAGGCTTGGTCCGAGAAAGTTTGCCATAGCTAAACCAAGGACCACAATTTTGATTTCTTCGTTCTTATGTGCTCCATACTGTTTTTGCCTATTCGTTTCGGCCCTGTATCGGGCCACTTATTCGATAAGAGTCAATAAATCACATTTTTCTTTATTGTCAGAGATGTTGGCTTTGCTAGATTGATAATGATATCAAGCAAGTGATCTTGAATTAAATGACATTGGAAGATGTAAAAGATTCACATTTCCACAACTCAAGCAGATCACTATAACATTTTGAAAGAAATGTTTATAAATAGGAAATAAGCTAATAGCAAATTGGGAACTTCCTTATCTTCCATAAGAAATTCGCCCAACAATAGCCCAACGAAAGCGAATGGGCTAATAGCCCAAATGCGAGTGAGCGAGTAAGAAATATTTCTCTAAGTATCTTCTAGGACACACGTATGGAGAACACTAGAAATATTCTTTCTTGATTGTAATTGTTACGCTAAATTGTTTTTGTTTTTTAACCCTGCTCATTGAATTGCTGCACATGCATGTCAAAACATGCAAATCAATAAGCCGACCAGAAATTGCAAAACCCATCACGTAGTGTATACACGACCTGAAACTGGATTTAAAGCCAGCCAAAATATTCGATACGCAACGAACATTTTATCGGTCAGGGCCAAGCAGCACTTTTACAACGGCGCTATAAAAGAACACCTTAAAGAACATGCAGAAAACGAATGCCGAACAACACTCGAAAGAACATGAAATTTTTATTCCGTTCCGGGGAGGCAACAATACTTTCAATTTCCAAAGCCGTTTTAATCGAAGAAAGATGTCCACCTATTAATCGTAAGGACAAAGGTTTTATCCGCATATTAAGGTTATTTTAAGGACAATTTTATGCAACTTTATAACATCTGGCAATTTTAATACACTACCGTTCTTCGCTCCTTTTATCAATTTTGCTACGCTTTACACTTTCGACCCTTGTACTCAGTCTTTGCTATTCAAATTTACCACACACTAATAGTTTTACAAGGAGACCAAGGATTTAAATTTTTTCCTTAATAATCATCGCGCAACTATTTACCATTTTTAACCACACAATTATTTTATCGTTTTAGAATGTTCCTTGCTCAAATAATTGTCACGCACGATGTTGTGAATTTATATCTAAAGTAAAACTGAGCTATTTTGCTTCACTTGATAATGGCAACAGGGAGCGCTGTTGCTTCCACACAAGAAAATAAAGATTTACTGCGTATTAACACGATGGTTCTCTTTCGTAGTCCTGAGGACCTGACAGGATAAGCGGTCCTTTAGAAATGTAGAACGCATGGCAGTTATGCTAGCAAAAATTGCAGAGGGACTTTTACTTAATAGATTCTGCTGAAAAATCAAAAAGAATAAATTCTCCCCTCTTCACGCCCCTGCAAGTTGTACTGAATATATATGTCAAGTTTATAACAGTCGAATAGTCTAAGTCGATCTATCTAAAACTCCAATCATGTGCGTGTTACTTAAGTGAACAGCCGCAGGGAAACGAGAGGCTAAAATCATATTTGCGCCCTTATATTGTCTTGTATATCTTATGCATATGGATTCATTAATTGCTTTAAAGTTTGATTCCCTTTGCCTAGTATATTGCAACGCCTAACACCTGCCATTTTTATCAATTCTGAGAAATTGCTACACAATTTAATTTAACTATACTTCTTTCGTATTATAAACATGCATTAGAATAGAAACCTGACTTGATACACATATAACTTACAGTCTTGATCAACTACAAAGATCAACAGATTCAACAGTTGAAAATGGCATGTTGAAAATGGCATGTTGAAAATGGCATGAAAATGGCTTGCGTGTTCTATTCTCCAAATTAGTTTATGACTTCTTCACTTCAAAGGATGCTCCCTTCCATAGGAAATTCTCAAATGCTTTAAACTATGATTCTCTCCAATACACTCTTTAGTTTTACCCATTTGTTCATTTGCAGTTAGAGTCGTATTCCTTCCTGCGCTCGCTCTATCGTAACAAGGGACTCAGTCCAACAACCGTCAGTAATAGAATCGGCCAACATAAACGTGACTCGCTAAAAAAAGAGATAAATTTATATGATTATTTTTATTGCAAGAGCACAACATCTGCAATCCAAAATTGTGGTCAAATTGTGGTCGTGATTAATACGCAAAAATCGAAATGATTTTCTCTATGAATGTTGTACATCCGATAATGTTATCTTTTGATCTAAAAATTGTAATGACTCCCATGTCTGTGATTTGTTAATCTCACATCCAGCAATAGCCAAGCAAGGTTTCACTTTATCAATGCCATTTCCTTGTGTAATTATTCAAATACACTATAGCAATCAAGTTATACTATATTTCACTCTTATAGTCTCTCTACAATTTTGGATATTGAGCAGTCTGATCTAAATACTAGTTTTAACAAATTTCTTAGTAAGCATAACTCAACATTTGGAGCCTCGTAAATTTACTTTGTCTGTTTTCCCGTCCATGAGGTTATGAGGCACCTGTGATTTTCAATCCAGTCGGTCAAACACGTTGATATCCATTTCTTTCCAAATCCTTGGTACAGTGCTTGAGTCCTCTGTAACTTCTTCTTCAGACGTCCAGGTTCTCCCTTCATGGCGTGAGCTCCCATGTTATTGATGTTCTTTTATATCTCTTCTTGTTCGGAGCCAAAGGACATGCTCTACCGTTAGAAACATACCTTCACCGACGATGTTCTTGGGGCATTTTGTCTTATTTCTCCACAGAATTTCCTTACAGAGGTTTTGCCAGCCCATATCCAAATTCTTGAATATGCTCGTACTACAAAAGTAATAACAAAACTGTTGATGCAGAAAGAAGCCAAAGTAATGGGGTGTCATTAACAACAAACAAACAGCACGGCCACTCCTGGACAATATAACAAACTACGATCTGCATATTTGTCACCTCTTACTATTTATGACAAGTGATTTTTCTTGGTTTTGTGTTCAGTATCCTGGATATGAAAGGCGCTCAAAGTAACACTTTTTCGTGTTTTAGTTGTTGATAGTAACATATATTGAACAAAAGGAAAATAAAGATATTTTTCTTATTGTAATAGAAAAGGAAGTACCAGAGCAAGGTAATCAGCTAATGACGTACACGATGCTCGTATTCTCCCCTTGAGATTTGCTTCTAGCACACTCTTTGTTTTGTATTTCTTATTTTTACATATTACGCAGATGTTATTAGCCTTTTCAAAACATACTAATATATATTACTTACTTGCATCGAATCTCTCGGAGAATCTTTTCATAAGTTTGACTTTTTTAGTTCTCTCCATGTACTTCTGCCCATCATGCACTTGTTGATGACTTAGACATCCCTGAAGACTTTATGCTCGTGCTGGAAGGCGTAGTAGGTCAGGTGCTGTCTCTCACGTGTTGAATATCCATGCACTAGATACCAAAGGATGGGTTTACTTGCGGCCAGGGGTGAGTCTTTCATACAATATCATGCCATGTCTTCCATACCTTTACTTGAGGTTCATGCTTCATGTCCATTGCGCTGGATATTAGGTTATCTATGACACAGAAATGTGAAGGCGGCATTAACAAAACAGAACTGACGAGTAAAAGCATGATAAAAATCCTTCTTTGCCCAACTACTAAAGTGAAGTGTCTACTGCCATCGCTGATTTTTATTCCATTCCCTTGTCTGTTTTAAGGTCTTATGAGTCAGGAAACTATTCATAAACGTACTAAAAACATTTATCAAAAGTATGACATCACTTTAATAGAAAGGAATACTTATCTTTGTTTGTAGGTGAGGACTGACTTAATAGTGATGATACTTTTGATATCCTAAGATTCCTAATTGCCTTATTTTCTCAAACTTTAACCAGACTTTCTCTATAGATGAGTCTTAGTTGGCATACTATGCGCTTTCAGCACGTTGTGATGTTGGTATACCTACTAAATTAAAAATGGAAATAAAAATTAGTTACATTAATGTACCAAGACTAAATAAAGGACAACATTGTAAAAAATATATTGCATAGCAGAGAGCTTAACATTTTTAAAAATGGTAATGGCCCACTCGGGACCCTCCCCTATCCAATTCGACAAGGACCCATTCTGAAATGAAAGTGATGGTAAAAAGAAAATTTAATTCAAAAAAGTGTATGCTTATTTGGTTTAAATGTGGTGCGAAATTCAAGTTCATTTAACGACAACCGAAAGAGTACGCTCCCCGACGAATAAGCTACACTCCCTTGAACACAATCAATGTTACAGTCTTCCTCAGACACGCGAGCTCATACCTTTCACAGAAAAGGAAAGTTTATTCTACAACAAGACGAAAGTTACAGCTTTAAGGAATGAAGATGTTCATTTAACACTTAACTAAACTAACAACGCGACACTTAAATTGGATCGCTTAAAGAAGCATTCACAGTAGTTGTGTTTAAGGGGAATGCAGTGGCAGCTCTGCAATTAGTCGAGCCAAGGTATCAATAAGTCAAAAATGGATGAAATGCTTGTCCATGACGGTTGACAATGAGCGTAATTATGATCATTGACTATGACTGTTGGGGTTTCCTTGAATTCCTTCTTCCAAATGAGGTTTTCGACTTTTTTCAAGAGTGACGTGATTTCTTCTTTGCTTCTCCAACAAACGGTCTTATCGTCAGCACATTTTAAGTTGCCGATAGTCCAACTTCCAAAAACTACTATTTTCTCGTGGGTTTTTGCTGCTTTTCTTTTGATCGCGTCCGTATTAATGTTGGAAAGTTAGGGGATCAATCACAGCCTTGTCTGACGCCGCGCAATATAGACAAGACATCTGATGATTCTCAAATTGTTGCACTGCGGAATTCATATCAGGATAAAGGTATTTAAGGAGGTCCACAAAATGTCCTTGGAGGCACATCCTCCCCATGTCTTTCCATAGGCGGTGGTAATTCTTCTTCTTCAGGCAGTTTAGAGTTCATCTTTCCCCTTTCCAGATGGCAATTCCCGGACGCTTTCTCAGGCGTCCCTGTCCTCTACCAGTTCAGGTGTGAGGTTGCAGGTCCAAAAGTCCTCTGAGATAGTGTCACGCGAGGTCTTTCTGGGTCTTCTTCTACCCACTCTAACCTCCACAGTCACTGACTGGCGCTTGTTCGTCCATGCTTGACTGGGATGTACGTGGCCAAACCAGCGAAGTCTGGTGCGTCTTAGGATGGTGTCAGATGATGTTTATCTTTCCATTCAGTGTTGCTGTGTCTCCGATATGTTCAATAAAGCACAAGTGCATACGGGAGTTAAAATTTTAATGCTTCTCAGTTACAATATGGATGTTTCTAGTTAATTCTCTTCTTCAAAATTCGTTCGCGAATTAAGCGGTGACTTCGTAAGAGGCACTTTGCTAGTATGTATTGATAGGCGAATCGAGAGATACTGTAACACTTGTACGTTTCCATTTCCTTTGTGAGGGCATGAAGACTACTCTACGGAATATACCTCTCTTTTCTCTTCCAGATCTCAACACACAATATCTAGATGTGGCTAACACCATTTATACCACTTGCTTTTAAAAGTTTGATCTGACCACTGTCGCTGTCTTTTACTTCGCTTTTGTCTAGATGTTTGAAAGCTGTTACTATTTAGGTCGTTTTGCTTCATAATCTAGGCTCCATTTCTTATAGTAAATGTACCAAATTAAAACTCTTAGCAGAATTAGAATGAAGAATATTTTCCACTGTTTTACTGCTCAGAAAGTAAGAAAGTTTTAAGATTATAAATGAAGCACAAAAAACTTTCATACAAATATTAAGCAGATGTCTTACCCGTGTGGAGTACCGACTGTTTCAGGCTGAAACAGGGTTTGAGCCTTCGAACTTTGAAATTCACCATGATGGTCATATTTTGATTTTATCACAAAATCTAGACTGTCGTTTGGTGCCTAATGGAGAGAATTAAAATCGAAGGTTAATAACATCGTTTGACTGTCATTAGAAGGTGTAGTTTACAGAAAGAAAGAAAAATTTACATCTTCATAAAATAGGAAATAAAAACTTTTTAAAATGCCTTCGCTACGTTTAACTTCGATTTCTAGAAAAGTTAGATGAAATTATAACTTTCGTTTATTGATACTTATTAGCACTGTAAATATACCCATGCTTACATGTTACAGATTCTGCCAAAAAAGTATAAATACCAATTATTAGATGTTACAGGAAAATAATTAATTTACTGAAGCTGGATGGGGAGAGGCTGCAGATTAAGCCTTCACCTATACCTCCTGTAATATCTTTCTCCATGTAAGTCTGAACTTATGTTTCTCCTTTCTTTAGTACAAATTTACACATTTTAGGAAATTTTAGTAGAAATCAAGATTTCTTTTAATGAAGGGTTGGTTTGTCACACAAAATACTTGGCGTTGAGTTACACCCCATTTTGCTTAGGACTTGCGCCATACACTTGTTAAATCAATCACTAGGACTGGAGATTTTCTAATATTTGTATGAAAAATACAAACTATTGGATATGAAGCAAAATGCAAATAATACTGTTACTTCAACAGTTGAAAAGAGAAGCAATGACCTAGTCTCTATGGGCAGGTTACCGTGTGTAAAAACTGCTAAAAGTGTTTACTACTATCAAAGTCTGTTCCATTACGACTGTGCTATACATTTGTAACCGTACAATATACTCTAATTGTCTGCTTCTGTAGTTGGCAGCGACGCT
>JAAAKM020006971.1:76588422-76605373 GCA_010016025.2 Alatinidae sp. Z8VKAUB7J3 | reverse complement strand
TCCATTACGACTGTGCTATACATTTGTAACCGTACAATATACTCTAATTGTCTGCTTCTGTAGTTGGCAGCGACGCTCGAGGGGGTGGGAATGCCACGGTTTTGAACAAATATAAATTTATATACATATAACTTCAAGCTAAAATACACTGAGATATTGGTGATCTTTCCCACAATAAAAACGCTTTAACAAAATTAGGCCTATATATTTCACATTTTGCAACAAGAAGACTATTGGAACATTACCTGAGGGTCATAATGAAAGACTTCTCTTCTAGCACTGGCAAGTGTTGATGTTTTATACAAGCGAACCCATGGCTCTGTCCCATTCGCTTCTCCACCTGATAAACGAAGGCTTCTCACCTTTAAAAGATCAACAGATGAAATTTCTTTCTAGTTAAAAGATTACTATATAAAAAACAATATGCAATGAATTAGTATATAATTTACTTTATAGAACAGCAAAACCATATTTTTTACAGAAAGCTTTTTCTCATCCATTTTTGTAATTTATGCCCTTCACATTCCAAGAGCTAATTGGAATGTGGAGTGCATAAATAGTGCTTAGATTTTATTAGGTGTCTCCAACTACCAGTCTGCATCTCTAAAAGCTATGAAAATTAAGGAAAACATAGTACCTGAGCTGGTTTTGAATTATTGTGGAGGAGCTGGAAGCTGAACAAATCCAGAATACTTAGAGGGGTGTAGTCTCAGTTTTGGGCGAACTGTATAACAGGACACTCAATAGCGCCTAAATTTTACATCTGAAGGGGCTGAAAGATACATTATAGAGAGGTAAATGGTATAGATCTGTAAAGAGGTTGAATGAAACAGATTCCCTAAAATGTAGCCCTGACTAAAATTGAAAACGATACAATATTTTTCACAATGCTAGTTGTTAAATAGGTGCATTTCTATGACAATCTTTTTACTTAGCGATTAAAGTCAATTAAGGTTATCATTTATTGGTTGTTTTTAATACTAAGCTTTATTTCAAATACAAACGAAATGATATTTTCCTTAATTAGGCTAATAATGGTTTAGTACACACCAAGGCTACATTAGACCCTGGAGTCTGATTCTAATAATACGCCACCAAGAAATTATGGCTGTCGTCATAGTTGTTGTTCACCCACATCTCCACACACACTTTGCTTATCAAAGAAAATTTAGAACATAATAATGAACAGTGTAGTAAACAATACGGAGAAAGTACAATAGCCTTCTAAATTGCAAGTTATTTACTCAAAAAAAGTTTTCAAACCAATAGAGTACCTGGGGCTTCTAGGGGTCAAGTTATTGCGTTAGTCAGTACATTTTAAAACTTTTATTGGTAGTTGAAATTAATCAAGTTGCACAAAAGTCAGAAATATTCCTACTTTTAACGGTAAATGTGCCCCTTTATAAAGAACAAGAAATTTATGGAAACTTTTTCAATCAAAATTCAACAAAAATGCCTTTGCAGTTCTACTATCTTTACATCCATAAATCTTGCCCTTGCATATAAACATTCAGCCTTTTTGTCGAATAAATTTGTAGATATTAATGCTAAGTAAATCTGTAACCCACAATATACGGAAACAGATAGGCACTAGGACTAGAGTCTTGATCACGTTGCATTATGAACGCAGTTGATGAATGGTAACGGTGAAAGGGTAGGCTAGTGAACCATACAAGGATTTGGATGGAATCATTGCTTTCAGCAAAAAGTACAGGCGTGAAAGAAAACGGTATGGAACGTACAACAAAGCCTCAAAGGAATGGCAGAACTTTCAAATGCGACCAAGACAAGACGAGTTTAGATTCAGACGATAAACACAAAACACGCATCATTTTCATGTCAACTAACAATCTCTGTACCTAGTTGTATGGTGGAAAAAGAAAGGAAAACGGGAAGACAAGAGAAGTCGTTTCGATGAAGTTCCCTGGCCGTGGATGGATCAGGGGAGAAGTTGTAGTATCTTGTACAGAAAATACGCTTCCGAAACTTACATAGCTATTAGACAAATATTGAATTGATGTAAATTAACATACCTGTGTATTCCTTGGACCCCTGAAGTCGTTATCGTTTTCATACTTCAGAAACGGATATGGGTCTCGTGCCATGTTCGATCGATGTCCTGTTGTTATGACTGTGTTTTGAAACTCCTGAAGGAACACACAAGAGACGCTTTCTGTTGTCATGGTAGCCACTAAGACCTCTTTTTCAAGACGCGGTTGTCAAATTTCGTTTCCAGACCCTGTCCCACGTCCTTTTTCGTTCGGGGACCTCGTGCATGGCGCACTGTCTCAGCAGACAGTAATGTAATTCGTCACGGTTTTAACGGAAAATACACTACTAATACTTACATTTTACAGGATCTACACGTTATGGAGTTTTCAAAATATCGAAACACGTAGTAGTCACATTCTGACGTCTTAAAGTAAGTCGGAGGTGACAGTCATGGGTGTTGATTCATTACAACAATTTGTGGAGACACAGTTCCCAGACTGCGTTTTGGATGTGGATTTCAAATCGACAAAATTCGAGGAAGAAGGCAGTGAAACGAATGCCAGCAGTGTAAACAAACAACAGAAGCGTCCACAGGTCCTTGTTGCACATGCCGATAGTTGTCTTAGATACCTTTACCCACAACACTCAGATTGGATATGCGGTGGACAGTGGTCCGAACTGCTGAATAACGTAGAGAGATTTGTCCGTTGTTTTCGCCAAGCCAACGTAGAATTAGTAGTATTTTTCGAAGGATGCATAGGGCAAACACAAATACACGATTGGCGAATTGAACAAACAGCCAATCGTGAAATCATCCGCAAAGTAAACAGCCAAGTTGGACAGAGACATTACTTTCAACCTCGCAAAGAATTTGTCAACCCGGCCTGTATAAAAACGGTTCTAAGGTTGGCCTTTCGAGCATGCAGTGTCATTGTCTGCTCGTCACTGGAAGACGTACACGAGGAAATTGTTTCCTACTGTCTTGTTCAGCACTGTTTAGGTGTGCTGGGTCACCACCCCGCTTACTTGTTGTACAATTTTCCTAATTACTTTTCCTCATCCAGACTAAAGACGGCAAAAAGGAGCGTGACAACAGTGAAATACGAATTTGAAAAAGTTCTCCAAAGATTAGAATTGTCAGAAGATAAACTGCCGCTTTTTGCAAGCTTACTAGGAAATGCGTTTGTACCGGAAGGTTACTTGGCTTCTTTCCACTGGAAGTTATTAGATTCTGATCACCCCATGCACAAGTTGCAGGAAATGAAGGTGAGCTCAGCATACTAGACCTCTGTCTGTTTACAACCGTGTTATCACAGGCAGTGTAGTTATGACTAATTTCCCGTTCACCTTCTCCAGCCAGCTTACCAGATCCAGTGATTGTATCCGTAAAGGAATGAGTCCTAAGAGGTCACCCCCTATTCGACAGCTTATATTAATAGTTAAACATAACAGACCTTCAAAGTGGTGTTATATGCATTAGTATCTTAAAATATAAATGCAAAGATTTAATCACCTGCTCAGCTGAATGGATCGGTAAAGATCTTTACTTCAGAGTGGTTTAATTTCGTTTTAGGAACGCATATGAATAATAATAGTATACACCAATATTGTGAAACATTAAACTTGAGAATTGGTGACAATCAAAATGGTTATTATGGGATTATGCCTGGTATCTCAAGTTGAACCACCCCCCACGCCCATCTTACCCAAATACAAGTGCACTTACACACACATATACATGACACTTCTGTTAACGTTGACTTGTGTATTTGCTCTCCCCCCAAAGATGTACTCTGTAAAAATTTATATCCTTCCTTCCATTTTGTCACACTGACAGCAGCTTTCATCAAAACAGTGTAGCTCATTCCCTATCAAAAGAGTATGTTAACAATTACTTGTTTATGGAACTTTATGACAACCCTCAACACAGTACATAGAACTAATTTTCCTTATTATGTTGTTGACAGAATTTAAGTCAATCCTGACTAAAATTCAGAAAAATTTCCATTCTATTGTTCAGCTTTGCATTACTTGATGCATGGAATCTTACATTCAATTCCATGATGTTCTATTGCATTTCCATTGCATTGCATTGCAGGTTCTATATACCTTTGTTATCTTGAAATTTACCGTAAATGTTTGCTTCATGCACCCCAGAAAGTGTAGGAAGATAGAATGTATTTCTTGATACAATATATCCTAGTTAAAATTGAAGATGGAAGGCAAGCATATAAATTTATTGAAATTTCTCATCAGAAGCTGTATTTTCAGATCTGATATTTTACCCATTTTAAAATCTTGTGCAATGACCCCATCAGGTTCCTTGGTTCAAACCATATGTAAACACATCAGTGATTTTTTACTTCTTTATTAAGATATGAAAACCTTCATTAAAACCTTTGTTTTTATATATATATAGTCCAAACTCGTCATCTTGGGCAATGAAGCCCAATTTGATGATAATAAATATGCCATTTAAAACCAAAATTGCAGCCTGTAAAAATAATTGAATCATATCAGTAGAGTACCAACCAAGCTAATGTATTAACAACGTAATTTTGTTAAAATCACATAGTCAATTATGCAGAGTTTTCTAATTCCCAGTAGAAGTGTGTAATAAGACAGTGTTCAGTAAGCAAGACTATGAAGGTAATTGTTGCATACTATGACAAAAAAGAAGGATACTTACTTATTGGTCATTTATCCTCCTTTGTCCACTTGCAGTGGGTCGGAGCATCTCTTGTTGTGGAGTCATGATGGTGTCTCTCCATATGGTTCGGTTGGTCACTAGATTTGGTTTGATACCCTTCTTTGGCAAGTCGTCATTGATAACATCACTCCATCTCAGCTTTGGCAACGTCTCGGCATGGGTCCTTCTACTTGTAGATTCATGATCTTCTTTGTCCACATTGTATCATCCTGATGATATCGGTGACCAAACAACCGCAGTAGCGAATAAGAGTTTCACACCCATATTAACAAGCCTCTGTGATAAGCACACCATTAATACCAATAACAGCGACAAAGTACTCAAACAACCTTATATCTGGCCCTAGAGCGAGCAAACAGCAAAAACATCTTGCACGCAGTTTCTTTTTCTCACTATCACCGGCGGCTTTTCCAGCTGGATGCTATAATGTAGTATGGGACATTATTTCTCCTTCATAAATGGAATCCCTACCTTAGCAATCCGACGAAACACACAACGTATTGGCCAGCTTACCGTGAAGTAAAACATTGCAATGAACGAATTGAGGTAATGAAAATATCATGCACAAGTAAAACGTTAACCTAATGTTCAAAGTTTTATCTTTACATGCCAAAGCCCTGGTAAAATGTTGCTCTCTAGTGGAAATCCACCCTAGATCCCTTTTAAGAAAAATCAGACCGACAAAAAGTACTCACGAAATTAATACTTCATTACGTCAGTACTCTTGTTACTTCACGTTCAAGACTCACGCTTCAACAAAGCCATATAATGGAGAGCAACATTTTTTAAGTTGTAAACAAACTAGCCCTACCGGCTTTCTTTTCCTGAAAAACGAGAAATACGCTAAAAAACACTCACTACCCGATAGACATGTGCCACCATAAATCTGTTTATGGCTACACCCTGGCAAAAATCATCATCATATAAGACAGATCGCCTAGTAACGGTGACTCGAAATGTTCTTAATGCAACCTGGACATACATTCCCCTGTCTTTGTTTAACCGCAATGCACTGAGTACATAGAAAGGTTGGGTAATAAAAAGGTCAAGCATTGAACCTTAGTGCCATACCTTAAGAGACTGCCGCCTTGTAACATAGTTTTGTGAATCAAGCAATTGCCTGTAGTGGCTGAACACCTAAAAATATGAAAAATACTGGTTTACAAATACATTGTACTTGTTTGTTTAAGTGCGTGTTTCGGAAAACAACGACTTACCTTCCAATCGACGTCCTATAGGTCGTTTTCAGTCTAAGCCATTTCTGGTTCTCAGGACACGTATGCCGCTCAAAAGTTGAGGATATTACTCGTTTGACATTTCAAGATATCGTTCATTTTACGAGAGGAACAAATGCCACTGAGGTGGGACACGGATGGTCCGGCAGAGCAATTCAAGTTTATAAAAGAATGGTTTTTAGGCTTCCGTAGATCGTCAAGAATACAAGAGTCAGATTGTTATGGAGACGCTTACAATGATTGAAACGCGGAGGGCAATATCTGAAAGATCCCATTTTACCATATCCTTGAAACTTCCATGATATTGACGACTAAGAATATTTTGAGGCATCACTCACTCTCAAAAACTATACAGATATTTGATGCTAAACGTGCCTTCCCAAAGATCGGTTGATGTGGCTATGATGTTTCTCTTTCTACTGTCTAGGCAGCTTTATGACGGATACAAGGTTAAATTCTTTAAGATGACCTGCAAACAGTATTGCTAGAAGGCAGCTAGAATCGTAAATGGCATTATTTGCTTCCTAACGATTCCTGATCAGCATAATCATTCAGAATTATTCTGGTTTAGTACGTCTCCTTTCTCTACATCGGAGAATTTTTCACGGAGTAGACGAAACATTCATGAAATTGGTCACATAAAATTTGGACAAAATGAATTGGCAAAGGTTAGAATAGTCCAAAAGCGTTGTATCAAACCCGTGAAAAATCTGTTAACTTAGCTCAAATCCAAGAACATTTTAGCTGATAAACTAGACATGAAGGCGTAATAGGGGCAAAATCAACTTATAGCAAGCTGAAATTTCAAAAACCACGTCTGAGGGCTTAAGATTTTAAGGACAGCCTCCAGATCTTGTGAAGCGTTTGATTCTATATTTTTTAACTATAAAAAGTTGAAAAAATTCAGGCTTACTGCTCCCCTTACTGCAATAAATGCATTCCAATATAAGCACATGTTAACGGGTTTGCAGCGTGACTTTTACTCTATGCTAGGCATTCGTTCCCTCTTCCCATCTCAACTGTTCTCTATGCACCGGCACATTATAAACGACAGATAAAGTTTATGACATAAAAAATCGTGGGAAGTTTTTCGTTAAATCAAAAGGATTTATCAGTGATCTCTTAACGTAACAAAGTAACCGGCAAAAGAGTATGAAGTTTTTTGTTAGTGGTTTACCCTTTATCTACAAATTCTCTGAATAATAAGGTGTGCAACTTAGGATTCAAGCACTTGATTAACATGATAGAGACTATTCGTAAGAAAACTGTAGTATTTTATGCGTACTAACTATTCTTAACATTTCTTTTTCCCGATCGGAAACATTTTTCACACTATTTTAAGGTAGTATATATCCTTCCGAATTTCTTTCTTAGCCTTCCTCTCCCTGCTACAGCTTAATTTCTTGGACATATAATGATAAACACAGAACATAGTTAACGTACGTCATGTGAACATAACGTTGCGATCACACACTCATATCAGTTTACATCGACTAGGTACTCCTAGGAAACGGGAAAACTGAAGCCTGAAAATATATTTACATGCGTCAAAAACTACATCTGGAATACGTTCTTTTCATAATTTGCCTCACCTCCATAATAACAAAAATCAAATTTAATAGTGAAATCCATAAAAGCTTCCAGGTAGCGAGTTGAGGCTCGGCTACGGGCTATGATAAGAGACTTGCCTACATGTCACTAGGGTAGATGTGCTTGGGACATGTAACAGGAGATAAGCCAAGGGCAGGAAGGTAATATATGCCCGGGAGCAGCGCCAAAACAACTAACTGCACGTAAAAAAACAGAGAGGGCAGCAAAAAGCAGCAAAGCTAAGTGCTTCCGGAACGCGACAGGAGAGGCCTCCCTGGGAGTAGCGACAATAGAAACATAGAAGGGCAACCAGAAGAGGTAGGCCGTAGGCTACTAGAAAAGATATGAGTTAGGAAAATATATGCATTAAAGTATAGAATTGTGGCAGCGCGAAGACATATGCCTAGGGGTACACGCAAAGATAGGTAAAAGTTCCTTAGGGCAGTGAATAGAAGTGTATGCAAGCTGTGAGAACAGAAATACTCGATGTTTGAGGCAACATACACTCTTTTGAACACTATGCACTACCCTAAAAGTTAATATCGAAAGCTACTTAAAGAGCATGTGCCAAGATAGATAATGAATAAAAATATTTGCTCCGCAGGAGTTTGCATGGAATCCGGCTACCAGCATTGCTATAATCTTAAAGGAGCACGCTTCGCTGATCTAAATAGAATCCAATGGGAAACACTCAACATTTACTGTTTTTGATATAGTGCACATTTTCTTCCAATTGCTTTCTTACCTTGTCATAATGTTTTTCGATGAACTCCGAACACAGGATTTTATGTCGCGTAAGAAGTTCCTGGCAATGATCAAAGAGAGAATGAATTACGAAAAAGAGATAAATATAGAAGCAATCCGTATGTTTGAAAAGTAAATATGCTTGCTACAAGTGAACTAAGAAGATTTTAATATTCAATAAATATGGGGGCATTTGAAGAGTTTTGCGGGTATACTCTTGTTTCCATGACATCTTGTTTTCAGATACAAAAAGGTTTAGCAAATACTGGAATTTTGCATGACACGCGCCAACTGCAAAGGAATCAATCTATTTGACTATCATTTGATCTACATTGGCGTCTGGGAAATTCAAGAGCATTATTAACGGTATTCTGTACCGGAAAGGAAATATGATGGGTACGGTATGTGACTGTCATGAAGGCAGCTCTTGGGGGGCCACCGAGTAACCTTATGCCCCAGGTAACCACGAAAGCGAACTTGTTCGAAAATGTTAACAGTGGGGACTATAGAAATAATGTGAGTATGTTGCTAACTACAGAAAGGTGGGAGGTTTACACCCGAACAAATTAAATATTAAATGTTGGTCAAGCTGAAGTGATCAACTCCCTCCCCCGCTCCGCCATGGTATGGGTAAGACACAGAACCCTTTCAGGTGAGTTGGCCTGAGAAAATAGTGTCAAAGAAAGCTTCCGCAAGTTAAACGTGGATTACTTTATTGTTTTATAGAGGTCTGATTTCCTTCGCTTTGAGTTGTGAACCTACATTAAGAATGCAACAGATTATGCACACCGAAGCAACTCGCAATGTGTCAACAAATGAAACTGTTATGACCCAAGACAATAAAATAAGGGTGCAATATACCAGAACCTTCTCAGTGGCTTAACTTTATGGCATCTGACAGGCATGACAAGTACTTCCAACAAATACACGAAAACACTATCAAGCACTTTATATCTTGTTACTTTGAAATTCGGTTACATTGAGCCAGATTTAGATTCATTTCAGATTACAAAAAGTCATGCCTCTACATTGTAATTCTGAGAATGTCACACTAAAGTAACAGATACAAAATACTCGTCCAGCGTAAAACTCTTTAATAAAGCAATCATGTGAAAGAAGTTATAAAAATTCCTTTCGAGACCTCCATGATTTGCACTAATTTGCTACATGTTTCAATGCAGACATGTCGAAAATTGGTTGTATATGGTAACTACGGAACAGAACATCCTAAGACTCATCAGAGCTGTGGATCAATATGACGACACTACCAGTCAATAACTGTGGTCCCTTAATACTACTGACGGGATCGGGTGCGGGGTCATAAAAGTACCAGAATTGCACAGACTTTGCCAAAAAATACAATTGTTGGATTAACCGTAGAATTTCCTGTTCGAGATGACATACTCGCTCTTCACATCGGCTTAATGCCTTAATAAACTGACCCTTCTGTTTGTGTGATTTATACAACATAGCTTTTGTGTAGCAAAATGATACCAAACGTCACTATATCTACACCAATACGTAAGATATTAACACAATACATTATCAGTACTGCAATTTTGCATATCCTGAACATAGAAACAAGCTTGTTCCTGGAATCACAGGCCGCTGTCAAAGAGTTACAAGTATTTTTACCTTTACGAAAAGGAGCAACTTTCGATTTTGTTTAGCATCTTATATTGCAAGGAGGAAATTTTAGTTTCGTCTTATAAAGGAAACTGCAGCATTTTAATAGTGACCGACTTTTCCGCGAAAAGTCCAGAAATATGTTGCATCCTATCTATCATAGCAGTCAGTGTCTCCGTCTCTCACTACAATAACATCAATCCATGATTGCAAATGGCAGACCTACCTTGAAGGTTGTAAAAGCATCCGATGCTATGTCAAATGTTGAAAGCTCTACATATCCGAAGAATCTAAAGAAACGATCTTCAGAAAGAACGATTTTCGCCAATAGCTCGTATCTGATACACTCCCTTAGCATCATGCCACAGTTTAGGGCTATCTCTGGATTTTCATACCTTGAAATGAAAGACATTGAAAAGATCTTAAATACAAACATTTAAGCCAAGTGGCGCTAAAATTCAATGAAGAGGTGACCCCGTACAGAGACAAAGTTGTCCTTATTCCTACTATTTTGCAAGCACTTGCTGGCTGGCTGGCTGCAATTGAGACATTCATCTATATCTAATGATCATTTCCCCCATCAATGGTGCCAAAATCTAAGTGAACAAGTGCACTATTTAAATCTTCGTAGCAAGTGGTTGACGGCGTTCGTGAATAGGTTAGTAAATTTAGTTTCATATACTTGCATATACCAGAAGTTGCATGGACATAACAACAAGGGGAAACACGGCATCTTACAAAACTCTCATATCATAAAATCCTAATAAAATCCTATCCTTTTACACTGATGTACTGTCTCCAATAGCTATTAAGGGCCTAGAAAGGCATTACAGCTCCTCTACAAAGGACTATCAGAAGATCGTAAGCAGGTACTATAAACCAAATTATTAAACCAAAATTAGGTAGATTTCTTGAAATGATTATGTACTAGTTAGTACTACAAAAAGTACTACAAAAAAATATAAACCCACCCTTCCACCAATTTCTGCAAAATATCAGGATTATTAGAAATGTACTCGACTGTTGGTGATCTTGTGCCAATTTGTCTACGTAAGAGGTTACTGAAGATTTGAACCACCTCCTTCTTTGCCTACAAAAAAAACCAATACAGTTCTTCAATACACTTTTTGCTTCCATATATCTTTGAAAGATGCGAGTAGGCAATATCTTGTGCATCCAACCAACAGAGGCCAACAACATCATGTATAAGATAAAGTATAAGGACTGTCCTGCGACCTATATTGGCGAGGGAAAACGTTCTTTAGGTCAGAGGGCAAAAAACACAAAAACCGTCGCTAGAGAGATATAATGAGTTACGATATCGCCGAACAGTTGTAAGCAAGGGTACACCTTTCATTGAAAAAACCAACCAAATTGTAGACAAAGAGGTAAACAAAACCACCAGAAAAATCAAAGAAACTATCCACGTACACCACGACAACCAGAACAACAACAAATCCTACCAACTTCCACACATATGGCATAAAACCCAAAGCAAGAAACCACAAAAAGCACAAAATAGGCATGGTGCCATAACCTGGTTCGATCCAAGATTCCTCAGAGGTCCGCAACCCAACATCACAAAACAGAATAGAAACACAGTACTAATATACGCGTTGGTGAGAGGGGAAGGGGTTGTTCTTAGAATTAAAAAGCTCCTACATTTAAATGTTACACTGTAAGGATTCCAAACTACAGTCTTCTCAACAACTAACCAATCCTCCGCGGGATATATCTTGTTTTGTCTGATTCAATCACGGGGGATATATACCAAACAAACTAACGCCCACAAAAGAATCTCTTCTTACGAACCATGACACTTCTTCATTAAGTAACACACCACCTTGAACAGACATAACAGGTATCGAATACAAATGACTAAATAGCGTACTCCTTTCAGACGAATTACAATAATGACACGAACTGGATGCATCTTGTGCTTCTAATCGTCGGCGCTGGAACCGGAGAGAGGGGGCACTTGGTTCATCGCCACCCTACTCTTTGGAAACTCATGTATTTATCATAGGCCTTTGCTGGTTGATACGGATCAATACCCTTATGCCTATCACAAGCTGTCCATTTCCACGCATTTCGCACAGTACTTTCTACTGTATTGTGAGATAAAGAAACCTTTGTTTTTTAAAACATTTCGACGCCGCTGTTCGTACGTGGCAAGGGAATTTTCGCATCTCCGATGTGTATTGGTCGTTTAATTTCCTTTACAGAAAGAAGCGTTCAGCAACGAATGTTTCCATTGGAAAAAGTCTGAGTGATAAACGCTCCATTAGTTAACATTCATCAAACACACGTCACTTTCCTACCAACTTCGTTTTAATGATATGCTGTAAACTACAAGAAGCCAGCAATTAGCAGCAAGCAGATAGGTAAGTACTTAAGTAGGTAGGTAAAGAGACAGACAGGAAAATAGTTAGGTAGGTATGTAAATATATACGTGAACTGGTTGGTAGATAGGTACGTAAATGAATGGCTACGTAACTTGATACGTAGGTAGGTAAGTAGGTAGGTACGTAGGTACGGGGGAAAGCTGGTTGGCAGTTAGCCAGGTGGATAGATAGATAGATAGATAGATAGATAGATAGATAGATAGATAGATAGATAGATAGATAGATAGATAGATAGAATGTCAGCTGAGAATGCTCTCTCTATTTTCAAATGAACATCGCTGTGATAAAAAAGGTTCTAGCTACATCATTTAGTCTACAAAACTAATATAGAAAACAAAATGAAATTTTTTCGTGTTGATTGTTTAGTTATTTCTAGTGTAAAAAGAAATGATTTCAAAAGATATAAACAGAAATGATCGGGCACTAAATGACAAGGGTCAAGCTTAGTAATCCACTGCATGAAAAGATTATTAAAGCAAAGGTCTCAATATCTACAAGTAAGGGAGGAAGTGGCCAAGGAACTAAGGCAGAGTTCCAATACATTTCTCTTTAAACGAAACCCCTGATATGTAAGAAGTACTACTGGAGGACTTTTTAGCGAAATGGATCATAAAAGATATGCGTATGCCTATCGTACGCATTTTCAAGGAAAAAGTATAATTAGGAATGTCGCCAATATGAATAATACATCTATTGCCATATCTAGATAAACTAATTTCACATTTTCCCGCCAATTCTTAACAGGTTATGGACCCTTAAATATCCTAAGGAGTTAGTGCACGACATGTAGTGGGACACTAAACAATTGCACTGAACACAACTTAAGAGGTTCGACTGGAAGTCTCAAGGGGCTTTGTGGCTCCGCCATATTCTTTTAATAACCTGTAAAGTAGTGCCCCATGTCTCCAACTTATTTTGATTTAAGTTCTTTTGCCGCAGCAGCTATAAAAAGTAACCGGCATTCACGAGAGACTCTCAGTCTTGATGTTGGTAAATTATGCAACGTTGGTGGTGCAATAATCCTTACTTAGACAACTCCATTTCGTCTCACATGTTTCTGCAACATTCCATTTCTGTTTATCACACACATGTTTATCAAAAGTTTCTCATTCTTGAAAATCCCTTGCATCCTCTTCATTATACAAAACCTGTTGAGTTTATTTATAATTATTGAGCATTGTTAACAATACGGCACCAAAGTCTACTTCTATAATACTGCTTCATAGGTAACAGGCTGATAGATTGTGCTTACGTCAAATACTTCGATGTCGTAGCAAACAATTGCAATTATTGGCTTACTTGCAGATGAAAAGGGTAGCTCGGTAAACATCAATATAGGTTCATGGTTAGGTATCCTTAATGCAGGGATTATTTTCTTGCGCCTATTTCATATCTAACTCGTATATTTTTCTGCTGTTCAAATTACAATTGTTAATGGGATTACCCCCCTCACATGCGTTAATCCAGTCTCAGACCTACAAACAAATAAGCAATGCCAGAGAACGTGACGCTAGCACACACACAAGATGGGTGCAGTTCATGGTTGGCTTTCAGAGGAAATTCCAAAGGAAAAGCCAAATCGGGGCTAATTAAGAGCTATCAAAAGTAATAGGTTTAAACAAAAAATACACGATAAAAGATCAATCTGATAAGAGATAACTTCTTAAATACTAAACTAGAGACAAATCTCCTAAGTTTAACGTAGAAATAACTTACATAGTTAGTGCAAGATATCTTTCATCCCGACTCCATTACTCGATGAGACTCTGTTAATGTATATTTTCTTTGCCATAGTTTCCAGTTTGTTTGTTTACATCAAAGCTCAAGTTCTCTCAGTGTTTTAAAGGTATTGAAGATTAATTGTCTTAACAAAAGTGGATATGTATCAATGAGTTGAACAGAAGAGATATTTTTCCCTTTTGTTCATTTTCTATGCCTTCGCTAATTAAGACCCTGAATACTGTAGACAGCGATTGACGTCACTGGGAGACGTCATGTTCTAAGGGTGACAGGCTGATGAGCATCCTCTGTTCTATGATTATGAATCCATTTAAAGATACGGGCAACAAGTCAATAATAAAAATGATACGTATTAGGACGTACGCACCGAGAACGTCGTGTAAGTGTGATTCATAGGATTAAAAGAAGCAAGTCTCGTAAGGACACTGTCATTGAACAAGTCAAATTTATATTACAGAGGACTCTTAAACAGACTGACATCGACTATAACAAATTTATATTACAGAGGACATTATATCGGAGGACACAGCCATAGCTTATAAGGTAACTTCTTGCTATAATTTCACCCGTAATTGTGCTAGGTAAATGTTTTAAGTGCTTGTTTACTGGTGACTTGGCTTACAGTGATGTGTTTCTATCTAACGAGTGTACATACAAGCAAATTCTCATGTTAACAAAATCCTGATTCTTAGAGTCGGATTTAAGGACCATTTATATGTTGCTACTAGCCCTCCAATTTGGCAATACTATCCACAGAAGGATACTGACAATTGATTATGTCAGAGATCATTGCTCTATGTCTACCATGTGTATGCCTCAAAATATAGAAATTTAGCACAAGATACAGCTTACCCAACTTAGTAAGTACAGGATTTTGAAAGTAGAAGCAAAAAAGTTGAGCATATATGAGAATGTCTAGATAAATAAGGTTTAAAAACTTAATTAAAGATCACTAGACTGAGATTTATGAATGTATAATTTGTATTTGACTTTCGTGTCTACGACTTCGCCCATTTTAGAAAAGCGAGGTAACCATATAACGAGACAAGCCCAATTTAAAGAATTTGGTTGGTTGTATTCAGATAAGGATAATAAGAGATAATGAGCTATCTGCACCTCGTTCTCTCCTTCTAGCACACATGCCAACGTAGACACGCTCGCTTACTCGTACAAATCTCTTAGTTGATGACTGAAGGGAAACATTCATATAAAATCATAGTCAGTAGGAAAGATTGCAACGCTGCGATCATAGATGAATATAAAATACACAGTTTGAAGTTTTCTTACATTACATAAACCTCCATATCTTCTAAAAGATCTCATAGTAGAATATACTCTACTGTATTAGCAATTTCGGAAATGCTTTACTCAGCTTTGTTTCACTGATAAATCACAACAAAGCCCTTTGTTTATCCTGTGTGTGGTCGCTGGCTAATACATGATCGTTACACATAGCTCTAATTTCATAGAACCATGGTATGTAGCAGTAACGCAGGTTGTTAAGCGTCTTGATTTACTGACTAAAGATACGTAAACGGGGAATCGCTAGTGTGGCATTCTTTGACTTCAGTTCTGCAAAGCTTCTATAGACAACATTTTAAGCTCAGGCCGAGAGCAGTGTATCTTGTTAATGAGGTTGCACTTTTATCTGACCTTGTAATGCATTTAAGAGATTTTTTCAATTTAATAGTCCTAGTTCTACTGCGTGTTAAGATATTGTCCAAGACCTGTATCATGCTAACATAAACAAGCTTACAGAGAGTCAGCAGTTCGGAAATAGGTTAAGGTCTATGCAACCGTTGAGATAAGTTTAAAGACGTTTACTTCGTCTCCGAAGCTAGTAAGGCATTCCTACCAGAGGTCTTATACTGCAATTAATTAAGAGAGGAAGCTGGTACAGGAAAAAGTTCATATTTGATCAAAATTTGAGACAAATGTAGAAAATTCTCTTAGTATTCAGTACAACATATAGAAAAAATTGAAGTTGGATGTATCCTTACTCTGAACGTAGAGTCAACGTAAGGCGTGATGAGCAAATAATACCTCTACCTGACCAACCAATCCTCTTAAACCATCAAGAACGCCCGCTCCTTCATGTTTTCTTTATCTGAAACTTAGAAGTAAAAATTTCTTATCACATATACGTTCGTCATCATGGGTATGGACTGAAATATTGATAAGAAATACCATAAATGTTCAAACCAAACCGACTAGGAGGCTTAACGCTTTAGATCGTACGAAAGAATATGTCAATTAACTTAGGTCAAATGTATTTTTGAGGATAAGTTATTACTGCCAACAACTGTACCCTGTGCTTAGTTGTTTATTTCCATAACTTGTTCTTTCCTTTACTTTTACACCAATAATGATGACATTAGTTTGTTCATGTTTGAACTCAGTAACTAAATTACCCTATTTACAATTTACAAATTTACAACATAGTAATTAATAAGCTTGTGTATATACCGGGCAAATCTCTTCCCTACGTACTCCAGCCTTACTTAATACTCTCGTTTATCTATTTGTTTAGTAACTACTTCAGCTGTGTTGTGTCTGTAGAGTACAGGTGAAGTATGCATCCACATCTATCTACGAGCAGTGCGAGTAGTAGTGTCAGATTTGTATCGCAGAGCTGGGACTATCAGACCTGTAGTTACGTTGTTACAATTTCTTTATCATTGTAACATAACATTTATTTTGCTCTAAACGTAGTTGCACTTACATCTATCTTTATAACAGCAAAACAAAATGAAATAATCACTCTGGCTCCAAGAAAGAGACAAGAGAAACCTAATTGCAGCCGCCACTTGTTAGTAAAGAATTTATCCTGTCTTTCCTTGCAGTAAACCTCAAAGATTATCTCAAATCGTATTGTCAGTTAATTCTCTTATGCTTTTGTAAAGAGCTCT
>JAAAKM020006971.1:76544893-76566212 GCA_010016025.2 Alatinidae sp. Z8VKAUB7J3 | reverse complement strand
ATGTGTCCATGTGCTAAGCCACAGTTATACGAGTAATGCAAAATAGCATCAAGACTTCGCATAATTGTGACAAAAATGAAAACCAAAATGCACACTTCAAATTTTGCCTCAAAAGAGCTTAAAATTAGTAGTAATAGAGGAAATGATACATTCAAACTTAAAGGATTTGTTTTGACGACGTAGTTTATACCTTGGCTATTTTAAAACAAAATTAAAATGTTATATAAAGGTTGCCATTGAGAAACCTTTAAATGTTTTCACTACCAGCCTACTTGTTACAAGATGCTAACCTTCACTGTCGAATAATATCAGATTATCTTTGTACTACGTAGGGCGCAGCGCCTTGAGCACACAATTTCATTACATGATATACAGGTGCTTGAGTTCCTAGTTGAAAACTTGATCAATGACCTACAGTACTCTCGTCGTCGAGGCTTTTCTCGGGTGTATACGGCTGATCATCTCTCTATTAAATGCCTTCCCCGATTTAGGTAATCTAACTATCATCAGCGAGAATGCAACAGCTGCCTCGCAGTTGGCAACGATATTCTTCAAGGACCCTTATTGCAAACCTTTTATTGAGCTACTCGAGAAGCAAATTCCAGTAGATAACCAAAGTTTTCAATCTGTCGGGGAGAGATTAAAATTCTCACGACTTTTCTCAATGATCACCAATATAAAATAAAAACACAAACGTTAGCCATGGCAATCTCTTGAAACACTCTTAAGATCTTCTTCATTTATAAGAGTTTTCCGTTAATCAGCAAGTGCTGGACAGTAGTAAAATACGGACGTTGCTAAAGACAACGTGATGTGTGTCTCTTGACCACAAACTTTTCGATGGGAAAAAGAAGGGCTCGCTTCACGTCACCAGCAGATGAACGAGACAGCATGGTGTGCAACTCCAGAGTGCAGTTTTCAGGGGATGAGTTTCACAGTTACACCAACTTCATTTGGGGAGATACACAACTTCAAATAAGTATAAAGCACATTTGAGGAACAAACCAATGCAACAATATTGATTACACATTTTTTAATAAGCAACCCAGTAGCTAAGGCTTCAGCCCTCAAATTAGCCAAAAACTTCAACTGACATGGCAACCCTCAGCCTTGACAGTTAGTTAGCAACTTTTTTCACAGAACAAAATTACAAATTTTCTTAAAAATGAAGAAAGAAGAATTCTTTTTTAATTTGAAACAAATATACAACGAACTATTTACTGTAAGTAGACAGAAGAAAAACTAGATATAGTATATATTTATATGATTCGGTATCTGAGAGAATATATACCATTAGCAACCTTAGCCCTGACCCTGAAAAATCGAGTTGCTTATGTAAAAAGAAATGTGTATATCAAACTATCTAGGATGCACTGCAACAATACAATTCTGGCGATTACAAATTTATTCTGTATATTTAAATAGCGTCATCTTGAACAAATACTACCACTTTTTCCTTTTTACTACCTTATCGGCATTGACGCCATTTTACAACTAGCGGTTTAAATTTACCGTGGTCAAAAATTTCCATAAATGATTTACAGCTGCCTACTGGATAACGAAGGCCAATTCCTTCTTGTAACGTAGTGCACATAGACGCTAATTCTTGACACTGACGCGATAAAATTGCGAGGAGAACTAAGGGATGACACTTCCATTACGGCCACAGCTCATTATACCCCAACTGACCATATCAGTGTGTTAGGGGCCCTGTTGCAATCATACCAGAAGGTTCCAGAGTTGAATATTTGCCCGCGCACACATTCTGAGCCCCGTTCTCATACTACATTGGGAAGAAAAAGTGTATAATAGTTTACTTAAGCCAGTTGAACTGAAAGTCTGGCGTCTCTGAAATTGTAAGCCTGAATTGGAAACTGTATAAACTGCTTAGAAGGTCCCTTCGCTGGTCTATTATATAATGTGCTTAATCTCTTTAAATTCGTGAGAAAGTCGTGTTATCCGAAACCGCTTCAAAGTCGAAACAAACGTCAACAAATCAATGAATAATAATAATCGATCTTTAGCCTGAAAGCTTTAAACTCTGGCCGATACCAATCTTTATACTTAAATCCCTATTCCGTATTTGAAATATGACTTTAACGCTACAATTAGGCTTAAAACATGCCAGCTTGCATTGTTCTATTTATGTTTCCTCTGTTGGTTTACTTTTCATAACAAGGAAAAACTTGAAAATGCTTCTGTTAATGATTAACGACTTTTACTATAATAATCAGATACATCGGATTATCGGATACATCAGACAATGAGGCAATCGGATATATCGGATAAATTTCCCGGTCCGATGAAATCCGATGTATCCCGAATACTCTCTATCAAAACGTAATATGCGGTTGAAAGCACTCATTTATTGACATTCCCTTATAACGTACCTGGCTGATGTATGATAAATAGCTTTATGTTTATTGAAGGCCTGTGGCGATGCGAATTCCTTGGTACATTCTTTGCAGGAAAATGCTGACTGTTTACAGAAAGGGCTGCTGAGGTGCGTATCCAAGAGGTCCTTCGATTCAAAGACATAACCGCACGATGTACAAGTAAAACTTAACGTGTCTTCACTTGCATCTGTTAAGAGAAGAATGTAAACAAAAGTTTGTTACAAACAGGGAGTGATTTACCACCATATAAAACATTGGGGAGGACTCATCACTACCGTCATAATTCCCAGATAAATCAAAGACGACATTTAAACTGTAACTAAATGCTTGCCATATGAATGCTTAATAAACGAATCTCAGATACCTTTCCTTTGACGTTGTGAGATGAAAAGGACGTAACTTCCTCATTATTTTAACTAAAAACGCTATCTAGTGTGTGGAAATTCCCTTTCCCTTTCTCTCACTTTCCCTAGAGGGAACAAATATCACAGAGTGGCATCCCTTTATCGTTATTTTAGGAGACTATGGAATTTAATTACTGCTTAGAGTGTATCTCAACATAACGTTATGATTGTTTTCCAAGTAGCAGTAATTGTACTTTTGAATATTGATGACTATAGTAAAGTAAACCGTCGCTTGCTAGACCTCTAAGCTATTGAGTATCTAAGGTTTGCGTTATAGTACCCTAACAGCATAGCCTCGGCACACACAGGACGCCTAAAGCGATATCTCCTTAGAGTGTAAAGACGACGTAAAGTTTGATATGGTTAAAAATATTTCAGAACCTAGGTCTTCAGTGCTCCGAAGTTGGCATGCACATTTGCAAGCTCTTATAAATCAGGCACAACATTACGTAATAGCAGCAGTTACAGATAAACCCGCTGAACGTCTCTTTCGTGACCTCTATTGCCATGTCGACAAGATTGCCGCATACCTCTAATAACGACCAATACCACTTTCACGTCTACTCTTTGTTATGTTCATGTACAGGGGATCATTAAGATCTGCATAATAACGGAGCTAGCTGAACTCAACGAATAAGTATCCTTGATTATTGAGGTGAAAGGGATGCTGCTAATGATGAAAAAGCAATACGTTAATTCGACTTACAAATGTCTTAACAAAACTCCTACTGCCATTTCTTGCAGTATAACTTCTTGTTTGGCATTACCTAGTTTGATTCCATTGTATTGGCATAGTTTGTTTGGCTGCTTCCTGCTTGGGTAAGAACTTGGTTTCACTTTTATTAAAAACTGTAGTTTTAATTTTTTTAAGCTTTCAGAAGGGAGCGGGTTATTAACAGATTATGAAATCGAAAGAGGAGAAATCGCCCAATGATTATCCTTGGTTACGAGAGGGAAATTGTTACGTGGGCGGCGGACGCGTATAGAAGGCGCTCCGGCGGTGCCCGGCCGGGATCGGCAGCTCGTCGTAGCCGACCAGCTGGTGCTCGAACTCCAGCGTCGTCGGTCGCGCCGACTCGAGTCCGGTATAGACGATCTCGACTCGGTCGTAGCCGGCCGCGATCCGGACGTCTCGCAGCGGGTGCTCGTGGCCGTCGACCAGCAGCGACTCGAACTCTGCCGAGGGCGGCTCCGTCTCCAGCGGCAGCGCGTCGGCCGGGTCGACCGACACCAGCCCCCGGATGGTCGACACCCAGACCCGACCGTGGGGATCGATCTCGAGCCCGCGCGGCCCGGAGCCCTCCGAGACGCCCTCCTGCGGGCCGTAGAAGCGGGGCCGAACCCTCCTGTCCTTCGGATCCTCGCGGGCCTCCCTGTCGAGCTGGTCACGGTCGAACCGAGTGATTCCCACGTTCCCGTAAGTCCACAGGTAGTGGTCGTCGGTCGCGATACCGGAGACGATGTTCTCGGGCAGGCCGTGCTCGGTCGTGAACTGGATCACGACGTCGCCCTCGATGCGGGCGAGCCCGCCACCGTAGCTCCCCAGCCAGAGGAACCCCGCGTCGTCGGCGTGGATCGCCCGGATCGTCCCGGTCGGAATACCGTCCTCCGTCGGGGTGAGCAGGCGAGCCCCGGAGTCGTCCATCCGGACCACCCCGAGCGGGTGCTGGAACCAGAGGCTGCCGTCGGGGTGATCTCCGATCTTGACCACCGGGAAGCCCCCCAGCGGCTCGGGCAACGGCCAGGGCTCCCAGTGGTCGCCCGCGTCGTACCACAGCCCCTCCGTGGTGCCGAGCCAGATCCGGCCGGCGCGGTCCCGGTGGACGGTCGTGCACGACAGGGGCGGTGTCACTCGAACGAAGCTCGACCCGAGCTGGCGCCACAGACCGGACTCGGTCGCCAGCCACAGGGAGCCGTCGCGTTCGCGCAGGAAATCCATGATACCCAGGGGCACCTCGCCCTCGAACAGCTCCCCGCCCGGGCGGATGCCCTGGCGGTCGAGCCGAAAGAGCCGACCGTGGTGGCCGGCGAACCAGAGTCCGCCGACGTCGGTGGTGAGCGCCTGGGGGCGGTGGTCGCTGTCGCGCGTCTCCACCCGAACCGCCGAGGGGCGCAGTCTCGCCAGCCCTTCACCTCGACTTCCCATCCAACGGTTGCCCTGACGGTCGATGAGCATCGAGTTCACCTTGGTCGGGGGGGCGACGCCGTAGCCGGCCCGGCCCGTCAGGAACGGGGGATCGAACTCCAGCTCACCGGCCCCGGTGACGTGGTAGCGTCGAACCTCGTCGATCGTGATACCGACCCAGAGCCGTTCTCCGTCGGGGAGCACGTCGTAGATCGGATCCGTCAAGCGCTGCTCCAGCCGGTCGGCGTCGGGGGTCGGCAGCACGTAGAGACCGTGCTCGGAGGCGACCCAGAGCCGACCGTCGGCGTCCTCGGTCATGCGCCCCAACGCCTTGTCGACCGGGGTCTCGATGGTGTGGAGCCGTTCGCCGTCGTAGCGAAGAAGCCCCGACTGGGTCGCGATCCACAGATCGCCGGACGCCGACACCAGCAGGGAGGTGGCCTTCAGCCGCGGGCCGTCCGGAGGCCACTCCGCCCAGTCGTCGTCCTCGAACACCAGCAGGCGCTCGGAGGTGGCCGCCCAGATGCGATCCCTCGGATACTCGGCCAAGTCGACCACCGGCTCCAGGGGGTCCCAGCCGCCGTTCATCGGCGTGTATCGACCCTCGGCCTCGTGGATCACGCCGGCGTCCTGGGTGCCGATCCAGAGGGTGTCGTCCTGGGCCAGGAGCAGGGACATGATCCGGTTGCTCCGGAGCTGTGGGTGCTCCGCCACCTCGACCGTGTGGAAGTGGATGCCGTCGAAACGGGCGAGACCGCCGAAGGTGGCGAACCAGAGATAGCCGTCGTCGGTCTGGACGATGTCGGCGACCGAGCCCTGTGGGAGGCCGTCGCCGACGTCCCAGCGCAGCACCTGCCAGCTTTCCTCGGCGCTCGACAGGACGACCGACAGCGCCGTCAGGGCGAGAGCCACGACCGCATGCCGTCGCACGGCGGACCCGTCGGGTCGTGCTCTCGACACCAAGGTTCCCCCCGGGACGTACCCGGCGCCCCGCCGGTGCGGAGGCCGCGATGCGACGCCACGGTCGGCGCCGTTCGTTCGATGGACTCTCGATACGATACCGCCGGTCGGCGGCCGGGGCGACCCGGGAGTCGGTCTGCCGCTACCGCTAGCGAGCGCGGCGCCTCTCGGGGCTCAGCTGGCCGATCGCTTGTCCTCGAGCTCGGCCCAGCGGGCGTAGAGCCGGTCCACCTCACGCTCGGCCGTCGCCAGGGCGTCGTGGCGCTCCTGGAGTGCGGTGGCATCGGTGGCGATGGCCGGATCGTCGACGGCCTGGCGCGCCTGCTCGACCCGTTCCTCGGCGAGCAGGACCGTCTCCTCCATGGAGTCCCACTCGCGCTGCTCCATGTAGGTCAATCGCCGAGGCCGGGACTTCGGGCGGGCCGAAGGCGTCCGGTTCGACGCCCGCCGCGCGGCCGTCGCGGCGCGACGGTGGGACAGCCACTGCGAGACGTCGGCGAACGGCTCGACGCCCCCCGCGCCGTCGAGCGCGAGCACGTGGGTCGAGACCCGGTCCAGGAGGTAGCGATCGTGGGTGACCAGCACGATCGCGCCCGGGAACTCGGTCAGCGACTCCTCCAGCACGTCGAGGGTCGGGATGTCGAGATCGTTGGTCGGCTCGTCCAGTACCAGCAGATCGGCCGGCAGCAGCATCCGACGCGCCAGCAGGATTCGGGCGCGCTCGCCGCCCGACAGTCGCCCGACCGGGGTGTCGAGCTGCTCGGTACGGAACAGGAACCGCTGCGCCCAGGAGACCACGTGCAGCTCGCGGCCCCGGTAGACGACGCTGTCGGCTCCCGGGGCCAGCGCGCGTCGGAGGGGCTCGTCGGGATCGAGCCCCTCGCGACTCTGGTCGAAGTAGGCCAGGCGCAGGCCGTGAGCTCTCTCGATCGAGCCCCGGTTCGGCTCCAGCTCCCCGACGATCAGCTTCAGCAGCGTGGTCTTACCGGAGCCGTTCGGGCCGAGCACGCCGACCCGCATGCCGGGCGTGAGGGTGAGGTCGAAGCCGGACAGGATCGTCCGGTCGCCGTAGCCGTGCTCGAGGTCGCGGCCGACCCACAGCCGCTTCGTCCTACGGCCGGACGCCTCGAAGGCGAGGCCGGCGGTGGACACCGAGTGCCGTTCGCGGCTCTCGGCCAGCGCGTCGATGCTCTGCCGGGCCTGCTGGATGCGCGCCTTCGCCTTACCGGTTCGTGCTTTCGGTCCGCGCCTCAGCCACTCGACCTCGCGCTGGACACGCGCCGCGAGCGAGCTCTCGGCCGCCGCCTGGTGCTGCAGCCGCTCGGCCCTTCGCTCCAGGAAATCGGCGTAGGTGCCGTTCACCTGGAGCAGGCCATCGGCGTGAACCCGATCGAGCTCCAGCATGCGGTGCGCCACGTTGTCGAGGAAGTAGCGGTCGTGGCTCACCACCACGAACGCCCGGGGCTCGCTCCCGAGCAGCCCTTCGAGCCAGACGATCGCCTCGACGTCGAGGTGGTTGGTCGGCTCGTCGAGCAGCAGGACGTCGGGCTCGCGCGCGAGCTCGCGCGCGATGGCGAGCCGCGTCCTCCAGCCTCCCGACAGCACCTCGCAGGCGACGTCGGGATCCGAGAAACCGGCCTTCGCCAGCGCCGCGGCGGCCCGGCGGGCGCGCTCTCCGTCGTCGAGCGTCGAGAGGTCGGCCAGCCCGTCGAGCAGGAACTGCTCCACCGAGGTCGCGGCCGGCAGCTCGGGACGTTGCGCCACGTAGCCCACTCGCAGGCCCCGGCGGCAGGTCCGCGTTCCGGCGTCCGCCAGCTCCACGCCCGCGAGGATCTGGAGCAGGGTCGATTTGCCGGTCCCGTTCGGGCCGACCAGTCCGACGTGGTCGCCCTCGAACAGGGAGAACGTCAGGCCCTCGAACAGCGGTCTCTCGCCGTAGGCCTTGGTGAGCCCCTCGCAACCGAGAAGGACGTTCCTGGTGCTCAAGCCGAGGCTCCCCTGCGACCGGCCCCACCGACGGGGCACGCCGACGTCGGCGCGTCGCTACAGGATACTGGCTCCGGTCGAAGTCCCGGGCCTCCAGGCACCCTCCCTCACCGCGGTTCGGGCAGGGAGTACTCCAGTACGTAGCGGTGCTCGCCGTCGGCCATCTCGATCTTCATCGAGCCGGTCAGGCCGACCAGGCCGCCGGTGCCCGAATCGGGAACCACCTCGATCGACAGCCGCGGCTTTCCGCGGTCCATCGTCCCATCGTGCTGGAGCACGAACGTGCCCTCGCGCCCGGCGAGCCGACCGACGACGCGCTCGATCGCGACGTAGCCGGCGGAGCCCGGGGTCCCGGTCACGGCGGTGAGCATCTCGCCACGGGCCGTGCCGACCAGATCGCCCGCGTACTGCTTGGAGAGCGCCGTGCGGGCGAGCGTGGTACCGGACGCCTCGTCCGGCTCGCCCTGGGGCTCGAGCTCGACGGCGAACGTGCCGCTCGCGGTCGCGCCGACCGCAACGGTCGTGGCGACGGTGAGCGCGGCGAGGACGACGGAGAACCGGAGACGGGACATGGGAGTCCTCACGACCGGCCGGGCGGGGCGTCGGGCCCGGCCCCCGGCGGAGCGATGCGTTCGAGCAGCGTGGAAGTGTAGGCGAACAGGCCCGGAGAGCCGCCGGTGTGGAGCAGCAGCACGCGGCGGGTGCCGGCCAGTCGTCCATCGCGCACCTGGGCGATCAGGGCGGCGAGCGCCTTGCCCGAGTACACCGGATCGAGCACCAGCCCCTCGAGTCGCCCTGCCAGCTCGATCGCCTCGACGGTGGCGTCGTCGACGACGCCGTACGCGGGACCGGAGAAGCCTTCCGCCACCACGACCGGAGGGAGAGCCGCCCCGTCCGGGAGGCCGAGCCGGACGGCGGTGGCATCGCGCAGCTCGGCCACCTCTCGCCGGATGCGCGCCGCCTCGGCGTCGATGTCGACCCCGACCACCGTGGTCGACAGACCGGCGACGGCCGCCCCCACCAGCAGTCCTGCCTGAGTCCCACAGCTCCCGGAGGCGTGCAGCAGCACGTCGTACGGCTCGGCGGTGGCCGTCTGGGTGGCGATCTCGAGTGCGCAACGGACGTAGCCGAGCGCGCCGACCGCGTTCGAGCCGCCGTACGGCACGACGAAGGGTCGCCAGCCGCGGTCGCGGGCGAGCCGGCCGGCCACCTCGGCCAGCAGGGCGTTCTTGTCCGGCGTGTAGGGGTGGGGCTCCAGCTCCGCACCGAGGATCCGTGTCAGCAGGGCGTTGCCGGAGTCGGCGTACTCGGGCGGGGTGCCGGGGACGCGCCCCTCGAGCACGACCACGTGACACCGAAGCCCGAGCCGGGCGGCGGCCGCCACGGTCTGGCGGACATGGTTGGACTGAACCACGCCGCCGGTGACGATGGTGTCGGCACCGGCGGCGAGCGCGGCGCCGAGCAGATACTCGAGCTTGCGCACCTTGTTGCCGCCGAGCGCCAGCCCGGTGCAGTCGTCGCGCTTGACGTGGATCTCCGGGCCGCCGAGCTCCCGGCCGAGCCGCGGTAGCGGCTCGATCGGGGTGGGGAGATGAGCGAGGGGAACGCGCGGATGGCGCTCCAGCAACTCGAAACCAGCTTCGGTGCTCACCCGATCCCCCGGACGGGCTCCGCGACGGTAGCCCGCCCCGACGTCGTCGCTCGTCGTCGATGCCGCGGTCCCGAAGGGCGTCTCGCCGCACCACCTCCGGGCTCGCTACGGGTCGACGTCTCACGTCGACTACGGGATGGTACCGTATCGACCGTCGGATTCGGTCGGGAGGCGCCGGGCCGGCTCTCACCGACTAGGGCGCCCTCGGCGGGACCTCGAACCGGAATCTCCATTCGCTGCGCGACAGGACGCGGCCGTCGCGCCGAAGCTCCGCGACCCAGCGCCCTCGGCCTGGCCGGGTCGGGACCTCGGGGACCGGTGAGACCCAGCGCCGCTCGGCCGGGCCGAGCTCGGCGCGGAAGGCGGCGATCGCCCGACCTTCGTGACGCAGCTCGACGTGGAGATCGACCGCTCCCCGACGAGGACCGCGCAGCTCGACGTGGGCGGCCGGCGGCCGGTCGACACGTCCCGGGCGAGGACCGACCAGCATCGCGATCGGCTCGTCCTCGGTGACGCGCAGGTACTGGTCGGACGGCACGGTGCCGAGCTCGCTCGTCGCGCCGCTCGGCCACCGTACGACGGCGTCCGCCTCAGGCAGGCTGCCGAGCCCGAAGTGGAGGGTCGAGCTGCTGCTCGACGCGTAGCTCATCGCGCCGGCGAGCTCACGTAGCTGCAGCCGTCCGTCGGGAGCCCGTAGCTCGACCCGCGCGCCGATCGCCGAGCGATTGCTCGCCGTGCCGATCAGGTCGAATCCGAGCCAGTTCGATTCCGACGATTCGTTTCTCCACAGCACCGACCGTCGGGGGAAGCGAACCAGCTCGCCTCCGATCTCGGGAGCGTGGGGCGTGTTGACGACGAACAGGTCCAGATCGCCGTCGCGCTCCAGGTCGGCCACCGCGACGCCGCGGGCGTTGCCGGTGTTGCGCAGGCTCGGCCGCCAGCCGAGGTTGGCGAAGGTGCCGTCGCCGCGGTTCGAGTACACCGCGTCCGGCAACGGCGTGTCGGCCGCGTGGGCGGCCACGTACAGGTCCTGCCAGCCGTCCCGGTCGAGATCGGCGAACACGGCCCCCCAGGAGAACACCCCGGTGGTCCCGGCCGCCTCGGAGACGTTGACGAAGGTGCCGTCGCCGCGGTTACGGTACAGGGGCGTGCCATCGAACCGATCGACCGGATTGTCGAGCGTGTCGGTGACGTACACGTCGAGGTGGCCGTCGTTGTCGTAGTCTCCGATCGCGACCCCCATCGCCTGGCCGGCGTCGTCACCGACCCCGGCGCTCGCGGTCACGTCCTCGAAGCGGCAGTCGCCGAGATTGCGATAGAGCACGTCGTCACCGAGGTCGTTCGAGACGTAGAGGTCGGGTCGACGATCGCCATCGTAGTCCAGCACCCCGATGGCGAGCACGAAGCCCGGGTTGTCGATGCCAGATTCGGCGGTGACGTCTTCGAAGCTACCGTCGCCGCGGTTGCGGTAGAGGACGTCCTCACGCCACGCCGTCCCCCAGTTGCCGAGGTAGAGATCGAGGTGGCCGTCGGCGTCGCAATCGAGCCAGGCTGGCGAGTAGGTCTCGGCCGTAGCCGGCCCGAGCACCCCAGCCTCGGTGGCGACGTCGGTGAACGTACCGTCGCCGTCGTTGCGGTAGAGGACGTTCGGGCCGACGTTGCCGAGGTACAGGTCGACGTCTCCGTCGCCGTCGTAGTCGGCGGCCCGAACGGCGACGGTGAAGGCTCGGCTACCGGTTCCGCTCGGCTCGGTGACGTCCTCGAAGGTGCCGTCGCCGCGGTTGACCGCCAGCCGGTTGCGCAAGCCCTCTCCCTGCAGCAGGTAGAGGTCGGGTAGGTCGTCCCCGAACTTTTGATTCTCTTACAAATTACGAGAACATAGATGCCTCAGAAGAAAACAGCAATGACATCTTTGGTCACTAGTTATCAGGTCTTAGGCACAGATGTACTTTTTATTTCAAGTCAATTTTTGCTCATAAAATCACATTCAAGCAAAGAAGGTGAACTGCAGTGTAGATTGCTAGATGAAGTCATTGTACGCTCATACATTTTATTCTTCACTCCTTGACTATCTGAAGGAGTTGGTGTACTTGTAGCTTTTGTGTAAATGATTACCGGGGTTTTATTTTTATTACTTTTTGTTATTTTTATAAGACACGAAAACATATCAAAAAACTCCTTGCGGAAGTTTTCATTCAACCATCCATACAATACAGGATTTAAACAGGCACTGGTCATACTAACTAAGTGACATATCCCATACAGGATGTACCTCTTCTCCGAGTTGCCCAGGAATGAACGGAATGAATCATCCACACAAAGGAACACGTGCAATGGCAGCCAGCTGATTGCAAAAGCAACTGTTACAGAAGCTAGAAGCTGGTTGGTTCTTTTGAGCATAAAATGGACCATAAGATAACATGGTACTCGCTTGATGGTAATACGGGAAACCTTATTGATTATATTATAGTATACAGAAGACTGGCAGGATCAATACAAGATACTAGGGTAAATAGAAGTGCTGTTATTGAATTTAAAAGTAAATATCACCATCTAGTAGTTCTTTGGGTTAATTTAAAGCTGAAATTTTGGAAGGGTAACTACCTCCCAGGATAATCTTGATGTTGGTAGACTCTAATATGAGAATTTGGGAGAAAATTTTCAGGAAGAGTTGAATACTAAACTTGAGATTTTAAAATTTGACCATGTGGAAGATGGTTGTTATAATTTTAGATAAACAATTTGTGAAGTTGCTGATGGTGCATTAGGGATGCAAGTTAGGAATGTAGCTAGAATTAATAGTGAAGAAGCTTTATGTTTGATAGAGAGTAGCATTTTTACTATATAGCTACTTTTCTTCACTACCGCTTAAAAAGCTGCTACCTCATAGCACCACCTCTTGCCCCCCCCCAATAGAAATACTTTTTCCCTGCAAAAAATAAAAAGGTACAATAATCGTGGAAATTTGACAAACCACCAGGAACTTGCAAATAAGCTATGTTTAAAGTTTTTTTTTAAATTATACTAGATTTTAGCCCATGTTAGAGATATCTAATCTTTTGTCTAATCGAACTTAACTAACAGGTCCAGTTCGAATCGTGTGAATTTGTCAGTCAAAATGCCGATACGATAGTCATGTTTTAACGTCGTGAAATTCCAAGCTCCAATTTTCATGTTCTTTAAATCATTGATACTACTTTGGCCTCAGCACAACGAAGAAATTGTTCTGGAAACTTCGGAAAGGGCTCATTTGATTGGAAATTAAAAGAGTCTATTGCCCTTTTTAATAGTCGAAAGTGATCGGACTAACTCATCTCCCCGCCAATCATTTCCCGAATCAGTTAAAGGGAAACTATACGAGTAGGGTTCTCTCATACGCTGAATCTGATGGTGAGATTTTCGTTAAGATTCAATGACTTTTAGCGGGTGTTTCCCCTTATTTTCTAAAATAAGGAAAATTTTCTCAGGTTCGTAACTTTTGATGAGAACTAAACTTGATGAAACTTATATATTTAAAATCAGCATTAAAATGTCATTCTTTTGATGTAACTATTGGTATTAAAATTCTGTTTTGTAGAGTTTTTGTTTACTATTGAGCCGGGTTGCTCCTTACTACAGTTCGTTACCAAATTCGTTACCAGATTCAATAAATAAACATGCCATCTATATTCCATTCGAGCATCCTTTATCCAATTTTTCCGCTTGTTACTTAATCGACGCATGCATGTACTGACTTTACTTTAAACATAAATCCGCTCTCGTTGGGTGATTTAGATGGTGGGGTTATAACCCCAATGGGGGTTATGGTTTAGGTTTTGTCATATATTGGGGTTAGGTGATTATTGGGGTTAGGTTATTAGGATGGGGGTTAGGTTTTGTAATAACCTAATATGACTTTTGTCATATTAGTAGAGTATGACTTGAACTTACAGTATTTAAAGTTGCTGACTCATTTGATTGCTGACTTTGGTTGCTGACTCATTCTTTCTTTCCATTGTGATATAAAAAAGGATTTTATGAAAATTATTTCAGTTTAGTCTTGAGTTTTGGCTGAAGTAGACATCTGAATGTAAGTTTTATTTCTCATATTTCCATTGATGTTGAAACTTGTATAGCCGTGCTCAGGCATCAGTTTTATTTATAACTAATTTATTTTCCTAAAATTACTTTTTAATCTCTGCTTTTCATGCCAAAATCCCCTAAATTACGGAGGCTTGTTTCCAGATTTTTAAATTGACTAGAGAAGCATTTGTAAAAGCAGTTTTTTCTTCAGGGGGAGGGGGGTAATTTTCTCTTAAGTTTTAAAAAATAAACTTTTTTCGCAATTTTGCTGCAAAACAGAAAAACAAAATTAACCCTTCTTTATATTGAAAAACAACAACAAATTTATGCATCTTCATTTCAAAGAGAATTAAAATAAATTCTTGTTTTCCATGAATTGGGTTCCTGAAAATTATCCCACCCACCTAAATAATAAACCATCAAAGTATAATTGACAGACATATATGAAACAAATGGTGAGGATCAGCTTTTCAAATTATTTTGGTATTTCCCTCTCTATTTTAGAATATCTGCAGACATTTTCTCGGTTTTGCTTATTTGGCATCTGGACATACCTAATCTGACCTAGTATCCAATCTTAAGGTTTTATCTTTTGCTCCTTTTGGGGTGTTGACTAACTTTCCCCTCTCCCCATCCCCATTCTTGATAGATTCGTGTATATATCCAATGATATATGTCCTATCTGTTTCGGGTGAAAAATATATATATCATCTTATCTTTTGTTACTTGTGTGATTTCTTATAATATTGATAAATCAAAAGTATTTGAAGCATGGATCTATAAAAATGAACTTCAATGTCAATTTCAAAAGAACTGAAAAGGGGCCAAACAGATAAAGCTACACATCATTTTTATTTTCATTAATTGTTCTAAAGAATTATCTTCTAATCTTTTTTTATAAGTCTTATCAAACACTACTACTAATAACAACTCACCGCAGCACCAAGCCTCCGAGGCCAACACAGCTACACATACTCCTATTTCATACCAGTGTATTCAAACGCTCCCTCTTTACAAAATCACAGGAAGTCCCCATTTCCTTAAAATCTTTCTTTATGACATCCTCACACCCCAGAGGAGGACGACCTGCTTTCCATTTAGCCCTAGATGGTTGGCCGAAAAGGAAAATCTTTGGCAATCTGTCATCGTTCATCTGCAAAAGTGCCCTAGCCATCTCAACCTTTCTTTCATTATAGGCCTAGAAAGCGGGGTTCAACCACATTTAGCGTATAGCATACTGTTTGACATATGGTCAGTCTGCTGGGTACCCAAATCAACCCATTGGCGATTTCTCTGGAAAATATTTAGTAAATCTTCATCTGCTTTTCAGAGCAACCATGCTTCAGAGCCCTATTTAACCACTATCATCACTGTACCTTCCAATATTCTGATCTTTGTTTGCAGACTTATCTTCCTATTCTTCCAAAATAAAACTGAGGACCAAATGTGTTTGACAACTAAGGCAATTCTTAAGTATTAACCTGAGAGTAAAAATTTGGCTGACACATCCTCTACCTTTTCTAAAACAGCACTTATCTTTTAAAACTTTGTTTACAACACCTCTCAGACTATAAAGTATCATACTACATAGGAATATGCTATCTACAGAGACCAGACTAATGCTTTGATAGTTACAACACTCTTATCACCTTTCTTATACAGTTGTTTAATTAAGGTTTTCCTAAAATTGCTAGGTACTTCCCCTTTTTCAAAAATCATTTTCATAATCCTCAGTAATTTAATTCTAACTCAGAGCCACCATGTATTAGAAACTCATTTACCACACTCTTAGCACCTGGAGCCTTATTATTTTTTAATCCTATTAATACTGTTTCTAGTTCTTCCCCACAAAACAAATCTTCCTTAACATCCAAGGACAAGTCCGGATAAACTACTCAATTTATTAACATGCCCGGTCAATATTTTACTATTATGCCATCTAGCTGCATCTTCCAGATCCTTGGCAATTTTATTCATGGCCTCCACTACACACCTCCTAGTAATCTACTGTCCCTAGAAATTGTCTGTCTAATTCTCATCCTGGAATATTCTAACATCATAATTCCTGGGAGGTAGTTACCCCTCCAAAATTTCAGCTTTAAATTAACCCTAGAAACTACTATACGGTGATCTTTACTTTTAACATCAGCAACTGCGCTCCTACATACCCTAAAATCTTGTATTGATCCTGACATTTTTCGGTTGACTATAGAATAATTAATAAGGTTTGTTGTCTTAGCATAAGACAAATACCATGTCAACTTATATTCTGATTCCGCCCCCAGTTCAAAAGCAGATATGTCATTTTTAGGGGAAGGGTGGCTAATAAAACAACCTTTTCAATAATTTTACTCACTTAGATGAATACTGAAAAATAATTTACCTTAAGGAATATAGCACCTTTTTCCCATCCCCTTATCCTGTTTCGTATCATACACATAAAATTGTTTGTTTTTTTAAGCTCGTTATTTGGGTGAAGCTGACATCCTTGTGATTAATTATCTGTGATTTAATGCTAACAGTAAATTTTTCTTTCATTTAATTTTATATTATCAGAAAATCATAGTTATTACTTAAGTGAAAGCAGGAGCTACATATGCCCTCAGGGCATAGCTTACAACCCCTGCCCCAAGGATCTGGGGGTTTGTTTAACCCCAAAAGCCTTGTTATTGGATCATTTTGAACAAAATGACTATCTTAAAATTTCTATTAGACGCACTGCGGGAAAATATGAGGTGAGGGGAGGTATATGCACTCCGATGACTTTACTTTTAAAAAGGCCACTAGAACTTCTGAGTATCCATCCAATGAACCCCTTCCGAAATTTATAGGACCATTCTATTTATAATGTCCTTACATGCCCTCAAGGATTAGCCTTCAACCCTTGCCCAAAGGGCTTTTGGGGAAGGAGGTTTTCATCCTCAAAGAAATGATTTCTGGGCTTAAACTTGACGTTAAAACTCAACATTAAAACTTAAAACAAACAGAAATTACTCCGTATATCAAAGGAACTTTTCGTCCTCAACATCCCGCTGTTTACGCTAAAGTTTCTTACTCTTTTAAAAATAGAGTTATGAGAAAAAGTCAAACTTTAGCGTAAAGAGTGGGGCGTTGAGGAGGAAAAGTCCCTTTCATATACGGAGTAATTTCTGTTCGTTTTAAGTTTTAATGTCGTTTTAATAATACATTCGTTAATACGCTAAACAAATTATATAAGGAATAGGTCATGTTAATTATAAATGGCAATCATTTATTTTTCATCGATATCATAGCCATAGAGACGGTTAAAAGACAGTAATGAACAGACCATGGCCCCAATTTGGCTTAGTTTGATGCTTCATTCTCTGAAGCTCGTCTCTTATACTAAAAAAAAACACTAGTCTTTAAAAGAAAGCAGGTTTCATTTTTTTTTCTCTAAAAACTATTTAAAAAGGAGGAAAACATCCTACCACGTATGCACAATTTCCTTCTCAGTGGGGTGGGGGGGGGCAAAGCTTTCATTATAAGGAATATTTAACTTTCGTATCTGACTTCTAAGGAAAATCAAGCTTATTCAGGGTGACGAAGTCGTCTGTTTGTGTACGACTGTCCAAAACCATAGTTTGGTCTATACAGAAGTCAATGTTTAGATAATATTGACGATGTCTTTGTAATTTTCACTCTTTTGGGGGGATTCCAGGTTCAAACAGGAAAACCAACAACAAAAACGTGTAAAAAAAAAAATTGTTGAACCAGTGTTTGACCTTATAAAATTGCAAAAAATTAATTCTTAAAAGGGAGCAAGAGCTTCCGATTTCAACCAAATGAGCCACCTCTAAAGTATAAACAATCATACCTTCCATTAGAACCAAGGGTTTTGAATAGAATGACTGTCTCAAAATTTCTATTCGATGGATCTCGGGAAAACAGGACGTTTTTCGGGGGTGTTTGCGCTCTGATCACTTTGACTCTTAAAATGTCACTAGAACTTCTGATTACCAATCCAGTGAGTCCCCTCTAAAGCATATACTACCACCCTTTGTATGCATACCTTATATGTCCCCTGGATATAACTTACAACCCTTTCCTTGAGAGGTAGGGGTGGGAGGGTATCCTCACAGATATAATTTCAGCACCCTTCATCTACGATGAACGAAATTGCTCAATCCAAGTGTTGACTTAAGGTGTTTGGGGAAATGATGTGTGTGTGTTTGTGGGGTGGGCAGGTTTCATTCAAATCACTTTTGACTCTTAAAAAAAAATAGCTACGAAGACCACACTGCCTTACAAACAAACACAAAGTAGAAACAATAAGGAAAATCTTTTCAAGACAGTGGTCCACAATCTTGAAAAGATTTTCCTTATTGTTTCTGCTTTGTGTTTGCTTGACTCTTAAAAAGGTCAATATAACTTGCGGCGTGTTATCCTGCGGCGTGGGGGGTGTTATCTTCAAAGACATAGTTTCCAGACCCGTCAACTTCGATGGACAAAATTGCTATCTCCAAATTTTAATGGATGAATTTTGCGAAATGATAGGCGTGGGTGGGGATGGGCGCTGGTTTCTCTAAAATCAATTTTGGCTCTTGAAAAGGGCACTATAACTTCCAATTTCAAATTAAATGAGCTACATGTGATGAAAAAAGAGTTTATCGAGGGGAGGGGCTAATTTTCCTCCATCACTTGAGACTGTAACTCTCACGGTTTATACAACCATCCCTTCCATAAAAACCTTCAATGCCCCCAGGGCACAGCTTACAACCTTTGCCCCAAGGATCTAGAAGTTTTTGTCAACCCCAAAAGCCTGGTTATTGGATCATTTTGAACAAAATTACTATCTCAAAATTTCTATTAGACACATTGCGGGACAATATGAGGTGAGGGGAGGTATCTGCCCTCCGATCACTTTGACTTTTAAAAAGGGCACTCGAACTTCGTAGTATCCATCCATTGAGCCCCCTCCGAAGTTTATATGACCATCCTTCTTATAAAAAAAACTTACATGCCCCCAAGGCTTAACCTTCAACCCTTGTCCAAGGGGCTGTGGGGAAGGAAGATTTACATCCTCAAAGACATAACTTCCGGCCCTTGGACTCCCTATGTCCAAGGGCCGTCTTCAGCACAATACAAGAATAAGAGATAAACTATATATACATATAAAAGAACTTACATCAATTTGTGAGGATTAAAACTGAATAATTAAAAACACTTTTTAAAACTTTTTGAAGAGTTGAGAGAAAGAATCATACTTTAGCGTAAGGAGCGGGGCGTTGGTGAGGAAGCAGCCCCTTTCATATGCGAAGTAATTTCTGTTCGTTTTAAGTTTTAATGTCCCTCCTTACTTTCAGTTAAAAAAAACTTGTTTTTTTTGTTGAATCCCGCAACAAACGGGCGCGGTGAAAGGAAAAAAAAATAATGAAAACGATGATAAAATATAAACACACACATACAAAAAAAATAGCTAAGGGAGAGAGAGAGAGAAAAAAAAATTTACGTGAAGAGTAATAATAATAATAATAATAATATTTGTATTGATATTTTTACATTTCGTGGTCTCCATGTATAATGATCGTCCGCGTATCACAATTAAACGCTTAATGATTAAAATACTATAAAATAGAGTAGTACTGATCGAAAGTATGTAGCTAGAATTATATAAATTTTAAGACAAGGTTAACAATTTAACTATTTTGCATCCTACTCAATATAAAAACTATAGAAAATAGAAAACATGTGTAAAATTCTAATCCAACTCTCTAAATTTTTTTCTCTGGGAAAGTGCCCGCCCACTCTGAGCAAATGGGCATTGGTTTTCACAGTATAACTACTTTTTGGCTAAAAACAGGGGATCCATTTTTGTTAACTTTCAAAAATAAGGAAATAAAACAGTTAATAGTTAAAGAACCCCTATTACACACCGGATGACACCTCGACTTCTACCCCGTATTAATTAGTAATGATAAGTAATGGAACGGCGCTTTTAGCTACAGCAAACAAAAGTATTCAAAGTTTGCAATGCATCAACGCTTGCCAAGTAGACTTTAGGATTTTTAGGACTAAGTTGGCTTGCCTTATTGTCACTGAAGAAGATTCTAAGAGTCGTGTCATGAAACTCAACAACTATACGAAATTAATACGCCCAAATACAATATTTTACCAAATTCTCTTTTCTGATGCATGTCTTTAAATTCATTTTGAGTGCAAGGTACTTTTAGAAATAAATTTCTTCTATATTTAACAGTTAAGAAGTGAAAACATATTTCTCTCTGTTTTATCTCCGCTAAACGCTAAAGAGCTGATAAAAGGTCTTTCTTGTAACGACCAATTACCAATGTCTTGTAAACTATTAACGGGCTAGGTTTTTGTGCCATATTTAGATTTTCATATCTTATGTTTTTAAATGGTTGTCTTGCCAGCAGGGTAAATGCAATCTAAAAACGTTGGCGTCATGCAGAAGTATATATGGGTGTGGTTTAAGTTCTCTATAGTCTTGTGCAATTACCGATTCTTCGGACTCTGCTTACCAGAATAGCCATCTGTCGAATGCAGCGGATTTTTCCCATGAAGTTGAAAATGCATTACTAAATAGAATCGCAGCAATGATTCAGTGCATTACCAGCTGGAACAACTAACAGGTTTTTATCCCTCCCTCGAGATTAGAAGTAGCTACAATCACCTGCATTTTATCTTACGTCTCCCGTACCTTCTTAGAGGAGCTGCTTAGAATGACGAAAAAGGCGTGTAAAGCTGATGACACATGAGGCTGCGCCGTAGCCTGATACATGCAGCAGGCTATCTGGTAGCTCCATGTGTCGTACATCAGTAGTGGTGTAGTACAGGGAGATATCCCTAAGGTTAAACATTTTAGTAGCAATAAAATACAACAAGGGGAGGGGTTATATCTGAAATTGTTATGACTAGAGCCATATTGACATGTCTTGATGCGCGTTGTGACTAATTTTGCCTTTGCATTTTTATACGGTTCTTTATTAACATGTTTTAAAGAAGGAATTGAGAAGAAATTTTTAAAATGATATCATATTCTGTCATATGATGTGATATTGTTAATATTGACAACATATGGTGGAAATTATTGTTAGTTGATTTTCTAATGAAATCTTGCTAGGCAGTTCTTTATAGAACCTAAAAAACGTCATCAGCAGAATGTTTACAGCACTTAACAATAAAAATTTAAAATATACCTTCAGTGGTCAGAAATTTTAACATTTTGTTCGTTTGGCTTTATGGAATCGAGGCACTAATTTGGTTTTCGCAGTACGCGCACCTGTAAGCAAACGCACGTGTTTTTGTAACGAGGTTTGCCCAAAACTAGGCAATTTTTAAAGTCGTATAACGTCGTATACTTTTAAAAAATTGGAGTATACATGAAGGTTACACAGGTAAACCTAACCATTCTTTACCGATATATATATTAACAACAAAACTAATATTTGGGTCCGAAATTGCATAAAGCACCGAGCAATTATCTCAAGCCACTTCCTACTTTTCCGAAGTTTGCATTATACTTGAAGATTACACAGGTAAACATAATCGCTCTTTACCGATATATATTTACCATAAAACTAATATTTGGTTCCGAAACTGCATAAAGCACTACGCCATTATCTCAAGCCACATCCTACTTTTGCAAGGTAAAAGCAGTTGTAAACGCGGGACTGTATATGGAGAGTGCAAGACACCTGTTACCGTTCTCCTGTAAATCATACCTTTACAAATTGCGGCAAAAGTGCTGGAAATA
>JAAAKM020006971.1:76491801-76529167 GCA_010016025.2 Alatinidae sp. Z8VKAUB7J3 | reverse complement strand
ACTAGCGATTGCTGAACTGTATCGAAACTAGTAAAACAGTACGAGTACTCACTTACAGCACAAATTCATGTTTTGACTGAAGTTCTTAAGCGTATTGGAATCGTGACTAAACACAACATAAGCTGCCTACCTATAGCAGAATAGCTCTCTTATTTTCTAAAAATGTATTCACATATCATCCATATATTCAAAGCTACAGTAGCACTTTGTATTAAGTACTTGGTTGATAAAGGTATTATCCTTCGACATACACGATCTTATCTACAGTGAAATGCCATAGCGACTTTCTACTATGTACAGTATCCCAAAAGCTATCTCTGACGTTTGTCAAACTGCACCATGATAAGTAAGTTAAACATACTAACAAGGGCATTGGCAATTTGCAAGCAAGGCATAGAAAGCATTCACTTTGGGAAAAAATGATAAGTAAACGGGGGCAACAGTGACTTTAAAATTAAAGTGTGTTTTGGGCCAAACAAATAGTCCATTACATCGTAGGAAAACCTCATCTATGGGTGGGTAGGGGATCGTCTTTTGTCTATCATATTCTCTTTCCGGTTTTGGGGGGTTCACTTTGTCAAATGTATACCATGTTTGATCCCTCTTAATTATTCGCTTTTACTTCATTCCATTCTCAATTTTTCTCCGTTTATTGATAAGTTAAGGATAACAAACATGCCTACAGAACCCCCTACAAGACATTCTGAGAAATCAAGTCCAATCCGACTGACGTGTCTCGATTTCAATCCATTCAAGATCCACCAATTTAAGGGTCGAAAGTTCATTGAGTCGAAAAAGGAGCAAATTTTCATGTGTGATACCTAAAACATGAAACTATACACAAATGCTGTCGATTGGCCACGTTTTTCACTTCGTTCGATGCGGGGAAAGGGAAATTTGAAGTCTTTGACGCGAATAGATCACGAATGATGTGATGCCCGTCCAGATAAATAACAGCAAGGGATACGATCCAAGGGCATGGTAGCTACTGCAGAGAAACGGCAAGCAGTAGTTGGCAACACTTGAAATGGTAGGCTCCTTTACTTCAAACCCCAAACAGCAGAATCTGAACTTTAACAACACAACATGCTGCAGCTCCTTCGATATCTTAAAATGTTAGAATTCGTCTTGTTTGTGTGACAAAGACTTTGTTATTATTTATGGTATTTGTGTTCCGAATTTACCGCATCCATTACAAAAACTAAAAATTTACGAGAAATATCATTTACGTCACGAGGCCGAGGAAAATAACACAATACACTATGTCCCTTTAACAACAATCCATCTGGGGGGAATAATAATTCGTCTACAAACACAACATGACAAACTAGTTTGGTAAATTTCTACTTAACGTCTTTCTTTACCTCCTACCCCTATGTCCTCCGGCCTCCCCCCGTCTGCTGACACCGTAGTCCTCACTTTAATCTGATCAGAAAACATTAGACCCAAGCTGGGCGATGCGCATATCTAGGGGCCTGGATCTGGCGAACGGTTAGAATTTGGATTCAGGGGCTGGGGAGGGAGGTTGTAAAAAACTATCGTTATCCCACTGCCTATCTCCCTTTGACGTGTGTGATCTGCATGCTCGAAGGCTTTACCAATTCTACTTACATTTACAATAATTTCCTTAGCCCTCATTTACTTCGGTCACAGATGGCAGCTTCGGCAATGGCCTTCCGCTGCGTACTTGAACCGGAGGTAGTTTAGTAATTCCATTACTATTTTTACATTTAGTCTTTTTCTTCATCTTCTTCTTTTTCTTAGTTTTCAAATGCAATTCCGTTTCTGATTCAGAATTTCGAAAGTTCAGAACTTCCACCTCTCCATCCGGTTGACTTTCCCTATAAATTGTTTCTGGGAAGTGGGATTGCGAGTTCGACAAATTAGATAAAGCAATTGCTGTCCTTGTGCCGTTTAAAGGCACTGCCACCTTTGGCGGGTTTACTTGCCTAATTTGATCAATCGGAACCTCTCTCAAAGATTCACCCGAGTCTGAATCATTGTCACAGCCTGCTTCTGAATCCGGAGTGGTCGGTTCTGAATCACATGGTGTATCATGTGATCGGTCTATATTTTCTAATGTTGGCGGTGATTTAGTCCTTGTAGTAGTGTCAAATGTCACAGATGCTTTCTCGCCTTTTGGTTTCGATTTAACTCTCTTCAGTTTCCCTGTGTCATCTTTGTTATTTGTTATTTTCGACCGATGACTTGTCTGCCCTTCACGCTCCTCTTGGCTCCCTGTGACCACTACCGCTGGTTCATGCTGTTCTCTCAAACCAGTGCGTTCGGTGCCATGGGACTTCTGTACAAAGAAGAAAAATTAGTGTTCAGTATATTTCTGAAAATGATCACCAACGTCATCAACTCGAATAAAATTTGCATAAAGAAAATCAATTTCATTTTCCTATTGCTGACCGCAGCTTCAAGAATAGCTCTGTAAACGATTTAAGGCAATTTCTGCGGCATGCAAAGGGTTTTCTCGTATATAGAAATAAGTGAAACTCGGTTTCAATCGATCGTTACATGTAAAATTAAAACAAAACAAAACTCATACGTATTTCAGTTAAAATCGATTTCCTGCATAAACGACTACTTGACTAAGGTCAGTATTCGTTTAATTTACATGTATTTGAATCTTAACTAAGGGTGTCATTGGGGTCTCTTGGAGACCGTGGGTCATATTTTACTATATACTTACTATAAATCATCTACCATACAGAGTTTTCTTGATATTAAAGATATACAGATATTAACCGAAAATCCTGAAGAACAATGTGAATCCTCACCCAAAATCTACCCCAGGAACATATGCATAGCAACTGCGGGCAACTGCAAGCGTGGGGAAAAACTGGAAGACTTACTCGATATGTTTCAATCCATAAAGAGGTTTTTGTTCACGGCAGAGCCCGCTTCAACAGAAGTTGCCCTTCTTAGTAAATATGAAAGAAGCTAAAATTCTCGAATTGGAGAGAAGAATTCACTATGGTTTGCGTCAAATTCCTTAAATCTTCAATAAACCACCCCTTGGTAAGCTGAAGGTGATGTATGTGGGTTGAACCCATATAAAATCTGACATACAAAGAGGCCAGAATTTAGGTCGGGCTTACTTTGCTAAAATCATAATTTTAGGAACTCGTCTGTCCTCTTTTATTGTTTTGGTCCAAACTTTACAAGAGGATCAGCCACAAAAGAAGATATAAGGCCAGCTTAGTCTACCAAAAGGAAGATTGTATTTGCCCTCCACATTGGATCAATCCTGGTCTTAATGAATACAAACCCGGATCAATTAGTTAATCAGGAACCTGAGTTTTGAAGTTGTAGTTATTTTAGGCCATGCTTTCCAAGGAGCGATTGCGTTGGTATTATGAAACGAACAGTTACTTGATCACTTGGCGATTTAAGATAAACAATGCTTCAATGAAATACGTTATAAGCATGCTAGAAGCAACAAGTTCAAATTTTTAATTCTATTTTTGGGAAGAGAGAGAGCGGGGGGAAGGGGGCAGGTATTGATCTCTCAAGAGCAGCCACCATCGATTCCAAGTAAGTGTGTCAAATCACAAAACCAACATGTATTCTTAGCAACTCAAAACCTTAAATATTTGCTTTTGCTCTGTTCATTACATTAGCCATGCTGAACATGCATCTGCTCTAGATCAGCTTTGAATCTCTTTTTACTAGCACGTTCAGTACAAAGAAAAGAGGGTCTGTGCAAATTGTTTTCACCCTCTCCCTTGATTCTACCTCAATGGTCTTCCTTTCTGTTCCTTTACTTTGATAAAGCTTTGCATAACACCTCGATAGAAGAACCGTTATGGCAACAGAGTACAATCAAACCTTTTCGATGTTATCCCAACCATCTCAAACTATAGGAGTGTTTAAGCAACTTAGCATACTACTTTAATCTTCTTACATGTCTTACATAAATATAATACGGATATTTTTGAAACAAATGTACTTACATCATATTCAAAATGTATTTTTATACACTTTTTTGAGTTGTTTGATTTTTCCGGTGGAAATTCAATAAATAAAAACAAATTATACAGATGCCATCAGAATTGCAAAAATGAAAACAAATTAAAATGCGGCACAGAACAGCCACCTGATCGGCTAACGTATCAGATTCGATACATAATCTTTCAAGCCCAGTTCACAAAAAAGAACAGTCACGCTTTTGCCTTCTGAGAAAATACATGAACGTGCCAAAACGTGTTAGTTAGATACCGGCATCCCTCACGCGTAAAAAATATTTATTCTATCATTAAAGTCAAGGACAGCTACTTCTACCCGTCAAGCGTTGAGCATACATGCTTCATCTATACTAACCTTCCGAAAATTTGTTTGTGTATCTGCAACCTCGTTCTCATGTTCAGCAACTGATTTTTCTGACGCTCTATAACAGAAAACCATGACACTAGTTAAGAAGAGCTATGCGAGTGATCGCAGTACATGATTGATCCGTACTAAATTATAAATATCGGCTAATTTACATTTTATAACACATTATGTCCCTCGGTTGTTTCCTTCCCATGCCCTTGGGATGTTCATTGATTCTCAAATGTTGATTGTAACACTTCTTGCACCCGCAGTTGCCGATACATCCTCAAAAAACAAAAACAGGTAAAACAACTATTACTGCTACTCATTGCTAGTTAATGCTTCTCTTTACGTTAAGGAAGAGCAAGGCTCGTCATTGATCCAGATATAGTAGCCAGTTTATAGTGTTCTTAATGCATGAATATAAGAATGCTTAAATGTTGATATAATCGTTCTTATTTTTCTTACTCTGCCGTAGATCTGACAATTTTGTTGAAGAGGTTGGTACATTGTATAAGTTATCAACATCAAACTTCCGATCAAGCCCCAGTCTACAGGAAAGGAGCATCAAAAATGTCAAACAAGTAGTGGAAACTTGCTTAGATCATTTACCAGCTTCCTTACAACTGAACGGGCCTGCGGAGCCTGAAAAGAGAAGCCTGCTTAGTTATTGCTTGAATCAGGTGAGAATAAGGCTCGTATATAACTAAAGATCTGTACAGTAAGTACTTTTTTGAATTAATAAAATTTAGGCGGTTACGAGCGATCTTTTACAATTTTTCTTACTAGAAATTTCCAGCAAATTATCCCTTGGTTCCATTTTCAAAATAATAACTGTGTATAAATTGTACAATTAAAGGGTAGTTGTATGATTTTCTCTTCGAAATTTAGATCCGAAGTTTGCCTTCCCTTAGTTTAAAAATTATGCGTATAAAAAAGTTAATTGTAGCTATACTAGCTTAAGAACATCTCCTTTCATAGTTGTAGTTACTGCTTTCTTAGGGCTGGGGTACTAAAAGTTTGATCACCAATTTGTACTTGCATTCGCTTTCATACGTTGTGTAAGGTTGCTAAATTACGGTAATGGTAGGTTGTACTGGACACTTCATAATTCGTTATTTTATTTTATTCCCATTGAAAAAAGCAAATGATTCAAATAATGTTATTAATTATTTTGCAATTACGCTCTTTCTTGATTTAAAAAATCTGATCTAGTATATTTGCTAGAAGTGAGAAGTTTGGGACGATTAAATTAGTTGAGGAGCTTGTAACTTAATACAGACTCGACAGTTTGTTTACATTTGATGACTCGTTGTCAGATTTGATTGCTTCCCTATCATAACCAAGGCTAGGTCTACATTTCATATGCCCATTTTGGAGCCGTTCCATATAAAAGCATGAAAACCTTTGATTTGCACAAAAAAGTTTGATTCGTTCTCTCATTGGGCTATTTATTTCATATATAGAGTTCTAGCGGACTCTTATTGGTATAACATCAGATAACCATTAAGGCTTTCCAAATTCTTATTGGCTCTTTCTTCAATATAGTCATATGTAATGTTTCGGCCGCTTCATTTTGATCATTTGTGAAGATTGTGATCGAAGGAGTGTCCGGCGAAATAACTTTTGAGTACCTAATGATTTGCTGTTTCATGCGGTTAGTGTGTTTTGAACTCCAAATTTTTTTGTCTATAAATTTTACCTTTTGTTTAAATGTCCCTCAAGCGCGAACATGTTCCGCTACTGCACTACGAACATCTTTTTTTGACTACTTTTTTGGGAACACCAAGCTTATTGATTGTTGCTCGGTTTCTTCCCGCTGATAATATAAAGTAATGATTGTTCCCTGCTGATACGATTCCTAATGACAGCTGTTAGGGTAAATTACCTCACATAATAGGCTACTGTCATTATAATGGTCGATATTTCTTCTAAGCGAAAAGAGTAAGGCAATGTTTTCTATTGCAATGTACACTTAACGTATGGTGAAATGGCAAGGACTGAAACACTGAAATTTAGTATGACTAATTTATCTCTGGAGAAACAGCTACGTCAGCCCAAGTAGAAACAACAAATTGTGCGCAAAACGCTTAAGCGTACGAGCCCATACAAGCTATTCATCTAATAAGCAGAATCATGTGGGTTAAGCGTGATTGGTAGTGGGCTTCGTTTTGTTGGTATCATTATTCGTCAGCTGTGCATTTGTTTTTGGTCGTGCCGCTACTAATAGAATGCCTTTCCAGTGTAAAGCCATGGTTCGAAGGTTGTAGGGCTTCTAAACCAATAATTTCACCTGAATACAGACTTCCGATGAGGCTTAGATAGTAAAAAACCGTATCGAAGTTAAGAAGATGTTCTGTTCTTAGAATAATCATTGTTTAGAAATCTCGATACGCTCATTGAAGGCATGATCAAAGGATGATAAGCTGTTAAAACAGGTGATCCAAGAATTATGATACTGTGTTGCTTTTAAAATGTAACAGTTGTGTGTACGTTTCCCTTACAACGGGCACCAAAACGGATTCTCTTTGATTCCATTCATGTATGCAATACATGTTGATACCTGATATGTTTCTTTGAAAGTGCTATGCACAGTATCAGTAGTGTAACGATAAAGAGCATGTTGTATTGTCAATGGAAAAGAAGGCTGCTGAAGCTCCGCGATAAGAAGATTCGAGAAACCGTGTCATTTATACAGAAAGTGCGAGTTCTAAGGAATAAATGACCTAACACAAGTTCAGGGTGCAGATAATTCCTTCTGGCTTTAATAACAAATAAGTCATATGATAACCGGAAACTTATCAATTCAAGTTGAAATCGTGTTGGGCTTGAGCCAATTTTTGCTTGTGCTGGATCGTTTGCACCTGCGTGGGCATATGTGGTTGCATGGGTCTCCCGCACTTTTTAGTAGGTACATGGTTTCACAGCTTTATAAATTTTTCCTACCTAGGAATGTGTTCACTACAACGAACGTATTGCAGCTGTTTTTGCCGACCTTAGGAAATTGCAAAGTTGCCTGCTGAGAGGCAAAGAGACTGTCCCTTCCTCGTTAACGTCTGTGATGGATTCAGTTAGTCAAGGAGTGATTCCATCAAATTGGTTGTCTCCTTTCAAAATGTTTTCACCCTCCTCTTTCCAGACATGGTTGTCAGGTACGTTTTCACATTGTATGTTCACAATTATGTTTCTACGCCAAATCGTTTTGCGTTTGGCCCAATTTATTTAAGATAGTTACTAAGCTATTCAGAGTAGCTGCTCGTAAAACTCGTCGGTTTCCAAAATCTTGGTGCATTACCTTAGAAGATCGGTTTATATCGCAAAATTGCGAAACGTGTCACAGTATTAGCCACCCCACCGTCCCTTCTCACTGCGGTCTTGTAAAGGGAACTTAATAAACCATTTTTGTTAACAATACAGCTTAACCAGCCAGATTCCAGGCCAAGATTTGTTTTACAGCTTTACCTCAGAGCTACATTGGGGCTTTTCCAACAGATCTTCAACATGATGACCGTGTCTAAAATGAGCTTTTTTCCTCCAGCCTTCAGAATCTACTGGTATTACGAGAGTCGGTTCTTTTCATGGCTCGTTTGATTTATGTCGGCTGTATAAGGGGTGATTAATCTTAATATTGATATCACACCCGCGACAGGGAGTATCCTATGATATCACAGATCCCGAAGACTTAAATCACGATCATTGTGTCCGTTTAAGTGTCTACAAGACAGGAGAAGACATTTGTACAAGATTACTGTAATAACCAAGTGGCCCCTCCCCAATCGCTCATCATTAAGGACGTGACCAATGATAGTGAATTTAGAGTGAAACTTCGATATGCAGGTTCTGAGTTCAGACTTGGAGAGGAAATATTTCTTGTAAAAGTATTCGATCCAAACAAGAAAGAAGATCGTATGTACGGATGGCTGCTTAGACAAAATTCACTTGTTTTACGCCGAAACTCCAAGTATTCCCAAGCGCATCTGTCATTCCGATGTAATGTCATGAGTTTGACACAACGCTTTAACATTATTTTAGTAAACCGTAAAAAAGTCAATGCCCTCTTTTTGTAATCATCAGCCGTATAAGGTAATGTCTGGCCGTTTTACCTTAAGAATGTCTGAACTTCTACTTGTGACACCTTTGTTTGAAGATAATCAATGAGGAGTTTCTACAAAAGATTGACCCTCAGTTCAGCTTGCTATTTTATGATTCGCAACGGAGCGGAAGCCAGCGAGTGAACGATAGTTAGTAAACTTGCAATTCGACATCATTCCCTCTTTCAAAGTTTAAGTAAATTCACTAAAAACTTTTGAGTTTTTTATCAAAACCACTACAAATCGAGCGGCCAACTAGTTATTGAACAAGAAAACAAATCTGAACGAAAGTCATCTTCATTCGTAGAAAGCCATGAGTGTCAGACGAAAAAGGCTTTTCAGTACACAATGATTTCGCTTTTTCATGCAATATATTTTATTTGTGTGTATAGCACTGTGATGTCAAAAGCGCTCAGCCAGTTATTCCTGGTGCGTTTTCAGTTGATAATTGACATTTCAAGCTATTCCTGCAAAGCTGAAGTTAATTGGCTGGGAAGTATCAGCGTATGTAGGCATTCATATATCACGTATAGAACGTTTTAGTTCAAACAAATCTATGTAACTTGTTGGGCCGTTTATGTTCAATCATTTTGTGTCACAATTTTGCGGAAAGTTGAGTTACAAAATACTGATTTTACCGTGGTACTTACACCACAAATATATATATATATATATATATATGTATATACATATATATATATATGTATATACATATATATATATGTATATACATATATATATATGTATCAATCTCTCCTCCTGTCATCGATTGTAAAGATAACAATTGAAGTTTCTCAACGGTTGACTTCCTTCCATGTTATAGAATTTTAACGGAATTTACTTACACCACGGTATTACTTTACATTCTTTTATCAAATATTTTATAATAAAGGCACTGCCAACATACTGCCAAGATCATATGCCTTCCATAAATCGTAGCTCTGTAGTATACCAATTCCCTTGCCGTTGTGAGACTTGCTAGACTGGCCATTCGACTGTCCGAAGTTAGTTGATAGAATTAGGCAACATGTCCCGTCTTTTATTCGCTAAACACTATCTTCTGAAAGAAACAGAGAAGTCTTAAGACAAATCGCTTCCGTATAATGTGCAGGGCCAGGTCAACATTTCATTTGGCTTTTGCGGAGTCAGCCCTCGCAAATGCAGGGGAACCTTTGGTTGGTAGACAAATAGAACTTGTCTTCTCACTGGGTCTTTTCTGTTAAGCGATGCAGCTCTAATTGGAGAGAGAGAGTCGTTTTAACAAGGGTACATTAGTGGACACTGAGCTTCGGCATTTTAGGTAGTTCGGTTCGGCTGAAGCTATTGAAGATCCAGAACGCACAGCTGACATAGAAGTTATCACAAGGGTTTTCGATGTTGCCTTTATCAAATTAACTTTAAAAGGCCAAAATCTATCTTTAATACAAATTACGAAACACCATAGGATGATAAAAGAAGCAATTGTGCGTACACCTGTGCCAGCACTCAAAAATATGATAACAGTGTTGTATAGATACACATGATATTATGTTTATAAGAAGGGAAATACATTAACTACAACCACCAAGAAGAGAGGACCAGAAACAAAAAGATAATAATGGGAAAGAAAAGAGATACTAGTCATTGAACATTTACGGAACTAATTGATTTCTGCTTGACCGACTAGACATTGGAATAATTTATAAACCTGATCTACATCAGGAGTATTCAGATGCCGCAAAGCAAAACTGTCCAACTCAAACTACAAACACACTTCTCTACGGTGGCTACTACTATATGGTTTTTCTATTAATCTAATTATAGCATAATCCAAGAACCCACTGTGACCGTGCTGAAAACGATCGAAAACTCTCTTTTTATTAGTGCTACCTACGTACTGTTTTTACGCTCTAGCAGGTACACTGTGTTACTCGAATTGCAGTCTAATTTTTGATTAACCTTGCATGCGTATGCGAACTACCACCCCTAAAGATCTCCCCCTTTGTTAACAAAACTGCAAACTGAGCAGCCTTCCTAGATTCGGCTTCATCTGGTAATGTGGCTCTATTTAACTGATTATTCAAATCTTTTGCCCTTTTAACGCTACTACGGTTTGTTCTGTAAAACTTTATATGTGATCAACTGCGCGTTGCATTATTTTCAATCCGGCGAACGATTTCACTTATAAGTTCTAACTATGGCACAAAAACTAAAGCTAACTCTTTCTACTTCGCAATTACACACCTGGCACCCTGCTTATCTAGATCTAAAACTACTCACATCTCTAAATTCAGCTGTATTTGGTAATTTATCTGAATTGGCTAACGATTCCATTAAATTTTTAGCCTTTCAAAAAGCTACTATGGGTTCCTCTTCAAACAAGATAAAATGTTGTATGTCCAGCTCACTAGCTTGGCAACCTTGTTTAGTGCTGGGTGATAACACTGGTTCACACATCTAATTTGGCTAATTTGGTGCCACTGAATCTGAGTATTAACTTACGTATTCTTGGTTAGTTGCCGTTTTTCAGCACAGAAATGGCTCATTTTGGGAAAAAGCATATTTCCATTTGTTTTCTGTATATACGGTATTGACCAATGTCATTATTTTCTAAAGAAAAATAGTAGAGACCTTTCAATTTGTGTTTAAATCAATAGATATTGGTTTGCTTATTGATAGCCACCATTTCGGCAATAACAATCAGACCCTTCGTCGTTAAAAAAAAATGTTGTTAAATGTACCAAAATCAATGAGCATTTTTAGCAAATGATCAAATATAGTAACAGCAAAAATAATACGTTCTTGGACATAAGAACTATGTTTAAAATTTCCTCTTTCTTGACCTTCTGTAATGTTCCATGTTATTTCATGTCCTTTAGCAATACTCCACCGGTAGTCCGGCTTCGTTTATTTGTCTCACATGCCCTAGTAGCACTCTTCCATTGTTTCTATATCCTGATGGAATCTTTTCTTTGCTCATCACTCATACCGCCACAATTATCTGGAAATTTATCTGGCTATGTAAATGACGAACCTTAATGCCCAAATGTTTGGTAGCCCTTTTTGACTCCTTTTCCACTAATTCCTGGCAGTTTTCATCGAGGCGATTGCTTCAGAAGTTTTCAAACATGTCAATAAAGGATGCCTAAGCGCGAAACTCTAAGGCATTTATTGAATTGACAAATTCATCATCGTTAATGAGTTCTCTGATTTTAGAGTCATCGAAGACGCCTGCTTTGAGTTTTTTGGTGCTATGTCCTGGTAACAATTTACATATATACTAGTAACATTTGCTTTCTTTATCGAGTAATTTTACAAGTTCTTTCATTGATCCCAATTTGATCTGCAACGGCGGCAAGAATTCTCAGAACCGGCGCTTAACTGATAACTTTCTGTCACCGACCTTCAACTCTCGTAGTAGCCAATCTTTCTTTCAAATACTCCATTTTTGCTCCAGTGCCCCTCACACAAAAATAAACATAGGAATTTCTTGTAGCCACTTTGTTTAGCAAGCAGGAAAGGTATATTTGGTGTAGTCACTCGATTCCACAATCTCCTTGATGGCTTCATGTTTTTCTTGACGTTTTGTTGAATGGCCTGCAGTTGTTGGGGTGTATAGTTGCTATCATGGAGTAAATTACATTTTAAAACTACGTTTTAGCTATCTAATAACAATCTTCATTCATTAAGATCGTTTTTGTGCTCACCTAGTTGAAGAAGAACACATATATTTATATATATAAGTCCACTTGATTGCAACTCTAAAGGCGTCGTGTACTTAATACAGTGTAAAGTTTGTAGACTCCAATATGTAGGAAGTAGCGTTACACCTTTTCAGACGAGGTTTGATAATTATAAATCACAGTACCGAAATTTTATCAGGAACAAGTCTGGAGATAACAGACTTGCACCGCAAAAAGGCCTCTACCCTTATAGGTTACGTGGTTGATGTGTTGTGCATAACCTATAGAACTTCGATACGCAATGATAGCGGTAAGACTGTTATATCCGCGGCTACGAAACTAGCGTATACAACTAAAATCATTACCCAATTGGCCAATTTTCAGTAATGACCTGAAGAAGTCTGTTAGACGAAACGTTGTCAATAAAGTTTCTATATCTGGCGTTTTACTTTTGATAACTTGTCGGTGGACTATTCACCTTTCATTCATAAAATAATTACCAACAGCTTTGTTGAAGTCGAAGTGAAAGTGTGTATCGAGGATTCACAGATCTGGTATTTATACATGTGGAATAAAATAGAATTACATAGTTGCTAAGAATAGATAGAGAGGGGGAAATCCCTATCGTGAAATCATTACATCATATTGCACTGGATGATGCAAGATTCACGACACTCTGTCATTATGCACCCATGACATAGGGTTAGGGCACTTTGTCAACTTGGAAAGAGTTAGAAGGGATAAAATGCCCTCTCCATTCTCACAAACATCAAAGGGACAATTTCACTGTCTTTTCTTCTCCATTCAAGCGCGTGCGCTAATATCGCCTACAAAATTACTTAACCCTTAATAACCATTGCAAGCTATTATTGACTGCGTTGAGTACTCGCTCGAGACCAATACTGTTCCGACCGCTACTTGTGCAACATAGTGTTATTGCTGTTACTGCAATACGTTATTATACATTAAACCATCCAATTCTTTTGTTTTCGCTTTTGCTATCTTCCTGTTTCGTTTTGTAAAAGGATTTCATGTCTTTACACGTATAGCAATATGTGTTCTGAATGGGAATTATGCCATGCATTATTGTTTCACTTGTAATTACTTCTAAATATATCCCTTTCAAAGGGGCCCTATGGGAGTACTATATTTAAAAAGACTTCCAATAACAAAAGAATTCTTACATTTGTTCTAAAATAGAATATCAATCGGGTCTACGAACTGGAAGTTTAAGCACCCTGTAAAATAATATCTCTTTGACAACAGTTAAGTGACACATATGCTTATGAATTTGTCTGTCCCTTCCCAGCTATCTAATGATGCGCCCTGAAATGCCAATCTTATATACGTTATTCTTAGCCAAACTATATAATGATGCGCCCTGAAATGCCAATCTTATATACGTTATTGCTTGATTGGCATTTGTAAAAGTGGATAACTATTTGAAAGCCGGTAACTTGGGAGATATTCTTTGTTTCGCCTGTAGGCAAGGATTAACAGATGGAAATACTTAAAGAGAAACAGGGAGAACAAGACTTAGCAGAGGGCGCAAATTGCCAGGAAATGTTCTTCGCAGACCAAATAAGAACAAAAAACGTGCAATCAACTGAAGCTGGCAAGATGAACGCACTAAGAACAAATGGATATCTATTGTTCTCAAAGTAAAACCAGACTGTGGTAACACCTACTAAAAGACCCCGGCTTTAGCTACATACAGAGTCACTAGGGAAACGTGGAAGCCCATGGCCGTCAGGTTTACGGAAACAATAAGCATTCAATCAGGCAACAGCAGTAAAACTACAGTTATTGCCTCGAAAAACTCCACTGAAAAACTCTCGTGAAACACGAACTTCCTTTCGAAATTCAATTTTTACCATTTATTCCTTGCACGAGAACTCGCACGCAGAGGACAACGACACATTTGGAAAGAGTATGGCCAATGAATATCCCCCATGACATTGAAACTGTTTCGGAAACAAATGGTCATAGAGTTGTTTCCTTTCTTCTGTCAACTTTGGTACCAGATATTCTCAAATGGCACTTTTTCATTTCTACAAGTAACTAAACTGTGTAATCAATAAATACCCAGGTATTAATTTAATGGCATGAGAAAACGACCGATGTATGTCCACCGTCTCTTGGGTTGATTTTCCACGAGAAAATTTCTGTTTTCAATCTTTTTAAAATGCCCTTACGACAAATAGTGGACCTAACATAGCCCATATCATAACAACCGCAAATTGGCCACATGACGCCTGCCCTCCAATCTGACTGCGCAAATCAGCTCAAGGCTTCCTTCCCGGAAAACCAACTCGCCGAGCTCAGTTTTACCATAGCTTTTAAGACGTCGGTGATTACCCTAATTCACTCAAAATTTAACGAAAAATGTTTTGTGGGGAGCTGTTCTCATACAGCAAATGATCATCCTACTGAAAAATCAAAACAAACTATAAACAAATAGATAAGTTTACATTGATATCAAGTTTGCCTATTGTCTTTGCAAGGTCAACTTAATTATAGATTCGTAGCAAATACGTAAATACAAAACACAACGACAAACAAGTCAATATGGATTTACAGAACATGTTGAGTCAGGAAAGCCAAGATGGAAGCAAATCTAGGTTAAAGTACAGAAGATGTTGGATTACGATAACCCAAAGAAAACAAATATGAACTTCCGTTCATCAATTAATCTCATCTGTCAAAAAATCTTCATTCCAGTGAATTTCATATAATCATGTGTCATTTGGCTCATGGCTCTTTCAGCCATTTAAATTTCATAAGAGTAATAAGTTAAACAAAATTTTAAGGAATGATGGATTTGTTTAGCAGAAGAATAAAGTAAAATCTTAAGATATTTAGCCTACCCTACCCAGAAATGCGTAGGCCTAATAAAAAATTAAACCGTAAGATTTCCGCAGAACCTTAGTGCATCAAATTATAAGATCTTTAAAAGTTTATGAGATTTTTAAAAGTTTATGAGGGCTACTCATTGTCGTAGTTTGGAAGTAGCTGTAAAATATACAAAGGGCGTATCCCTTACCAACACGGAAATATTAAATTTCCTTGAACAAACAATTCTTGCCACAGATGTCCAGCAGCTATTCACGATGGCACAATTCTGAAAGGCAGCTGCACACGCGGTAGGCGGGACATGAAAGGTTCAGTGCCACCCATTTATCACACAAAGCATCTCAGAATACATCACTTGGCCAACAACACACCCATAATATCGAATGGTATTCAATCAGGTCCCGTGCAACTTGCGTACCATATCTGCGACTGATATCACTATAAACGTACAAATTACTTTGGTCGGCAAAGAGGGACACAGATCATTGACGTCTGTATTATGTCCTTGATATGAATTCGACATATCTTTTATTGTACAAGCATAACAAATCGAAACAGATGTCAGGCATTTATTAACTAATAATTCAGTTCGATCGCTAGAATGGATAGCTTCATGACACCGCGGTGAAACTCAGGGGTTTTCTATCGGGCGTTGCCTCCGCAAATTCTGCATCACTTTGATATAGGTGTATCGGCGACTATTAAATGCAAGAGGGTTGAAGTGTAATGCACTCGACTATCTACGCTGATCTTTATCAACAACGATTTATAACCTAAATAATTTGTCCAAATTATACGGTTCTTAATGCTTGTTTGATCAACGGAATTAAGACAAACTTAATAAAGAAAGAACTAACTGTCAATTTAGGGTGTTTGAAATATATTTTATTGCTCTAACATTAAAGTCCTTGTTGCAATTGTAAAAGCGTATATTCAACTTGAAGAAAAATTTGGTCATTGGTACCAGAGTATTTGGCAGAGTCGCGGGATGTGTCAGTTTGGCCTGGTTGACGCAATGGCCTCCTTCTCAGCAACTATCTGCGATGCTCTTTTGTTCTCATTATCTAGTAGAATTCTTTGCACGAACTAGAGGTCACATGCAGCTTGAATATTTCAATAAAGCAAGCGTCAATGTCTTGTTTTACTTCACAAATAAAATCAGAGCTTCAGCTGCAGCCAAGAACATAAGACATTCAATTGGTAAGGTTTCAAGTTTGTCAAACGATGTCAACAATCTCTGAATAAATCTAGACATCCCACATGGTCGTTTCTCAGTGTAACAACAGAGTAAAAAGAAGTGGCTTCTGGCCAAACTGGAAATTTTTGTGAAATCCGTGATGCAATTCGGAGTGCTTTAATTTTATGCTAATGTAAACGTTGAAAATTGACAGCGAAGACAACGAGGTCTAAAAAGACACCTGCTTCCAGGAACAAGTATGAAGGGCGACACCATATTCCCTTAGTATGGCTTGATTACGGATAAAATCACAATAATTCAGGGATACTTGATACTATTTCGGTATCGTTTGTAATTTTTCCTCCTCCTGAATATCACAAAACTCTAGTGTTGTATCATAATTGTAAGTTTCATATTGTGAGACATATAAACAAAGGTTAAAGAGGGCGGCGCCCATATGCTCTCGGTGACATCCCAATACGTTTGGGTCAATGTATGGTTTTTTACTGAAAACATACTGTCTGTACCCTCACTTCTGTACGTTGGAATACCACATCCATTCGTTTTGCGTGCAATGTTTTCCCACCAACCTAGCCCTCGGTTCATATTTGCACTGATATTTAGTAAAGGAAACTGTTTCTGATGATGATCTGAAAAGCTGTGTAAGGTTGGGTTTTAAATCTGATAATTAAGTTTCATAAACTGAGCTTACATCCTTCATATACACCCTGCCATTAGATACCCCAAGCCCGGGAACAATACCCCCATCAACACCTTATCGGATCATTAGCCTGGAACAACGGGCACCATTCATTTCCTGTTAAAAATGTAAACGCATTGTGCGGAAGTAAAAAACAGGCAACACTTACCATTGGGGTCCCGCTCTCTCTAAAATTTCCATTTCTAAACATTCCAGCCATCATGGGGCAATGAGCTATTAAAATTGCTTTGTGTGCCAGAACAGGACTGCCGTCGATACTAAATGCTATGTCTGAATAAAGAGGTTTATTGAAAAACAACTTGTACATTTCGGCAATCATATACCTCCTTGAACGCTTTGAGAGCTCCAAATTCATGTAGGCCACACTATTCAGGATGTTTTGTAAGTATTCTACACACGGAGAAAGCTGTAAATAAAGTGCACTTTCAAGTAGACCTTCAATATTACTACGATCTACCACCAACTCGTCATAATACAGAAATCCCAGTAGTTGATGGAAATGCAAAGCGGAGATGTTGTTCACTTTTACAAACAACTTACATTTTCCAGCAGAATCGTCTAAAATGACATCAACCGAAAAGAATCCTCTCGGAAGACAAACATTAACTCCATTAATATAACCCTCTTGATGCTGAATGGCTTGAGTAGAGCAGGCTGATAGATTTGGCATGCCAAGGGATGCAAGCAATCTTGGATGAGTTAGAAGGCAAGCAAAAATGGGTGACGCTGCTATCAGAATGACACTGTGTCCATATATGAGTTCTCCTTCCACGTTAAAAGCTACATCGATAAGTTCCCTATCTTCATGGAGCAAACTCTTGTACTCCTGTCTGTGGTAAGAAATACCAACGATAACGTTAGGTGCATCGGGTTTTGAAGGCAAAAATGGCTCTTGTAATCGTGGCCTCTCTACTTTCTTTAACTGAGAAGAAAAGATTGGACGTGATAGCCTTCGTCCTGTCAAGGCTGCTCGAATGGCATTTTCGAAGACATCGTTTATTCCAAATTTTGTCACAACACTCGTTTCGTAGTACCCGTAAGCCCCTATTTCTCTCGATGTTTGTCTCCCAACTTCTGGGGGAACAAGTCCCCCTTCGTCCATCACCCTAAGGGTCGTGGTCTGACAAGTTAGAAGATCCCTTAAACGTGTTACTCGACATAAACTCTTAAAGGCATTAGGGTCGGTATATCGACGATCTAGCTGAGTTCCAACTAATATGATGGGCGCTCGAGGACAATACTTTCTAATCTCTGGAAACCACTTTGCGTTGATATCCCTTAGGCTTGAGTACGATCCGATCGAAAAACATAGAACTATCACGTGTGAATTCTGATAAGCAAATTTCCTATTTTTCTCGTGGTCGCCAAAGGTGTCCCATGTTCGAAGGCAGACATGAACGCCATCGATCACAACATTCGATCTTTGTCGTACTGATGGGTCCACCATATACTGGTCAATAGCGAAGACAGTAGGCAAGTGTGCTCCTTGGTTTAACTGAGCAAGTGGAAGCCCGTTCTGATCGTAAACATAGGAACAAATCAGTCGAGTTTTCCCAACGGCAGTGTCACCGATTACTACACACTTGACAAATTCTTGCTTAGGAATCTCTTCGTACGCGTCCACAGGAACCGGAGCTCGACGATCCCTTCCTGCGTTCATAATTCAGTTTGGGAGAGTAGTCTCGAGAGAATACTCCAGTGAGTTTCATTCCAAGAGGACAGTCTATCGATTGAACTATGACTTCGGTGCAATCCGCAGTTTTCCCTCTCGCTTTTTTGTAAACAATCAAGCAGATCGAGCATATGAAAACTTTTTGTGAGTTCCTCTGAGAAATGACAACAAAGTGCTCAGCGAATGGAGAGGTAATTGAACACTAAAACAGGGGGTAAATAGTAAGCAGATTGCAAGTAAATACTGATCTATTGAACTACGTACAGAATAAATGAAGCTTTTGAACTGAATTTTAAATACTTTTTATTATTAATTAGAGTACTAGCTGATATTTGTAAAAATATAACATATACAACTCAGTTTTTAATCAATGTTTTGAAACACTAAGTATTTTGTACTTGTGCCGTTATCATCATGTTACTCATCCATTACGGATGCAACAAAAAATGGCGGGAATTTTAACAAGGACAAAAACAAACCAGGTGTGGACAAAACACAGGGAGATGATAGCACAGGGCGTCTGATTTTTGTTGCAAGACGGTCCTGGGTCCTTTCGAGGATCACCTTAGAGTATACAGTATTATTTGATCACCACCTTAACATTTTCCTAATATTCCTCTCGTATTTGATATCGGGTGTTAGTAACTGCATCAAATAGACATTATTCTGGACCGAACATGCCAGTTTCTAAACAATTCTTTCGCGCATGTTTTCCCTCAGCTTTCCGATATGCCCGACTCTTTTCACGGACTGCCTGAACCGCACTGTTTAAAATATGTAACTTTATCTGGAAATTTCATTGAAAGCAACCAGGAGACAGTATTATCGTTCGTAGTAGTGCTCAAATACAATAGAGGTGAAGAGTTTCTTACGCCGTAGCCTGAATTGCAAGTAAAATATTATGTAAGCTTACTGTAAACATAACTTCCGTACTGGGAACAGCAAATCGTGAGATGGACAGTTTAACCTACGCTGCCACTAAACTTTGGGATGCTGCACGTTTTCACAAGCACTTGATTTTTCTTGGACTTGGACAACATGTACGTAAGAAAGTCTTCCTAGCAGAGTCAGTAATAGACGGCAGAGATCGGTAAAGTGTTCATAGGAAGGCTACAAAAGTAGCATCGATTACATGTCCTCCTTCACTTAACTCCATAGACCTTGTCGATACGGAGGCGCAGCAGAGAAAACAAACATTATTAGTTCTTTATTTCAAGAAACACTTTTGAAAACTTTTGAAATTTCTTCTGATATTTTCCAACCATGAAAATACGATCATAGTTACAACCGAAATTTGCCACTTTGTCAAGATGCTATTTTGACTCTGCAAACAACCGGGAGCTTTATATCCCTGTCACAGTCTGAGCTCCCACAATGTAACAGCTTTATTTTAAGCTTTCAAAACTCTCCTAAGGTTGACTAAGTTAAGCTAGGTCAAGCGGGGTAACGAGGGTAACGGGGGTATCGTATCATGTGTACAGTGACCGGGTCACACACTCACAGCTGGACTTGGTGCAGCTGTCTTACAAGATGGTGCTTCTTTGCCTTGGCAAGCAAAGCACTTAGCAACACAGAGTCTACGTATTACAACACTGAGTGGGAGATGCTCAGAGTTGCCTACAGACTTGAACGCTTTCACCACTATGTCTACAGAAGACAGGCAATTGTGCACTCCGATCCCAAACCATTAGAGGCAATCTATACAAAATACGTTGGTAGTTGGTCATGCACTCTCACAAATTTCAGCTTCTGAAACAGAAGGGATCCAAGGCATTGATGTTCAGGTACATCAGCTAGATATATTACTACATGCGTTACCCACACGCCTTGCTAATGTACACAAAGCAACTGCTGCTTACCCCACACTTAGTGCTGTTGTTGACATGGTCAAGTAAGGATGCCCTTGAAAGCCAAGTGATTGCCCACATATCCTGCTTCCTTACTGGAACTACAGGGACGAACTTGGCATTCAAGATGGACTGCTGTTCAAAGGAAATAGGCTCATAGTTCCAAACTCTCTCAAGCATCTGTTCCTCGAGCAATTACACGCTACTCACCAAGGTATGTAGAAATCCAGACTACTTGCCAGAACAGCCAAATTTTGGTGGGCAATAATGCAGACATTGAGAACATGGCTGCCAAATATGCAACAATCTAGAGACATCTTTTGGCACAACAAAGAGAACCACAAAGGAATGATTCCACTCAACGCTTTCAACTTCATCTTTGCTTCTACAGACTAACCTATCTGCTCTCACAGCACAAATTCCTCAACGTGAAACCAACTCTGACTTCCACACACAAACACTACAACACTTGCCAGTACATTCATCCACAACAAACATCCACAACAAACTGCCAACAGTGAACTTCGCCACTCTAGTAGATCAATCAGAGCACCAAAAGATTAGGACTAACTTATATAGAATGTAGGAGTATTTACTGCGGACGAGCTAGCCAGATGTGGGAGTTTAACAGGCAATAAATTTTAACATTAGCACGTTTGGTGCAGTTGGAACCACAAGTACATGTACATTAACATACTTTATGTTTGAAATTACCTTGCCTAGACAAATAAAAAATAAAATGGCACACAAATTGTACACTGGGGTAACTCAAAGAAAAGCTCAGAAATACATTTGTCATAGGTTTCATTTACAGATGCTTCTGCAATTTATTTCTTGCCATGGGTTTCTTTCTGTCATACTGCCATCAACACAGCTTTTAATCGAGGGTAGGCCTATAATAAAATCAGCTGATTGGCAAATAGTATCTAAAAAACTTTTGTAATATTTAAACCAACCTGTACACTTTTGTAGATTAGAATCTGGTATATTGCAGGGGCAAGTCTCTCATTTGAGGATCCAGATCTATGCAAAAGCTATCTAGAAAATTTGTGTTATTTTTATATGGTATGGGTACTAAAGAGTAATATAAACATGTGTTTATCAACTTTTTGGTGTCATTTACCAGAGGTGGGCATCATATAAAATTGTGTCATCGGCTCAAAAATGAAAAAATTTTTCATGTGTGACCAAACATAGTCATTTTATATATTGTTAGAAAGGTTACAATTGGCAAAAAGTGTGTTACATATTTACTTGTAATGAATACATCAAAATGGTGTGACGAATATATTTAGGTTGGTTACTCAGTTTGCAAGCCAACTGAAACTAATTTCTTGTGCATAGGTTTGGCGAACATGCCTCATAAATGTTTTCACAGAAAAGGGTGGATTTTGTTACCCCTTTTTATGATAACTTCCAACGGTTCAATATCTATATAACTGTTTAAACTTGGAAATGTCTGACAGCAACTCCATTATGTTTATCTACATAGGGCTGGTGATTCATGATAAACACACTATTTCCCTCCTTAAGTTTTCGTTTGGTATGGAACCTTATTACTTAATCATTCAAAAACACAACATTCACCAGCCTGACTGGTCTGCTCTCTGACTTTGCCACTGCAAGGCTTATTTGAAGTGTCTACCCCTACTACTTTATTAACCCTACCTTACATGGGCTTTTTGGCTCTTCTCATAAATGGGGGGAGGAGGGCTAGTAGGCCCGCGGCACTTTGACACACTATAACTTTATATCGAGCACTGCTATTACAAAGATATTTGGCACGTTTATAGTTTAACTCTTTTCCAACGAATTGAAAAAAAATATTTTAATTTGGTGTGGATGACGTCATCTGTGGCTATGAAATGTTGCACAATATTCAAAAATTTCAAAAATTTTGTAAAAAGGCCTTAAAACATACTTTTTGATTTACATTTTGGTTTTTTAAGGGATTTTAGTATCTCTAAAGTATTTCTACATGTATACATTGTATTTAGGCAATATATTTTAGATTTTGAGGCAATTATTTTCTAAAATGTATGAGATTTGAAACGACCGAAATGGTTGCTCAACCGGTTTTTTATTATTTTGAGCATTATGACTAAAAAGTATCCTCCAAACATCAAAAATATAACTCTTAATTCACTGTTGGTACAATATTTATCTAAAGATGTGATTTCCTTATAATCATTTTGCATACATTGTTATATAAGGTTCTCTAGCAAACTTCACCTTATTGCACAACATATTTTTTCATTTTATGAGAAATCTCAACAAATTTTGCATTTTTCACTTCAAATTTAAATACTGCAAAATCATCAGTACAAATTCAGGAAAGAAAACCTAAGTTTAAAGATATAATAATCATGTTTTTCAAAGAAAAGAAACAATACAGAAAGGCAAAAAACTTCACTATAGGTCAACAAAATGCCAATATCGCAAAATTTCAAAAAAATTTCAAAAAAATTTATTCATCATGACACTCCCCAGTAAATTTTAGGAAAAGTCACCAAATTTCGTGTCAATCGGGCCAGCCATTAAAAAGTTATGAGCTGAAATGTGTAGCCGTGGGCCTACTAGGCCACCCATGTAAGATAGGGTTAATAAGGACATGGACTGCCCCCTTAAGTTAAATTGGTGCAGTAACATATGAAAGAAAATAAATTTTCTAATAACCATAGCTAAATTTCACGGGGCTACTGCAGTTTTATATTTTTTATAGTTTTATATATTAAAGCTGTATTTGCAAATCAATAGATGAACTAAACAGTGAAGAAAATAAATATCAACTTCCAGATAATCTGAACTGATTTAGAAGTAAGTGCTTCCAAGGACAAAAACATAACTTTTTAAAAACATAATGTGTAATAATGTAATTGGGATTTAATAAGTTAAAAACTTAAAAATTTCCAAATTTTGTTGCTTCACACTTGTTACTCTTGGTCCAGTAGTGATGTCGTAACAAGATTTATGGGAGCCTTTCAGGAGGTATTCAAAAGGAGTCACTTGCAGACAATCAAGTTTAGTATGTCAGCTTTTGTTGAAACTTTACCTCCTTACGTTGAATAGTGTTAATTGCCTTCTCATGTGGCATCATACAACAGCTTATTATTTACGCACTGAGAGATGACATTTGCATAGATTGTGGTGCAGGTTCAGTTTTTCATCTCTGCACATTTTGTTTCCCAGTCAGTATTTAAGGTTGTGAGTTGCCAATCATGGCATTGTTCAATGTCACAGCTTTTTGTCTGAAAGTTTAGTGTTGTTCGATGTTCACACTTTAACCAATTGTGGCTGATACACCCCGGTTACTTTACACCACAAACACCCAGAGATTTTGTCATGTTTCTTGTTGTGAAAGCCCGAGAGCCTATAAAAGAAATGTAAAATGAACATATACCTGTGCTAAATTGCTCATTTCTAAAAATTGGTTTGACTAAGACAGAAATAGATTGAAAACAAGTGAAAGCATGAAGGTTCTGCTACAGGATAGTCTGTAAATTTCAGTGATGTGTAGCTATTGGCTCAAATGGAAGGGAAAATTACCGTTTTCTTCTTTAGAATAACAAAATTCCGAAGGTTATTTTAGTTTACGGTGTCTTCAGTAGCATGATGATGGGTCACAATGAGTTCACTTTACGAAAACACTATTTGTTAGCATTAGGACATCGCTTTATTCTTTACGTAAACCCTTGTATTCACAAGTCAGAATTGAGAGAGATTATTTTTGATTATTCAAGAGGGTTTTCAACCTATGGGACACAACCCAATATGGGGTCGCACAAACATTTTGGGGGTTCACCTGATGTGTGTAGAAATTCTTGCTGTTGCTTGCTGCATTCTTGAGTCCATGAAGAGAAATAAAGTGTAAAGTCACTCACAATTAACCATTTGTCGACTCTCACCAAATTGCTCAACAGAAGAAAAACGGTGCCATTGGTGAAAATTTATATATTGTCAGTTATGAAGGAGGTGGTCAAAGAGATGATCGGTGAGAAGAAAAGTAAAAAAGTCTGACCCACCCTGCAACAGGTGAAAGAGTCTCCATTTTATTCAATTCAATTGGATGAATCTACAGATATTGCGGGGCTACCACAATTTTCTGTGTTTATTCCATATATATTGACCATGCCAATGAAGTATCTGAAGATCTGCTATTTTGCAAAGTCTTGTCATTACACACTAAAAGTGAAGCCATTTTATAATGCCTTGATGATTTCTTTATACAGCATCCCACTGCCTAGATAAATGTACTGCAATTGGCACAGATATTCCTGCTGCATGTATGGGCACTCAGTCTTGAGTTGTCAGTCAAGTCATAGAGCCCTACTGTAAAATGGGTACACTGTTGTCTACATTGAGAAGCACTTGTACCCCAGACGTTTTCTGAGGTGTACAATAACACTCTTTTCAAGAGATTTCGAGTAGTAATCAATATCATTCAGGCTAAAGTGAGCCACAGACTCTTCTGAAGCATCTGTGAGAAACTTCGTGCCACAAACCTTTCATTAATTTGTATAAGCAAGTTGATGATAAATCTAAAAAACATTTCCCAGCTAGTAGTGGTATCACATGCAACTACTGTAAAAAGTTAGGGAATGTAATGTCACAGTGTTTCAAATTACACCACCATGAAAAAGAAAAAAAAACAGCAAAAAAAACAAAAATTTATTGAACATGATCGAAGATGGTTGTGTTGCATGTCCTTTGCACCAGGTTTATAAAGATAGTGATATCAAGAAGGAACCAGCAAGTGAGTATTATTCCTAAGCTAACCATTGGTGTCAGCTCGATGTACCTATTCAAATATGAATATACTATCGATGACTTTGCAGAGGGGGTTGGAAACGAAGCACCAAATTTAAGACACATATTTTAGGCTTGTACAAATAAAATAAAAGTTGACTTGAATTTTCTAGTTTAAAAAATATCAACAGGTTATTCAAACTGGGCTGTCTGCAATGGCCTGGTCAATCGTAACATGGACAACAGGGCGATTCCACAGTGAAGTGGACATTTTTGGGAGAAAATGAAAGTTGTTCATTGCACAAAATATATTTATAATGCAAAAGATAATGCACTACGTGTTTTGAAACTTTTTGAAGTGATTGGAGGAAGCACTATTCCATAATGGCAGCTTAAGTTTGGCATATTCCATAAAATGGAAATTTTCATTATTTTTAATCTTTTACATAATGGTAGTTAACCATCTACATAGTACTCTAACCAACAATTGGTGTTATAAGTCTACAGTTTGGGTTACTGTGAAAATCTGAGGCCTATTCACTAGGACTCAACAACCACTAAAATTGATAAATTTTTATTTTATAGCAACATACCATTGTCAAATGTCCCATACAACATATTTTGAAAGACTTTTTTCAATAAATGGCAGAGGTTTTTATTAAACTTGCTTTAAATTGAGTGTTTACAAATTTGACTCTCGGCAAATTTGATCATGCACTCCTCTCATTTTTTTGATGTGTCGACATGCAAAAAACCAAACTACTATTTTGTCCCGTACTACATATTATGTCCTACAGTGCAATTCCTGCACAATGTGATGGCATGTATTGCTTGCTTTGCTTAGTTTACAAGTATTTTCTCACTTTCCCTATAGCATTTGATATATACATAATAGTTCAGAACAGACTGTAGTTATGGGGGGCTACAAGGGGGTTACCCCTACACCTTCCATCAGCCCCCCCCCCAATTATCCAGTTAATATTCCAACATTATTAGGCTTTCCTTGCAAAGTTTGCTCCCCATCCACAGTTCAAAATAGCCCCTCCAAGTTTCTAACCCTGGTACCGGCCTGGTTGAGAAGAGAGGATTCAATATAAGCCCACAGGAGTTGTCAGAAATTTTCAATTGTCGTTTTTGGTAATTTCCTATGATTCCTGTCAGTGCATTATTGCTTTTAATTCTTTGAATTGCAAATTGATATCACGAAGTTATCGAAGACATTTTATTCTTGCATATTTGTTAGTGTAATGACAAGACCTGAATTCTAATGGATAGTATATCTTTATTTGGTATATACACGACTGAATGATATTTGGGCCGTTCAGGCTCCACCAACAGAGAAATTAATAAAAGTAATGTTGACTGTTATGACTAAAAAAAGCCCCCAGAAAATGAAGGTCCAGATTAGTCCATTATAAAAGGGGTAAATGAAAAGGTTTCAGCAAAGAAGAATGTGACCCAATACGAGAAAGAGAAAGAAGTCTAAAGAAAGAAGAAAAGACTAAAGAAACAAAAATACAGGACAAAGAAATGACACCAGCCAGTGGAAGAACAAAAATCTGGTAAAAAGAAATATTATATACCTCAGAGCACTCCCCAGTCTGTTACCAAAGCTATAGCAACAATAACAAGAATCTTCCATGTTCGCTACAAAAATGATGGCATTAGTAGATGGACTAGCTAGAAGCATAGGAGTTCATGTGCCAAATTTTAGAGGTAAAATTGTCAAGACATACACCAAAAGGGTGATTGATGCCAAAACCATAAAATTTGTAACAGAGCTTTCATATTTGGCGAGATATATCCTTTACCAGGACAGAAAAGGTGTTAATATGGTAAAATGGTGTGAAAAATGGGAGGGAAAATTCTACCTTACCATGTTTCTTGGAGAACCATACTCTCCAAACTTTGAGGAGGCTATCTGTCCTCAAATCAAGTTTTCAAAGTTTGGCCGCCTTCATCCCCCAAAATGTGGTCTTACTGTAGCAGTCAATATCTTACTGGTGTATGACTGATGTAGGTTCATCATCCACTAACATTTATTAGTAAGGGTGTTACGTATTTTCTTTTTGGGGATGTTACATATAAATTGTTGCTCTATGCTGACAAGTTACATGCCAGAAGTATTGAAAACCTCAGAAGTTGCACAGCCAACTTGAAAATCAAGATTACATAAGAAAGATACAATCCATAAATAACAAGGCCTGTGCAGGTGATTTGATTGAGCATACTAAAAGTGAATGGTGAAGTGTATTGAAACACATTAACATCAATAGAATTCAAAGTAAGCTCTTTCAATTTGAACTAAAAAATTTGCAAGCACATTAAACAATATCAACTTAGACATTTAAGGCCGGGGGAAACTAGAAAAACATCTGAGGCAACATTTGTTGAGTCAGATGTTTTTTTAGTTTCCTCCACCAAAAAAAACAAAAAGCAAAAAAAAGAAATTGACGAAGAACAAAAGCAGGATTAGGTAGGATTAAAAAAAAAAAAAAAAGGACGGGGGGGGGGGGGGGGAGGGGAGGGGGGAGGGGGGGGGGGGGGGGGGGGGGGGGGGGGGGGGGTCGGTCTGAAAACTAGCAACCCACGTCCACTGTCTTTGTCATTCATAGGAGCAGGTAGTCAAACTTGACCAGACGTCTCACTTCAAATAATTTCAAAACCAAGATCTTTTGAACGAAATATCTCTTCTTTTACTCGGATAGATTCCACTGCCAAAAGCAATTTTATGGCGCTTTTTTAGTTGCACTCCGTCTGCCATAGAAACCACTCATTTCCATCTTTCATTGACGGGTATTTTTCCCGTAAAAACACAAGCTGTTTGTCATAACAATTATGTAGAATGCAAATTTGCTACAGATAGTGTTACGACAAAATTAATGAAATATGAAAGTTCACATGTAGTTCCTGCTCGATATCTCGCGCCTTCGAAACAGACAAAAAATATTTTTCGAAATAGGCAACGAAAACCCGAGTTGCCCGTGAATAAGACGCAAACAAGTAACCTCCTGATAAAGAGTGTTCCTTTCCTTTATTTTGATTTGACAAAGTTCCAATGTAAAGAGAATTTTTACTATTTTTAACCTCCGTCTTTGCACCTGGAAACTTCGCGATTAAGACATCGCGTCAATAGCTAGAACCGGGTACTTGCAAGTCCCCGTTGGTACTTGTTAAACGTGTATAACCGTAAATCTGACGATTCAAAATTAAATCACTGTCTAAACAAAATTGAAGGCACTTTTCCAGTCACCTGCAATATGCGACAATAAACTAGTCAGTCTTTGGTGGAAAAACGGGTGCCTTATAGGCTTATTTCATTGCAACCGAGATAAATTTTTTAGTCTATCAAAAGACGATATCGAACACAAGCCTACTCGTTCCTCTTGCGATATCAGACAGTCAAGGTTAGTTTAAAACGAGATCTTAAAACAGGTCATCTTCGCCCAGATTTTTAGGCAGTTTCACTCCAGAACTGCATTTTGTGGATAGAACTGTCGAAAATATATTTTCACAGCAAACGTTTTGAATAGGTTCACCAAGTCGAGTTCACCAATACAATCCTAGCCGAGCCTAATTTTCCGAGCCATTAATTCGAACCCTGGATCAGGCACTTGTCTCATTGTTTTGGCAGAAATTGAGAAATTTTATAGGTATTGTATTCATTTTAGATTTTCAATCTTGAAATGCCAAAGAAATTGGTTCTCCGAGCAACAGGTCCAACCTTGACATCGACATTTCCTCCCGATAAAATTTTGTCAAGAGGAAATGTTAATGAACCGGTTGAGACTAAATTGCATATTAGTTGTCAGCGGGTAGTTGCCATGGAAATCCCTGTAAATTAGAAAAAATGGTCCAAATTAATATAGGTTTAACCGCCTACTAAGTAATTTAGAAAAGGGCCTATGCGTATTGCCGACTGGCCAAAGAATGAAAGAAAACAAATCAATCAAGCTCTATATAATATATCAGCAAGTTCTTCCTCTCAAACCCGCACAATCACTGTACATTAAATGCACACAAAATTCACGTGTAATGTCATTATCTAAGCATAATACAATTTTCCCATATATTAGCTTGATTGCACTATAAATAGAAGTTAAAACTCTACCTACTTTCTGAGAGTGGAAAACTATGTACAGCAAAATATCAACTCTTAACTCGGGGGAATTGTAGTATCCGTAGAAAATAGAAAAAGAAAATATTAAAGCGGAGTTTGAGTAGAGTCTTGAAAAGAGTAATTGCATAGGGGACAGAAGGATTTCATAGACATCCTTTGAGAAACGGGATAACTAAAACAACCTTTGGTGGGTTAAGGGATAAAACTGCGTAACGCGACTCTCGGAAATGTGAGGGGGCTAGAGTCAATTTCTAATCACTGTATTAAGTCTATCTTTAGTAGAAAAAAACATACAAAACCCCATGTTGAAATGACATATGGGGACAAGATCAACAATATACCTTCGACTCCACTTCATCTCTTCCCCCACTCGAATGATTTCCCAAAATTATCAAAAGCCACAACAAGTTAGATGGAAATGGCCTAACAGACCAGCTTGATAACCCAAACAGTATCACACCAAATTGCAAACAACAACATTGGTAAAACAGTTTCCTAATTTCAAAAACACTAATATCAACAACGTTTTTAATATCATGATTTTTAACATCCTATGTATATATGTATATATAATTTTTTTCATTTGTAAACAAAGGCATAATGACTTCCTTGAAGACTGCCTATTCTGAGGAATTTTGCTTACATGCAAACTTGTTTTCACTTGCCACTGAGGGATCTAGATAATGGTACCTAATGTGTAAAGGAGCCGTTAAAGAATTATGTCACGCATTGCATTAACCTACTGGCTATCTGTAACTCAGCTTCATTCCCCGATAAGGGTTTCGCACTAGAAAAGATGGCCTGCTTATGGATTCGAGGCGACCACGCCAGAGAGAAGTAAACTTTCATAAAAGACTTTTGTCCTTACCCCCATCCTAATGCACGTGACACGATTTTTTAAGGGCACCTCAAGCACAGATAGGTATTAAGACCAGTATGCAAGGAAGGTAACATGTAAGTGTTCTATGAAAAGAGAATGATTGCTTAACGTGCTCGTAATGTGCAGTATTAAAAATCAACTGCCAATAGCTTCATAGGTGGCAGCAGTTGTTGCCAATAGTTGGCAATGCTTACACTGGAGGCCACAAAGGTCTCTCATTACCACAACATCGTACACACCCAACCCTGGACGGTGCTAGAGGCAACAAATTTATTTCTTCAACCCCATTAAAGGTCGACGACGACCTCAATACCACTAAACTATACTCTGCTTTCCCTTTGTAGTCCTTTCAAGGGGTTTGAGAACATAAATTTCACCGTTAGAATTACACCGTCTGCACTTTGACCCTCTGAGTCCTTTCGTGAACTCGCAAATTTTAGTGACCACTTTGTCATGAGGTTCGAGTGAGCGAGTCCATTTCGGTGCCCAGTCCCAAGTCCGGAGCTTCACAGGCAACACCCGAGGTGCATTCTTTTGAAGAACATTGACTATTATAATAAATATAGCAATAACCGAGAAGAATATACCAACAGTTGCCATGTAGTACCAGCCTGCAACTGAGAGGGCGAACAACGTAGCAGGAATGACGAAAAACACCAAGATAATATAGAGGGGGGCAAACCACCTGTACTTAGCTGTGGTGTTACCCAGCTTCTTGGCCAGCCTCAGTGGTACTCTTCTCATCGTTGGGATGGGATACCAGAGCAAAATGCCAGACATGTTGAAGAAGAGGTGGCACAGCGCGATCTGTAGTGCATAGCCAATCTTGTCACTTGAACTGGCCATTGCAGCAAGGAGACCAGTAGCTGTGGTCCCAATATTTGCCCCCAATGACAAAGGAAATATACTTTCTAGGGAAACAAGTCCCAGACCTACTAAGGGTGTCAAAGTCGATGTAAAAATTGAACTAGACTGCACCAGGAATGTCATTCCTGCACCAACTGCAATTGCAAAATAGCCAGTAAGGAATCCAAACGGCTTCGGGAATTTAGAATTCAGTGTCCGTCGGATTGCCAATGCAATTTTGCCACGGAGCATTGAATGTAAGGTCTTTACAATGGCCACTAAACAGCAACATAATACGACAAGGGAGATTACGAGCATGATGGCACCAACTGCGTCATCACCGAGCCCCGTGTCATGAAGCAAGAAATTGCATACCTTTGAATACACGATTTTCGTGTCGTTTTCCCACGTTGTCTGGTTTACTAGGAAAGTGACGTTCACCGGATTTCCAGTGGCGTTACTCAGTATGGTCTGATTAACTTCAGAAATTTTCATCGTCGATGTAGCAGTTTTGGTTCCTTCACCGCACCAGTACTTAATCAGACTGGCTGATTCAGCAGACTCGTCCCCTTTAGCGATTCTTTCGATGACTTTCTTGTCTAGTTGGATGAACAAGCTGGTGAACGGTTTGGTTATCTTCTTCAACATATCCTTTTTCATCGATTTATCACCTCCTTTCAGATCCATTTTACGAACCAGAAAATCGGTTATGCGATACAGATAACCACATGCCACCTCCAGGGGAAGGAATACCACGACGGAAAGCAGGTTAAACATATCGTGTACTACTGCACCAGCAAATGCTCTCCGAAACTGGTTTCTGTCAGTTGCTTGAGCCAAAGAGACCAGAGTGTTGGTGACTGATGTGCCGATGTTGGCTCCCATTATGATGGGGATGGCAGGTCGGACATCAATTACTACAGTAAGCAAGTAAAGGGAAAGATGTGCCCTCAGTAAGAGGGAAAAGAGCCCCCCACAAACCCCAATATGATACAAAAATGATTAAGCAGAGCTTGCGAATGGGAAAACGCCAGATATATAAACGGATTTTCCCCCATATAATCCACCCTCCCTTCCGACCTTGAAAATATCTACGAGCTTTTAAATCTCCTGTCGGTTTCGATCCACAAGCTCTACTTTTTCAAAGGCTGGCAAATTTGATAAAGGTTTAGGCTATCTACTTCAAAAATCACCATGCAATAAAATTTAATATAATCAAAATCCGAGTAAACCATGATGACGTGTAATTTAACAGAAAGACGTTTCAATCAACGGCTGACCCAGGACACACGTCCATGCATAAACTGGTTGTCCCATAACGGCATATAGGCTGTAAAAACTCCTATTGCATTTTTATGTCATTTACGGTCAATTAACCTAGTATGTCGTGTTACGAAATATTTAACCGTAAGTTCATAAATATGACGGTTCATATAAATCGGTGCAGTGTTGCTTAACGAAAACCTGTCGTCCCTTGCCTCTAAACAATAAGATCAGTATGCATGACTGCATGCAGTCTTTCGTATCAATAGAAAGTCTATCAATGGTCTAGATCGTGCTAGCCTCACGGGAATCACCTCTCAAATGAATCAAGTTTGTCAAGTTTTTGGGACACCGCCTGAACGAGTTGGCGCGCATGGACAACTATTGAGCCAAGAATATGTTAAGTGAAGTCGAGTATCTAATCTTCAATCGGTATCTGTAGTGCATTTTAACACCGTAAAATGTGAAATTATAACAACAGTATAAATTGTACTTACTTTTTGAAGCCACCATAGCAACCACGATCGATGTAGAAGTAGATGAACTCTGAACAAGTACTGTAGCCAACACTCCGATCATTAAACCGGCGACTGGATTTCTCAAAATTTTGTTCGAAGAAAATGCTCCACCAGCAGCCTTTCCACCGAGTAGACGAAACGCCGAGCTGAGAAAGCTCAAAGAACAGATGAACATATAAAGTAGGGCGATTAAGAACAATATCTTGACGGTATTCAGTAGAACTCTCGTAATTCGTTCAACTATGGTCATATCTGAAAGAAAAATAAAAGGAAACTCATCAATCGATTTCTTACTACGGAGAAATCATCCTCGTCAGTCAAAAAAAATAGCATGTGAACACGCAACCCTACGAAATAAACCATAACTTAGGGCAAACCCTAGGTCTTTAATATGTTAACGTGCTTGACACACTTAAGGAGTGGCGCCAAAACTTGACAGGATAATAAGAACCAGAAAAAATTAATATCGACAAACAACGATAAGCGGAGCATCTCAACAAATGTGGAATATTTGGGGAAAAGACTGATGCCAAATCATTTATTCCTCCTTTGAATCAACACATAAAACGAGGTCACATACGCGGTGTTCCACGTTTACATAAAACAGCGAAATTCAACGATAACACTCAATTCTTTATAAGCAAGGTCTACAAGTCAATAAAGTTCTCGTTTGCACTGCTCGGCTGCCACCAACCAAAAATGCTATCTAAATAAAAAATATATACAAACTCTTACCAGACCAAGGCTTTCCAGTCGGTTCAAGATCGTCAACTACGGCGAACGGATCTTTAACTTCTTTCTTGGCGCCGTTTTCCACAAGCAAAACCACTTCAGCTTTACGTGGTCCCATCTGTTAAAAATAAAATATAAAAGTTACTCTCCAGTTACTTCGAAGTTGGAAATCATAAATCTACTTGAGTTGGTATCTAATGCTGATTTCTAAAAGACATACCTTATCAACGGGTTTGTTTCTAAATTCACGACGTGAGGAGGAGAAATGAGTCCCTTGAAGATCCGCCATTTTGGGAATAAAGTAACGAGCTCGCCTTCAAATTTATAGCGAGATACACCCACTGACATCCCCTCTGTATTTGCCAATCACAGAGCGATAATCGTTGACTAATCATGCCTGTGTCACAATACTTTGCGGGAATGCCCAGACAAACATTCCGAATTGCTATTGGCTATTATCAACCTGATCACGTTTCGCTGGTATGATCACGACATCTGATCTTCATAAACCAATCATGACACTGGATCAAAGTCCTTCTTTTACAACGTGTTGAATCTCTCTCCACCTGTAGCTCTTAACATCGTACGATTCCCCTCTCTCATTCAAGAAAACTTAAACTTGACCGCTTAGGATAAAAAGCTTCCGATGAATCATTTTATGTACGTGAACAATTTTAGGTCAAGCACAAAATTCAGTAATCATGGTACGGGACGAGTTAACGTAGGGACAAACTTTGCCGAGTTTCTTTTAAATGTACGTTTTTGGATACGTCTACTCGACTGCTGTGCCCCTTACGAGAACAAGTAGACCGAAATACTTTTTACAAGTGAAAAGACATAATTTTAAAAATTATTTAAGTTGTTTCAAGGGCAATCACGGAAGTATTTTAAAAAAATGTACTTCCATGTTGTGAAGTATACAAGATTTCCAAGATCTTGAAATCCAGACAAAAAATAAGGTGCAAACCTGATTGCTTAACACATATTGTTTGGCGCAACTGTCTGAGCAGCTCGGATTTCACAACTCTGCTAGTGTTGTTTAGACAGGCGATATCAAATAAGTTTAAATAAAGCTGAGCTTTGTTATTGTTAAAGAACTAAGAGTATAATATCCCTATAAATTCTATTCTTGCGAAATAAAAAATAGAGCAACGTTTCTTAACTGGCTAATACCACGCAAATAAATAACATTCTTGGGAATTTTTACCTAGCGACTCCAGTCGGTTTGTACATTGCAATGTGATGCAATATGCTAAATTCATGAGCATGTACGTCAAGTTACAATCGTCCCAAAAAGGACGTAATGTATGCTAGTTGTCTATCGCGTTATGTTAACTTGCTATGCCAGGATCGAGTCGGCAACAAATATTGGAGTCATCCCACTGTCCTAAAACACGTACTCTATGTTATTTGTAATAGGTTAAATCCAGGTCAAGATTATTACACAACATTGTAGCTAAAATAAGGAGTTCTTATAGGTATGATGCGTCTAAGCATTATCACACCCACAATAAACCAAACACAGACAGAGGGCAATTGATACTGTAAATAGAAAAGATATATTCGGACGAAATGGGGAGACACCACTTCTGATTAAGGTGCTGGGAGATTACTGATGATATAAATAAAAAGCCTTAAGGCTGGGAATCTGATACATATTCTCAATTTCATTTGGCCGTTCTGGAGTCAGTCCACATAAAAGCAAGAAAACCTTTACTATGCAGACAAAAAGAGTTTTTCTCGCTAGCCTATTGAATTAACCTTGTTGTAATGGACGCTGATTGGTCCAAAAACACAAGCCATTCAGGCAGTCCAAATTCTGATTGGCACCTTCAAAAACAGAGTTTGGTATACTCTATCACACATCCCATTTCGGTCATTCTGACGTTAGTACTCAGAGGAGTGTCAGACGAAAAACGCTTTTCAGTACACAATGTTTTCGCTATTTGGTGCAATATTCTCGCCATTTCATAAAATGAAAAAGGGTTTCCTTTTAACACTGGTGCCATAAAGTTCTGCATTTTAATGTATAACTGATTGCACCCGGGCCTCTCTAAGACTTACCATGGCAACACGGTTATCCTTTTCGCATTTTCACAAGTGCGCATCTACTACTACAGACAAGTGACAAAGACATTTTGCTGCACCGAAACATATGACCCCATGAGTATGATATTGTGATTGTGGGTTGTCTTACAGTCGCCTTAATATGATGATCACAGAGCAGTACAGTTTAACGCTGTTGCACTTTTATCATTTCGAAAATCACGTAGATTTGTTGTGTCAGGCGGAAATACAGGATGGTGTAATGTTTCTCAATGCAAGAGTACAAAATGAGCATTTAAAATGGATGTAAATGTGATTTTTTCTGCAGAATTTAGTATGCAAATATTGCAATGGAGATTGAAAGGTAAGATCTTAAAGGAGCTTTTTCACACTTAATTGGATTCTACATGAGATGCCACCAACCTTACTATTAACTATGTTGGGGTAGCCGCTTTTGTAACCAAATCTTTGTCAATTGACTAATTTTGTTGAAGGGATGTTGAGCTGTTGCCACTAAGTGTATTCATCCAAACTAACGTGTAGTATTTCTGAGAATGACCTTCGGATTAGATAGGACAATAATCTTCACAAAGTTTACTTACTCACCACTAAAGAAACACGTTTCCATTATCCAATCAAACGATTTACCAGCACTTTATCTAAATTTACAAACGTTGACCTTTCATTAGCCAGACCATATCAACATTGTGCAGCAACTAATTTTAGAGGTTAACATTATTGTAAATAAACCCATAGTAAGCAAAATTTTCCTCCTTGTCTTCTGTTGGTACATGTTTTCTTTTTCAAACTCCCGTAAACATGTAGTTTAGCATCTGAAACAAGCAAGACGATTGATCAGTTTTACAGCTAGGCTACCATTTTAGTTTGCTAATTCTGTTTAGGTAGTACCTCGCTTTGAAGAGACACAATCAGACACTTATGAGAGAGATCGTGGTTAAAACATGGAATAGACAGGAAAAGCATTTCGTGCTAATAAACCATTTGTTTGACTGCTATTGTTCAGGTTTTATGGCTTACGCCTCCGTTGTGATCTGCATGGACTGTGAAGTCAAGATAACTCAATGAGCAAGCTCATTGTTTATGCCCTTTTCAACACACGATGTCCTACAGGTTTACCATTGATCACTGACGCTAATCGATTAGTTTATCCACCTTGGGAACATTTTTGTATGCTTCGATTAAAAACGAGGAAATGCCAAGGTATTTCTTACAAAGACAAACTTATTATCAATCTCTTTATGCATCGTAAGACAGATACTCAATAACAAATACCTTCACTCGTAGTCACTTAGGAACCAAGTCACCCTACTGGGACCTTGAGTGTGGAACTGCAACGCACAGTGGGATATTCAACCTCGTTGTTCTCAAACTACCATAGTTAAGGTCAAAATGAACAAAATGGCCGCTTTTCTCGTGACCTCTTTCCCGGCTATTGTTAGTAGTACTCCTTTCCTTTAATTTTGAAGGTTTTCTATCATTTCCTTTGTCTTGAGTAATAAAAAACATTGATTTAAGAAGAAAGACGAAAAATTCCAAATTTCAAACAGAAGGATGCACATAAATACGAAATGACAAAGCTAATTGGATTCAGTTTTTGTGAGTTTTCTGTAATCAATCATCAAAGGTTATTACTTCTAGATGACTCAGTGTAATTCAAAAGATGACAGATTACTAGACCGTCACATTATCAAAATCTTTTAACTATTATCAAAGATTGCATCTCACAGGGACACGAGAAACTTCCATTGCCTGTATACCAAAGCGTAGATCCCGAGGGACCGGTGCCCCAAATATCAGCATAGGAAGATGATTTATCTTTTATCCCCGAACAAAAAAATCCTGGAAATAATT
>JAAAKM020006971.1:76476729-76491701 GCA_010016025.2 Alatinidae sp. Z8VKAUB7J3 | reverse complement strand
GGGACCGGTGCCCCAAATATCAGCATAGGAAGATGATTTATCTTTTATCCCCGAACAAAAAAATCCTGGAAATAATTGTTTATTAGCACATATCTATGTTGGACACAGGCACTGATGACTGGCGATGTCTTGTGCCTTTGGCCATAACAACACGATACTGGTCGGTATAGTTGAGAAGAATGAATAATACCTCCTAGTAGATTAGCATAAACCCACATGATACGAACATTTTTAGAGACAACTACACACCTATGTTAGTTACAGAATCTGTCTTTGCACATAAAAATTATTTAAGAGTAGTTCTTTGCAGTCGTAAAGTGATGACAATGTTACACCGTTATCTACAGACGTATGGTCCTCTTTCTGCTAGCCTTTAGACATCGCCAGTGCTAGGTTTATTATCCTAAAATAGTGAGCTGAAATACGAGTAAACAACTCATACAGAAAACACTATGTTTTTATACTGTGTAGCTAACGATCCCAGTTACCCTTTCTTATGAAGGTATTGGCTAATGATCAACAAAATTGTTTCTATTCTTGTTTCTACCTGCGTTAAATCCCTTCTGTATGAAAGACTCCATTTGAAATGAAATTGCCACACGACACGTGTTTGCTGTTGATCACACTTACTGAATGTAATAAACAACTTCAGTTTGTCCCGATCGGGTATACCAACACTGCAAACCAGTGTTTTCAAGAATTCGACATCAGTTCTCCTTTTGCGTATCTCATTTTATGAAATATTTTAAAGTTCTAAACAAGCTTGAAAGGGCCATCAGGCTCACTATTCATACAAAGAAGTATGTTGTTTATTAAAACTTCTTCATTCCCACCGCTTTTTTAACTCTAACAATGAAAGAACTTTCTTCGTCTAGTTCTGTACTTGTACAGCGCTATTTAGCGGCCAACTGCAGTTCTGTTGTTTTAAAGGTTTCTCAAACACACCATGTCTACATTAGAATGGGTTCTGTATTATCTGTGCTCCTTCACCATGAAGTCGATGTCTCAGGCTCACTCGTAATCTTTTGAAAGTTTTCTTGTGACAGCTAATATCAAATAAACGCAAATATTTTCAAAAACGCCCACTTTCTCTTAAATGTCTTGACGATTTCCAACAAAAGATCTGTTGTCTCTTTCAAGTCATTAAAGAATCGTAGGTATGAACAGAACATACATTGCTCGTGCTTTCTTTGGGATTTAGTTAGGAGCCACGTTTTCCGCCACAATGCCCATTTTAAACAAGTCGTTTTGGGAACGTCCATAAAAATGCCAAAACATTAATCAATCCAGACTTATTATTACTGCAGCAGTTCTTTGTCAATTTAAGATGATTTCTGGTAGTTTGGGAGTACCCCGATAACTAAAAGCATATTTTCTGGTACGTTTGTCCATAACAAAACCAGAGACAGCCATTAAGACTCTTAAGAGTAGCATTTTATGTCACCTTATAATACCCCAGGCTAAACCTAGTTTGGGCGCATGAGCCAATATTAATCCGATCAATTGTATTACTCTACTAGCTCCCTTCATATTACGACCTTCTCCTTCCTTCTGCTTGGTCTCAGCAGTGAAAATTACCTATTCGGTGCTTACGCATTCTGTTGGACTTCAATACAAATGGTGGCAGATCCTATTATCCACCACTTGAATAGCAGCTTTCTTATCACTACTACCTTCGTTGCCACATGGCCCTATCGATTGCCTCCATAAAGCTGAAAATAGGCCCGTCAATCACAATTGGTTTAATTCAAACAAGAACTTATGTGCAACAATAAGTTATTTAATTCGTTCTCCTTAAACGAATTATGATTATTGATGCTCTCTTCAAGCATTAGACTTCGTTATAAGAAAGTAGTAACAGCATATCCAACAATGTTAGTGATGGATTGTCCCTTTGACAAATTAAAATGTGACATTGCAACATATTGGCTGTTTTTCACTTCACGAAATATCTGGTCATCCTTTTGTTGAGTTGACAAACTGAAATAAAGATCAAAAGGGTCGAAGGGTCCGTGACAGAATTCCATTTAATTCAACTTTGGATGGATTTTCTGAATTATACTTACTGTAATTGCGATCTCACAGAACTATATCTGTTGCAAAATCAAACACATTTGATTCCTCCCATCTTTGGTATTTAGCCCTTTTTTTGATACTGTACATCATATGGACAGTTGGCCTAACATCAACGTACTTGAATCGTGTTAGGATCAGACATCAAGACAATTCGATTTTTGATATGAAATCTACTGTTCCGCTTTAAATGGGAGAGCCTCACTGTTGCCTTGCGTGAAGCAAGGTTCACGAGTGCCACAGCCACTTTGTTCCATGTACTAAAGACTATGATCTTAAAAGACTGTGGGCAAGCCAAGGCAAAGAAGGATCCGACGCAGTCAGGCTTACCCCAGTTCTAAGTTCCTAATGAGTTAACTGAGTTGTATTGTGGCAAAGTCCTGGCATGTGATAGACTCAGATAGTCGTCTCAAAATCAAACATTGTAAGATGAAAGCCTTTCCGCTTTCACCACATTGTAATGAATTCCCCATTGTATATCGGATAAATAGTCTCAAATCGTTGCTGCCCACGAGTAACTAAAGAGCGGACTGTGACAGCAGACGAGGCCACGGACAAATGATCCACAGTTCTGAGGATTAAAAATCTCCGTAGAATGCACGTTTGTGCAATTTTAATAGTCTAACATCAATCGACTTTCGCTCAACGAATAATTTCTCTAATACATCAGGGACTCTAGTCTTTATCACTTGTGGGTACCCATTCACAAGCGAGAAACGCCGCGCATGCTCAGTCAATAGTAGCCTTTAATAACTTGTCCAATACTTTAAACTATGAATGATTTTGATACGGACATAGCTGATACGAAAAAAGGCTAATCTTGTCTAGAACATTTGCAGAAGGTTCATAATTTTTAATCCAACTCCACGAAAAGTGACATTATGGGGTTGTCTCGCTTTGCAACCAAAGACAACTTCAGGACACAAGTACCATTAAACAATCCTTCTTAAAAACAAAACAAAAGCTGATCAGAATAAAACATGACACAATCCCGAAGTGAACCTTTCAATTTCCATTTTATTAGTCATATTGAAGAGATCAAAGAAACTGTTCAGAAAATTTATTACAGGAAAGACGAGATCTGTTAAAAGTACCATCAGGATTGTATTTGATACAATTTTGTGGTTCTTTGTGAAGGAAAAGAATTAAGTTGAGTGAACACGTACTAATACCAACCATATAACACACAATAAGGATAAAAGAATTATACTTGTTAATTTATAAGAAGCACATTGGATATGATGGAGCCGATGAGTCTTCATAACTTATTAGAAGCTAACGTTTCCTGAGCTCTGTCAAAGTTTTTCCTCTTCAACTCCTTTATTAGCTCTAAGAAAAAGATATCAAGCGATAGCTAAGCAATGTCTTTAATTTCAGTAGAGGCAAAGTATGCAGGTTTTCTGTTGGACGGTTTATATTATGTCAGTGTGGTATAGATGAGGAGGTAAACAGAACCAAAATTCTAAGGATTACCTATCAACTTCCCCTTTAAATGCTTTGTTTGTCTTTACCTTGGCCCTTCTGTTAAAACCAGGTAAACTGAAAAGTTTGATGGGTAGATAAGGTGACGTAATGTATAATTAAAATGAGATGTTATCATGGAATAATCCCAATCAGTCTGGTCTTATCACGCTCTTGGCAATAACTTAAAGGGGGGAATATCAATGTTAATTCCTTTTGAAAGTAGCCTCTTCTGTATGCAGGATGTTAAAGTTATTTAGTCTCTTGATGCACAGCCTCGCTGGAGTGCGCTTTTGCTCTATTCGTTCTGAAGAATAAAGGAATGGAGCATTGGCCCCATGAATAACAGAGACAGTTGGAAGGCAATAAAATAAATGAATCCTTATCTCTCATGTTACATCGATGATCGGATGCAAGTGTGATCTCCTCTAGTTAGTGTATCGAACTATTACGGAGAATTTATTACTGAATCTTTGAATAATATGCTACAGTTGTAAATAATATGTTTGCTTCCTAATGTATGAAAGGAGGTATTATTAGATGGACACTCTTGTGAGACACATGTATGGCTGATAATAAGAAATGTCTTTTAGTGCTGTATGCCCAAACCTAACTTGCATGATTTTATGTTTTCTTTATCTTCTCATTAGATATCAAAACCGCGAATATATTCTTGGATTTCATACTTTTAAACTTTTGACACCAGGCCTTTGTTATAAGTAGATACACTACTTTGGGGCATCGACTTTGCACTTTGTCTCATTTTATAAATAATGAGCCCCTTCATATAAAGCAGGTAGGTATAACCAAGCTAATTAGGTTTAGAGGAGGCACTATTCCAGTCTGAAGGTACTCAAATATTACATGTAAAAGTGGGAAAAGTCTGCTTGTTGCTTGGACACGGTTTGAACGTTTTATAGACCGTACATCTGGGAATCCTACGACGTCAAATTGAAAATCTTATTGTCAAGTTTTTATGAAAAGTTTATCCTTGGAGTCTTACAAATTCATCCCTGAGGGGCACGTCATAGGAAGGGGGGAAGCAGTGAGATGGGAGTAAATTCCAGATTTCTTTAGTTCAAGAAAATAAGGGCGAAACTACAACACAATTGGGATGAAGTGGGCGTGATTAGCATAAAGTAGTCTGGGGTATAAAATGATCTACTACCAACAAGAAAGGTCACTTGTTGTTTCAGTGGGCTTCCAGCTGGGCAGGGGTAGGGGCAGGCCTCACGGCAGCCATAACTGATATAAGGAATATGAACAATAATGTTAACGATAAAGATAATAATAATTTTACCTTTTGAGAGCAAACGTAATCGTGAATCACACATCCTTATTATAACTAAAGGTTTAGAAGAGTTTGCATCGTGGAACAGATTTGGCTCGATGAATGTAGACAGGCCAGCGTACCATGGTTTAGAAGAAACACACCGACAACTAACATTACCATTCCGGGACAAATCGCTCAATAACGTAATGACTAACAAATTCACTCTTCTCATCAGAAACTGAACTGCAGTAATTTACTGATTTATACATTTCACTTTTCAGATGTTTTAACATATCAAACATTGACACCTTGTAGTTTGGTATTATTTCATTCTAATCTTCCTTGCCAGGTATATTCTTTACGATGAATAATGATATTTTGTTATGGTATCAGTATTCTATGCTGCCAGGTTTCACTTCTGAGGGCTTTGACATCTTTGCGGCGAAGCAGATCGGCGGGATCAAGAGGTAGATCACCACCAGGCAAATCAGGCCGGCCAAGTCGGCGCGGCGGCGGCGGCGGCCGAAGTTGAGGACCAGCAGCAGCCCCACGTCCCGCAGCACGAAGAGCAGCGCGGCCATCACCCACAGGGGGCTGGCCCGCGGTGCTTGGGGCGCTGCGGGCAACAAGTCGCCGTAAAGAGGAACAGCCTTGGCCAGCTGGACCATCAGGAGGGCGGCAAGGGGCAACAGCAGCAGGAGGGTCACCGCCCACAGCGGCACCCGCCGCAGGGCCGACCGCCAGTCGCCCTGGCGCAAGGCGCCGAAGAGCGCCCGATAGGCGACCGACGTCTTCTGCTCGCCGAACAGGGCGACATAAAGCAGCAGGCCGCCGGTCACGTAAGCCGCAACCAGGCTGGTGGTCTCCAGGTAGCTGTCGGCGGCGCTGGAGGGGGACGAAAAGCCCTGGACGAAGCCCGCCAGGAACAGCGCGAAAAAAGCCCAAGCCCAGGGCCCCGAGGGCACCTGCAGCTCCGCGCGAATCAGACGGTAGACGCAGAGCAGGGCCCAGGCCAAGAAGACACCTTGCGAGACCAGGGTGAAGTCCTGGCTGTCATAGCTGCGTCCGTACCAGAGGATCTCCTGGAGGCGCGCACCGCCAACCGCTTCGCCCAGACCGCGCCATAGGCCTTCGCCGGAGATCCCGATCACGATTCCGAAGCCCTGGGACAGGCTGACCGGCACCCGACGGGTCGGCCGAAGCTTGCGCAGAAAGACGAGGCAGCTCGCCAGAGCGGCGGATTGTGCCAAGAGCCCCGAGAAGAGCCGGGACAGGAAATTGCTCAGAGCCTCCATTGTCCCCAGTGTCAGGGATTCGCTCGCCAGCGCGGCGGCGAGGCAGAGGGCGGCGCAGTACCAGATGAAGGCGGTGGCGCCGAACAGCTTGCCCCAGGTCAAGGACCAGGGGCTCAGGGCCGACATGCGCTGGCCGTCCCAGGTCGCCGCCGTGACCTCGTCGCCGAGCGCCGCCGCCGCGCGCCGCGTCCCCCAGAACACGGCGATCAGGAAAAACAGAATCTCGGCCGCCCGGGCGATGCCGGAGATGCTGTCGAGCTGATGACCGAGCAGAAGAGCCGCGGCCAGCACCAGCGGCGCCCCGATCAGCCTGGTCGGAGACAGCTCGACCCAGAGGTTTCGCTGGAGCTCGGGATTGAGCCTCATGACCGGGTCCCGAGCCGGGCCAGGTAAGCATCCTGCAGGTTTTCCTTCTTGACCGAAAAGTCGGCCACCGGGAGGCCCGCATCGATCAGCGCGCTCAGCAGGCGTGCCCGCGCCTGGGGCGCGGAGTCGAAACCGAACTCGGCTCCCTCGCCATCGAGCCTGACATCGTAGACGCCCTCCTGCTCCCCCAGGATCACCTCGAAGAGCTCGTCGCGCCGGGCCAAGCGGAGACTGATGACGCAACGCCCGCCGGCATCTCCGGCCGCCAGGGCACGATGCTCCACCACCCGCCCCTCGTTCAGCATAAGCAGGTGGCTGGAGTAGTCCTCCAGCTCGGCCAGGATGTGCGAGGATACCAGGATCGTGATGCCCTGCCGGCGCAGCGCGACCAGGAGCAGCGACAGCTCGTGCCGGGCTTCCGGATCGAGGCCGGAGGCGGGTTCGTCCAACAGCAGCACGGCCGGCTTGTGAATGATCGCCTGCGCCACCGCCAAACGCTGGCGCAGGCCCCGTGAGAGCTCGCCGGCCTTCTGCCCGAGACGGTCGTCGAGCCCGGTCTGCGCGGCCGCCCAATGTGCCGCCGCCAGCTGACCGTCGGCGGCGATCGCGTGGATCGCGGCCCGGTGATGCAGACACTGCTCGACCGTCAGCTCATCGTAGAGCCCGAAGAAGTCCGACTGATAGCCCATGCGGCGATGACAGTCGCGCGGATGCAGGAAGACATCCACACCATCCAGCAAGACGCGACCGGCAAAAGGCGCCTCCAGCGCCGCGAGGCAGCGGAGCAAGGTCGTCTTGCCGGCCCCGTTGGGGCCGACCAGCGCCGTGATCGATCCGGGCACCAGATCGAAGGTCACATCGTGCAAAGCCCGGTGTCCGGGGTAGTCGAACACCAGGCCTTCGACGGTGATCATCGGCGGTGTCCCGGGCCGCCACCAGACGCTTCAACGGATGCTCGGCCTAAGAGACCCACCGGAACCAAATTCTTTGAGTTCAATAGGAAAGTCACCCCTCACCATTAACCTCTCCCACAAGGGGAGAGGGATAATCGCTGCAACACTCTCTGAATGCGCCCAATCGCCTATCATCACGGCAGAGATCTAGGCGGCGGCGTCCCCTCACCGTTGTGGGCTAAGCTGTGCACACATCTGGACCAGGGACTTCGGTCGCACTGTGTTGCGATCCAGACATGACCGTCACCCCGGACAAGCAGCGAAGCTGCGCCGATCCGGGGTCCACGGCGAAGCCAGAACCCGCCTTCGAGATGGACCCCGGATCTGCGGCGCGGAGCCTGTCCTGGGCTGGCTTTGGCCAGACGCGGGACGCCTTGTCCGGGGTAACCCTTGGAGCGGTATTCGCCCTGCAAGAGAACGCAACATCTGCCTTCCGACGAGATGTGTGAAACCCCTAGCCCAACATGGGAGAGGGAGGGTGAGGGCGCAGCGTTGCCCCTTTCACACTCTCTCCGGAGCAAACTCATGACCGAACCTGAGCTCTTCGGCTTCCTGATTTTTCTGGCGATAACGGTGATCTTCTTCGCCTGGGTCGCCTACCTGACGTTCACCAGGTAGCTCTTGCCCTTCGATGCGGGGGACGGGATCATCCCTCATGGCTGGCTTCTTGGTTGTCATGTTCGCTGGTTTCGCCGGCAGCTTTCATTGCATCGGCATGTGCGGGGGCTTTGCCTGCGCCCTCGGCCCGGTCCACGACCAGACCCGCGTCGGAACCGTGATCAGGCATCTGCTCTACAACTCGGGTCGCTTGGTCACCTATGCTTTCATCGGCGCGCTTGCCGGGCTCTTCGGCGCCCTGCTGGTCGGTCACGGATCGGGGCACCGGATCGGCCTCGCCCACGAAGTCGCGCTGCTCGGCATCTCCAATCATGACATGGGCTTTACGCTGACCGGTGAGCTGGGCTTCGGACAGCGCCTGCTGGCAATCGTCGGCGGCAGCTTGATGATTTTCATGGCGTTGCGCCTCTTCGGGCTCTTGCCGCACCGGCCGTCGTCCTGGATGGCTCTCGGCAGCGAGGCCGTGGTTTCAGCTCTTCGATCGATCCTGGCGTCACGCAGTCCGGCAGCCCCAGTCGCTCTTGGTGTGCTGAACGGCTTTCTACCCTGTCCCCTGGTCTTCGCCTTTGCCGCGCTGGCGGCCGCCGCCGGGACGGTCCAGGCGGGGGTTCTGACCATGGCGGCCTTCGGGCTCGGCACCTTTCCGGCGATGCTGTTCATGGGCGCGCTCGGCTGGATGCTGGGGCCGGTGGCGCGACGGCATGGGGTCTGGCTCGCCGCGAGTTTCATCTTGCTTTTGGGCTTGCTCACCTTGGTCCGCGGGCTCGCACCTTCAATCCTCCATCTCGGATCTCATGGCGCATGACCGCGGCGGCGGCGGTTGGGACCTGCGATCACTGCGCGCTGTCGCTGGGGGCCTGGCCGTTCTCGCGGCAGGTCAATGGCGTTGCCCGGCGGTTCTGCTGCTATGGCTGCTTCATCGTTTGGCAGGTCGGGCGCGGTGGCGGCGAGGACGCGACGGCAGCCGGGCTGCTGATCCGGCTCGGCGTCGGCACCTTTCTCGCCATGAACATCATGCTGTTCAGCCTGCTGCTCTATTCGGGCGGGCTCGAGGCCTCCGATCCGGCCCTCCGGCAAGCCTTCCATGTCGGCCTCTGGGTCTTTGCAACACCGGTGATGGTCATTTTGGGCGGTCCCTTTATTGCCGAAGCTCTGACGGATCTGGCCCAAAGGCGATTGACCGGCGCGTGCCTCATTTCCATCGGCGCGGTCGCCGCCTATGGCTACTCCGCTGTCGTGACGCTCGCCGGCGGAGACAAGGTCTACTTCGACACCGCGACGATGGTGCTGGGACTGTTCACCCTCGGACGTTTCCTCGAGGCCAACGGCCGGGCCCGCGCGCTGCGCAACCTGGCGCCGATGCTCAATCCGGGCATGCGCAGGGTCAGTCTCGTCTCCGGCGCCCAAGCGATCAACCGGCCCTTGGCGGAGGTCGGTCCCGGCGATCTGATCCGAGTTCTGCCCGGAGAAACGATCGCGGTGGACGGCGAGGTGATCGACGGGGCGGGCTTCGTCGATCAATCCTGGCTCACCGGCGAGGGCCGGCCAGTGGAAAAGGCTCCGGGCGCCCCGGTCGTGGCGGGTACCATCAACCTCGATGGGACCTTGATACTGCGTGCTTCGGTGGGTGGTCTTGAGACCCGCTGGGCGCGTATCTGCGACACTTTGCTGGAAGCGCTGTCGAGTCCGACTTCGGTTCAGAACGTAACCGACCGGGTGGCAGCCTGGTTTGTTCCGGCGGTGTTGGCCACGGCTTTGGGCACGCTCTGGGTCTGGTCCTCCAGCTTGCCCTTCGAGCAGGCCTTGATGCACGGCTTGGCGGTCCTGGTGGTTGCCTGTCCCTGCGCGCTTGGGCTGGCGGCGCCTCTGGCCAGCGCCCTCGCGCTCGACCGCCTGGCTCGGAGCGGCTGCGTCCTGCGTTCGGGCGATGCCCTGTTTGATCTTGCCGGGGTCGAGCGCATTGCGTTGGACAAGACTGGAACCTTGAGCTTGGGCGACCATCGGGTCGCGGAACTGGTGATCGACGGGGCGTCGCCGGAAGCCCTGCTGAGGCGGGTCGGCGCCCTGGAGCGCGAGTCACTGCATCCTCTGGCGCGCGGTATCATGGCTGCGCTGGCGTCGCGCGGCTGGTCTCCCGACCGGGCAAGAGCGGTCCGGGCGGTGCCGGGGCGCGGTCTGCGCGGATGGGTCGGGGAGGACGAGGTGGCCGCCGGTTCGGCGCGCTGGATTCTCGAGCTCGGCTGGCGGGTTCCCGCCGGTCTCCCCGCGCGCCTGGCGCGGCATGACGCGGACGGGCGCAGCGTCGTTTACGCTGGCTGGAACGGTTGCGTGCGCGGTGCGATCGTCTTGGCGGACGTCATCCGGCCGGAAGTGCGCAGTGCTGTGGACGCGCTCCGGGGCTTGGACCTCCAGATCTGCGTCCTCTCCGGAGACGGACCGGGGCCCACCGCCGCCGTCGCGGCCCAGGCCGGCATCGACAGCTGGCGTGCGGGCTTGCTGCCCGAGGAAAAAGCGGCCCTGGTGCGTGGCTGGAAAGGGACTCGCGGGGGCGTGGCCATGGTTGGGGACGGCATCAACGATAGCCTGGCCTTGGAGGCCGCGAGCGTCGGCATCGCGGTCGGCGGCTCCGCCGACCTGGCGCGGGAAACCGCGGAGCTGGTCCTGCCCGGCGAAGGCCTGGGCCGGTTGCCCGAAGTGATCGCCCTGGCCCGCCGCACCAAGCGGCGGATCGTCACCAACCTCGCCTGGGCTCTGGGCTACAACATTGTCGCAATCGGTCTGGCGGCGGGTGGACTCCTGCAGCCGGTCATCGCTGCCGCCTTGATGGCGGGTTCCAGCCTCGTGGTGATCGCCAACTCGCTTCGCATCGAGAGATGACAGGATCGTGATGCGACGTGATCCGACGATCGCTGGCGCGAGGGAACCATTTGCGCAGCTGTTCGTGTTAACTAGCAGGACGGGAGGTGCGGTCGTGCCAGGAGGGTCTGCCCCGCCTTTCGTCCGGCGGAACCGGCATGAGGCAGGGATGGGGCTCTACGGAAAAGCGGTCGAAGCCGGATGAACTCTGCTCCCAGAAGGGCCGACTTCGAGATGCTGGTGCGCCCGCACATAGACTCGCTCTATCGGACCGCACTGCGCATGGTGCGCAATCCGGCGGCGGCCGAGGACTTGGTCCAGGAGACCTGCCTCAAGGCCTTCGCGGCCTTCGACCGAGGACGCGAGAAGGTCAATTTCCGTGCTTGGCTGTTCCGCATTCTGGTCAACCTCTGCATCGACCATATTCGGACCCTCGGACGGGAGGCGGCGCTGCGCGGTGAGACTGGCCCGAGCGAGCCACCATCGGATCTGCCGAACCCGGAGCAGCGCGCGATGGCGCGCGATCTGGGAGAAAAGCTGCGGGCGGCGATCGAAGCCCTGACCCCCGAGCTCCGCCTGGTGGTCCTGCTTGTTCTGGTCGAGGAGCTATCCTACCTTGAGGCAGCCGAAAGCCTGGAGGTTCCCGTAGGAACGATACGCTCACGCTTGAGCCGGGCGCGGACGCAGCTTCAGTCTTTCTTAGGCGAGCATTGGCCGGAAGGGCGTCAATTGATGGGCGCCGTTGCCGGTACTGGAGTGGTCGCACCATGACCTGCGAAAACTACGCGCCGTCGATCGAGGCTTACGTCGACGGCGAGTGTCCGGAGGAGCTGGCCGCCGACTTGCGCGAGCATTTTCGTGTTTGTTCGAGCTGCCGAAATCGGGCGGAGCGGTTGAGCGGACTGCAGGAGCTGGCTCATCGCGCGCTCTCGCGAGAGACCGCGCCGCCGAGCCTCTGGGAGAAAGTTTCGCGCGGCCTGGATCAAGCGGAGGCGGTTTCGAGTGCCGCTCCACGTCGTCCCGCGTGGCACGGCCTGCGCCCGCTGCTTGCCGTGGCCGCCGCTGTCCTGGTCCTGGCAGCGGGTACCCTGGCGCTGCTGCCGGGCGTCCCGGCGGAGCGGGCTGTGGTGCACGAGACGATCGAGGATTTCGTGACGTTCCAAGTCAGCGGACGGCCGTTCGACAATCTGGCGACCGATCCGGCGGCCGTGCGCGGCTGGTTTGCCGACAAGATCCATTTCAAGCTGCCGGCGATGAAATCCCGGGCCGCGGGCTTCGAGCTGGTCGGCAGCCGGCTCTGCTGGCTGCTCGACCGACGGCTCGGCGCCTTCAGCTATCAGCGCGGAGGGCGCAGCTTGACACTCTATGTGATGGACGGCGACGGGGTCGAGCTGTCCGGCGGTCGCTTGGACCCGGTGCTCGGAGCGGTAGCCGCGCGGCACCGGGTGGGCGACTACAAGAGCCTTGTCTGGCAGCGCGGTGGGCTGATCTTCTCGCTGGTCTCCGATGCCTCCGATCAAGACATGACGGCCTTTGCCGCTGCCGTGCTCGACGACAGCGAAGAGCTGGCCGCCCGGGAGCGGCCGTGGCCCGGCACGGGAGCGTGACCCGGGAGTAGCGATCGCGCCACCCTTTGCCGGCGGCGAGACCTGTGTTACCCGTGCCGGGCGCTGACACCACTGGTATCCTACTAAAAAAAGGAATATTGTATATTGTGTTTCTGTAATGGTTGTTTGGCTAAACCTTAATGATTTTTGTTCCAATAAAAGATACTGCTACCTTCTATTTGAATGAAAAAGTACGCTTGGATTTTCCTTGCGGAGGGAAGAGGCATAATAATTCTTTCCTGTCTGTGCACACCCCCAACCCGTCTCTATTTTTAGAGGCAAATATTATAATCATAATTAGTTCATTATGGGTATATTCAATAAATACAAAACATAATTATACTAACAAATTTACGATTTCAACCTGGTAAATCAATCGAAGACAATTCTCTTTTCAAGCATCTGTCAATGCGCATACATTCTACTTCATTGGAAAACTATTGGTAAGTCATTATCAATGGATATGTCTAATTCACGGACGAATCTTCAAGCTCTTTCCTGATATTGCTCTCTGGGTGGCCTTCTGGTCGATTACATGCTATTGTTCTATGAAGAAAGAAGAAAGGTTCACTTCTTCAATATCCTTTTCTCTAAGATTTCACCTAGCAATTTGCTAGGAAACATCTGAGACTGAGACTATGTCGTACTAACTTTACTTACAAAAAGGAAATGCTAAATGGTCCTCTATGCTGTAAAAAGCCTGTTATAACGCCTCGAAACAAATGTAAATTTGGTCCTGAAAACCCTTATCATTAAATAATGGCAATAACGTATAAAATCGCTAGACATTGTGAGTGCTATTTAACACACTCATCACAACTTTAATACCTGGAGTGCCCTAGTTTCGTCAGACTTGAAAAACCCAACTCATAAGGTGTGTACGGTCCCCTTAGTGTTACCTGTTGGTATGAAAGGATAGAACATTAGAAAAATAAAAGAAATGCAAAACTTTGTGCTACACTTGATATTTTTATACCTTTACTTACCACAAGGCAAACATAAAAAAACAAGTATGCCTACAAATACGTAGCATCGGATTTGGCCATTTTGCACTTAAACATGCAAAATTTAAAATAACCACACCTCAACATATAATTCCAACGCGCTGTGCCTGTTACGTGTCGATGGTAATTGGAAACTAGCAAGCTATCAGTTACATCGTTAAAGAACACAGAAGATTTTTTATGCTGGCTTGGACGCCTTCCTCTACTCTTTTTTCAAATAAATGTATTTTCTTTTAAACTGTCCATTATTTCATGTTTCGGTTTCTTCCTCCGATATCTTCGAGCTCACACGTTCAGTTAGGAATTGTGCATGTACTCACCTGGCCGTCAAAGGCTACCAAGTCCAATGGAATTGTCTGCGAGGCCTGAATTTGCCATGGTAAGACAACAACATGTAGTAACAGTGACATTGACAATCAGAAACGCATAAGTAGAAAGGCTTGGTGTGCGCAAATTAGAGAAATGTGACGAATTGGAGGTCGCACACGAGATTCAACTTGAAACATTTCGGCTTCCGTGCGTTTCTTATAAGAGATTTGATTGACCTACTTTTAAATTTGATAGCGGTACGTCACGATTAACGATCAGGATGACACCTCCCTTCTATTAACTGCTATCACTCCTCGAAAAAGTCCCTATAATTCCAGACTCAATAACTTACGCAAGTTTTGAACGGCCCAAAGCAAGAAGGTCACTCCTTTAGAAACTTAAAGAGATACCAGATTCTAGAATAGCAAATATATCTGCACAGGCCCGTAGCCAGTTAGTAACGCCAGAGGCGGCGACCCATTGGACTAAAATGGGCAGCAAGCTCTCATATTTTAAATTCTCATACGATTGTAATCTCATATATCACTTCGCATTTTTTCAGGGATCATTGCGTCCCTACGTGCCCATAAGCTACTAGGGGCCTGCGTAAGCATAATGTTCAATTTTATACATACACCTCAAAAGAAATCAGAGTAGTCATTTTGATCTTTAACGACTGCATGCGCACTTCGCTAATCACTGAAATCCGCAAATGCACAATTTGTATTTTGACAACACTCTGATGCACAAAGATCACATCAGTATTCTTCGCGCAGTCAGTTGTACTCATGTAATCTGCAATGCGATGGGCAAGTCTTACAGCTACCTCCTAAATGCTTGCGTAACTTGTTGAACTGTATACTAAATCTACGAGGGGCCAATTACTGATAGCGCCACCATGTTAAAAATGTAATAGATGCTACACCCGTTAATGTCTACGTGTGTAAATCGCAAAGCTTAGGGGAGCTGGGTGGGGATGGGGGGTGCGGAGAGATGTTTGTATTTTAAATTGTAAAAGCTATTACCTTAACAATTTCGTCGTCAAAGTCTTCATAGCCCAACTCTTCAGAGCGAAGTGCACCTAGCTGTTGAACCTCGGCCTCCATTTCCCTTTCTTCTTCGCTATCGTCGTCAGGTTCCAAACTTGCTAGTTGCTA
>JAAAKM020006971.1:76460892-76474828 GCA_010016025.2 Alatinidae sp. Z8VKAUB7J3 | reverse complement strand
TAGGTAATAACGAAAACAAAATGAGAAGTAGATACCAATGGGGAAGCCAGTAAGACAGTTGGGTTACAAACAAACAATGTTTACCTTGACAATCAAGACTTGATTTAATATGACCTCTCGAACTGCTTGGTTTGCTTCTGCAGTCCAAGTGCCATGACGAGGCCTGATGTGAGCTAATTGGCATTCAATTGCCTACAAACGAAATACAATAATTTGTAATGTTCTCACAGCAAAGTATAACACGACGGGCGACCAAAAGCAGCATTTCGGCTATATTCATTAGTATTTTATTCCTTAGTTTCCTGAGATATGTATTTGCAATTTCTGCTATTGTTAACAAATGAATAACTAAGATTAACAAAAGCAAGGAAGGGAAAATCACGTCCAGAAACTTAATGGTTGCACCGAAATATATACCCAGCAAACTAAAACCCTCTCGTCTAAGTTAAACTTTCACTGTACTGTCATCGAATTATACAGTAGCGGTGTACTGTAGAAAAAGGGAAACATAGGTAAGCGAAAATGTAGACGACACAGACAAGAAAGGGATGATATAGTGAAAGATTTGAAAGAAGATACAACAAAAGTAGCAAGAAAAGTTGAAGAGAAACATATAAAGAACATTACGTATTTTCTCGTTATTATTTTTCCTTATCTTGAGGAATAGGATTTACGACAGAAGGGCATGCTCATCAGAGTATATAGCATCAAAAACAAAATAGCACTTAAAAGCATAGTGACAATCCGCAACAAATCTAGATCTAAACATTCACATACAAACTTCGCTGATGTAAAGATCAAACCCGTGAATAGGACTCAAACATTCACTATTAAGGAAAAATACTAGCTAACATGAGTATTTTATTGAAATGGTCGAAGTAAAAGGCCCTAATGTGACCTAATAAGGAGCGATTTTATCATTGAGGCCTCTCTCTCTGGGACAGATGAGAATCTCTGTGAATGAGTTAGAAACTACGTTGGCAAATCCGCCCCTCAGCTACTTTCACTACCAGAAAAAACGCAGGACGATCGTGTAATATTGTAATACATTCTAGTCTTACGAAGTTACACGTAAACATTACCTGGAAGGGCAACTCGAGAAATTCGTTTGGGCACTCCCGAATTTCATCCATACTGACTACTGAACAATTACCATAGTCGACGAAGAATACCTGTAAGTAGGTGAAAAGTTTCTTCCTGTTACTATCATAACATTTAAAATGGGCCATCGTCTAGGTTAAACATCTAACAAGCGAGAGATTTGCTGATGACTAGTTTAAATTAAAGGCAAAAGATGTAAGCTATGGTATTATCAAAACATACTGGAGTAGATCTTGAAGTAAAATCGGGACAGTCTATAATGAACAAAGCAGCGTCGCTTACTGTAATAATGCTATGGCAGCAACGCAACCTAAAAGTCGACGCAAAGTATTACTTCTTCGAATTACCTCATTTTGCTCTCCTTTATGAAACACTTCAAATGACACTAGACGGTGTTACAGTCAATAGCGTTGATGGGAGGTTAGTTTCTGCTATGCGTAAACTTGTACTTTTCCAATTCCAATTCCAAACGCATTCAACTGCGCCTTACAAACAAAGTTTGTTCTCTGAACCTAATCAGCTGTCTTTTTTTGGTCCACTTATTTGGGAGTGTAGACGCACGACAATTGTAAACGGCAATTGTTCACTTATAATAACTCGCAATGTTACAGTTTTGCATGTTGGAGCAAAGTGGTTTAAATACCTTGCTGAGGAACATAGTAACAGCACCGGGATCTTTTGGTTACGAACAAGCCGCTCTAAACATTTTGCCACGCCCCCTGGATATCACATTTCTAGTCATCATCGGGAGATCTTGGTAACCAGGGGACGCGTCATTATTGATCAATAACAAATGAACGGATTGGACACTCAATGATAGAAAGTACGTCACTGCATGAAGCGAGTTACGTATAAAGATCTACCTGTACACGTCCACCACTGCTACTATTGTCCACAATGGTTTCAACACGTGCGCGGTAAAATTCATCATCATAAACTGCTAGGCATATCTTCCCAACAGTGATATGTCCTCGGCTCATATTCTAAAACAAGACAATAATATTACACTTTGAAGATCACTGAGCTTCGTTTATATAACACAGAGGTAGAATCGGGGAAGGGAAGGTGTTATGATCAGCCGTATCGATAAAGAGAGAAGAGCCAGCGTGTTACTAACGTGTTGATTCTTTGTAGAATGAGATTCATCATACAAGTATTACAAAATTACAACTGATTATGTAGACGAGGCTACTTCCATATTTGGAATACTCATTACAGAAGGTTTCACTGAAGCTGCTTACCCTACGGGTACGTTTAGCGCTATCAGAATTCAGTCAATAGATTCATCATCACTTACTGTGCCGCGTGATTGTAGACCCGAATAGAAAGAGAAGGTGAAGTTGATGCTCCTTAAATAACATAAGAAATGAATTGTAATTACTTATGACATGACGTCACAGCCGTTTACGTAGTGAAACATTTCTGATTTGTAGTACCTTCCGCTTAGCGATTGTCCAATTCAGTAATAATGTTAATGATAAAAACTTAATGAAAATATCACATGCAAAGCCGTGCGTTTGCAGCTATACTTAATACACAAGCGTATCCTAAAGATTAAGCGGCGATCAACTGAATCAAACTATCGTAGGTTGCAAAATGCGTATTCCTAAACGTCTGCACGTTTTCCAGACTTTATCATCAATCACTTGCGCTCCACACCAAGATAAATGAAAACGTATAAAACGATAACATTTTTACTGTTACACACTTTCATTACTGGTTTGTAAATAAAGAACACTTGTAAAAACTTTGAAGTTACCCCGAATGTACTGATCCACAAAAAAACACATACATTTCCACTGGTTTCTCTATGAATCGTGACCCTAATAATAGTAATAATTGGTCATCGCCATGCGCAGCGCAGAACCGTAGTACACTATAAAATCAATTATGACGGGAATGCTTGTTTAAACTCATTTTTGTATCGTCAACACGAAACTAAATGCTACGAAATTTGTAATGAAACTTCAACCATAAAGATAGCAGAAGAGTTACGCTCAACAAGTCAAAAAAAAATGTTCATTGTCAGTGGACAAAAAGGAGCTGCGCGAGTGCAGGGGAAGCATTCTTTGAAACCAATACTGAGAAAACAGAACATAAAATACGAATAAGGGTAAGGTAGTACGAAAAATAGGGTCAGATATCAATATAATTGAAGACCAAAATACCGTTGTACGCATCAAGAAAACCACGAAAAATGCGTCAGTATTACTTACTGAGAAATTGCGACCGCCCATAGCATTAATATTTTCTTGCAATCTTCGTAAAGCTGTAAAAGTTTCTGTTTCTCCATAATGTGCCCAGAAATGCCCTGCGGTGATGATCTAGGAAAAAAAGAAAATGTAAATATAACCTTCTTATACACTATTTCTCTATCAATAAACCCATGTATGAATGTATGTATGTATGTATGTATGTATGTATGTATGTATGTATGTATGTATGTATGTACGTATGTATGTATGTATGTAGATGATGTGATAATACATCGAAAGCTTGGTTACCAAATATATCGTTTTATATGTTCAATTTGAATCTTCGACATGTTGCCAAGCACTTAAACTGGTTTTTTTCTCCCAACTATACCACACCGTCCTAAAAACTATCTGATACCAAAAACACCGTAAATAAGAGACTAAATGTAAACACTGAATCTTGCTTCAGTCTGGTTATTTTATCTAAATGTTCATTTGATACTGAAATCATAAATGTATGTAATTTTTAATATTGAATTCGATTAAATAATATGCTGAAAGCTAAAGTGAAATACTCTTTTCTTACCTTCTTGCGTCAACAAATCCCATCGAGTACAGTGATATTTCGGCAATAAGAGCGTAGTCCGGTACCATCATTGCAACTGTTCTGAATAAAACCTACAATTAATAAGAAATTAAAACCATTATTAGCATTGGTGACTTTCACGGCCTCTTTTTCAGTCAGAGCTGCCGAGAAATAAACTTCTGGGCTCCTGAAAAACAAATTCAAAAAAAAATTTCTTAAACACAAATGCAGAGACAAATTGCTTGACATATACGTTGACGAATCGGTGTTGTAGACGAGCCAGCGATTTTCATAGTAAAATTATGACTAGCTTTGATAGAACACGTGAGTACCACAGGGGTCGCCTCCAAGTTGCCTTTTATTTTCTCAAAAGCAAAAGCCGTAAGAAAGTCGGGAATAGTAAACATAATGGAAAATGGAAAGATTTTAAAAATCGGTACAGTAATATTAAGTCAAGAAAAGAGTTTTTAGTGACATGGTTTAAATTTTAGGCAATCTCCCGGTGCATTTGATATCTGAAATTTACTTTGATATCTGAAAGTCAAGATGGAGATGGCTGTTTTCTGAGCAATTAAGTAAATTAAGAGCACAATGATTAGCTTGAAGACATTTGTTTTGTATATTTTGATTATTACTGGCAAGGTCTCTATACACTGATTAAAACAATGTAGAAATGAGCGGGGGGAGGGGGGAGTGGGCGCGAGGTCAGACCTCTTATAAAGAGATCTTTCAAAATAACGCAAACAAGTTGGAGGTTACATGCTAAAATAGTGACACTGCATTTACCTTTAAATTGTCCGGTAGCTCTTGTCTACCAGCGTACCCAGGGTTCATGGTAATAAACATAGTACACGTGGGATTCAGAGCCAATTCAGTGCCTTCGAATATGAATTTCTTCTCCTTGGCAGCTATGGCCTTTTGGATAGTATGAATTTGTTGAGCAACCACTGAAAGTACCTTTAAAGAATAAAACACAGAGATCCGATGTGCTTCTTTCAATAGAATGTTATAGGACAACAAAAAAATTAGGAGATAAATTAATTGGTAGCGCTAGTAAAGGAAATTCATGCATTTCGTTTAACGTTTCAGAGGTATTGGAGTTTTTGTGTCGATAAACGACCGCCGCTCCAGACCTACTCTGAATATGCTTCCAGTCACCAATATCTGAAGCGGCCCACAGACGCTCAATGAAAATTGACAATCACGAGGACAGACCTTTACTGATGAAATTTCCGGTTTCCCCCACAAGATTTCATTTTATTGACAATACTGGCTCACTTCACTTGTGCCCTTCGTCCTGTGCGGAACAGCTATCCTCGGAACTTCAAAGGAAACACTAAAATATCGATCACGTGCTACAAACCACAGACATCCTTTCATAAATCCAAATTCTATTAACACCTCCATGGTGCGAACAAAATTATCAACGGACCGTCAATAAATATAATGATATAAATATCTGTTCAATGCTTCAATCATCGCCCACAGACGATCAATAATGTGATCAATTTACACCTTTATCAGTACTACTGTCAAGATTATTGCGCGTCTGTGGGCCGCTTCAGACATACTGCCAATTAATAAATATCTACGATACCGTGTTCAATCTGGACGAAAAGTAGTGGAAGCAAATATTTTCTGTTTTAGAAATATCTTAAACGAACATCTTAAAACCTTCACAGTTTGAGTAGCCAAATGTTTGTTTCGGTTGGAGATTTTTGGAATTTTTCACTACTACTACACTATGTCCGTGCACTAGGACAAGGATGCGATTGCATCACAAAAGTCTCACTAAACTCGCTAAGCAACAGTATTGGAAAGTACGAGGTGAATGGCAGCCTACAAGTATTAATTACATACATTAGTACATATCAATGATACTGTTGACTTATTACGAACATTCATACATTACAACGTCAACTTGCTAGAGTCCCTCGTTTACGAAACATGTCGCATTACAGTTGTCTCATAATCACATTCATATTCACATTCACATTCACATTCACATTTACATTTACATTCACATTCACATTCACATTCACATTCACATTCACATTCACATTCACATTCACATTCACATTCACATTCACATTCACGAGCAGAATTCAAGCTAAAACGGCCTAGATTATGCGGTAGCAACGACGTACGCGGGACAGTATTTTTCTACAAGATAATACTTCTACATTTTTCACCTACAAAAGGACTTCCCATCATCAAATATGCTTCTAAGTTAAGATTATCAATGAAAAAAAATATTAACACATCTTGTATGACGCCTCCAATGGTATAGACATTTTGCAGCGGTATTACAAAAAACATGTATTAAGCATGTCTAGGCCATCGTGTAACTGGCGTCGTTATGACAAAATGAGCGTATCAGATTTAGCCGCTTATTGGGCAACGTACCTCCAACTCAATTCTGTTGAACTCATCAAAGCAAGCCCATGCTCCAGCTTGTGCTAGGCCTTTGAAAAATTTCCCCATTGCCTTAAAATCCAAACCATCCGAGCAATTGAATACGACGCACTGTAATCAGAGAGAAGAACGGTTACAGAAAGAAAAATAATAAAAATAAAGAAAAATATTTCTCTGACTCTAATGTAAACATTTCAATACATTTGTTCCATCGCATTTCTACTTACCTTCGAAGATTATGTTAGAAAATAGCATCTATTTGTATTTGTATTTGTATTTATGAGTTGAACATCAAGTTAATTTAGTTACTGCTCTGCTGGGTGTGAATAGTTGCCATTCGCACAGTCCATACCAAAGTACATGAACACAAAAAACATTTAAGTATCTTGTAGGCAAGGTAATAACATAGAAGAACGTGTGTTCTTTGGAACAAGAGTCTGACAATGACAACAGAATCACAAAATTTCTATAATTCTCCCATATTATACCTTGCGATACCATCGTATGATTATGAGCTGATTTATGAACGAATAGACTTCCCGACACACCAAAGTACAGAAATAGGGAAAGGACGACTGCAAAGAAGATCGCAGTAGGAAGAACATTCCAACACCCAAATAAAATCAAAAGCATGACAGGGCCGTTTTAAAAGCAGGTAAAGAGCGAAGAACTATATGCTATCAAATCGATTGCGTATCCATTGACAAAAAATGGTTAGTAGCATTGGTCAAGACATCTTTGCAAAACTCTCATAAAGCAGCATCAACCTGTAGTACGTTTGAGCCGCAATCCAATATAAGGTGAATCCTAGAAATAACAAAGCATAAACTACATTAAAACTAAAATGTGAGCGTACCTGCTTGGCCACTGCTTTGGCTAAATCTTTCGATGTCTCCGTTTTCCCAGTTCCTGCTGGTCCCTCTGGCGCACCGCCGAGATTTAACTTCAAAGCCCCCATTAAAGTTCTGACATGGAAAACACATATGCACAAAGTGTACGAAAGGGAAGAAATTGCAAGTACAAATGCGGCTTTCAAACCACTGGCTTACGGCAGAGCGCGGTTACTAATACAAAAACAAGCAATTAAAGGTAGAAAGTAGAAACAAAAAAAAATGAGGCAAAGAAGGAGAAAAATAAAAAAAAAATGAAAAAAGAGAGCAGGAATGAGATTGATGGGCAAGAAAGAAGAGAAGAGGGCAAGAAAGGAGAAAAACGAGAAAGGTGGAAATGAAAGAAGGTAATAAGAAAGAAGGAAAGAAAAGGTAAGGGAGAAAGGCTCAATATACTACAGTTACCAAAATATTACTGGTCACGGTGCTTTTATTGTAATTTATGAGTTTAGCATATATTTGTTTTTAAAAGCATAGACGAATAATGTTATATCTTAAAGAAACTGAAATGGATTTTTTAACACAGTACATTGATTTTGATAGCCAACTGCCACTTACTGTCCAGCCTCTTATGACTTAGAGGATTAGTAAACGGGCTAGAAAGACTCAAAGAATCTGTACAAAAGCATACTAAGATGGCGATTCCCTAGAGGGGATACTATTCCCTTGGGAGATCCAGATATCTGAGAGCTAATTTGAGTTCACGAGTAAATCACATGTGCATAGACTAGGTCTGTAGACCAAGATAGCGATTTCCTCGATCTGTAGTTTACTTTGAGTCGTGCCACGATCTTCCTTTACTAGAATAAATTGTTTCGTTATCTTTAGTGTCCATATTTTTGTGGTTTCCCACAGAAAGCACACTGTCTGTGTGTACTGCTTAAATTCATATTGCACTTGGAGGTTTTGTGATGTTTAAGCAGGAACGATAACGAGCATAATGATACGTCTTTAGTTTCTTCAAGTATTCGAAATTGGCATTAAATTGACATAGAAAAGGAGAAAATACTACCCAAACATATAGTGCTGTACATTAAGTTTGGACTGCATAATGTTAACGACATGTAACATTTTGGTAGGGGCATTGATTCACGATTTTGACGTAAAAGGCAACGAATTGAAAATTTAGTACACCTTGGTCAAGAATTAAGATTTTTTTTATATTTACCTGTAACACCGATCTGTTAAGGGCGTGATGACTAGACGGCCTGAGTTTCCCAGATACTCGTAACCATAATCAATCTCAGTTGTGATCATTTTCACTTTAACTTCATCATTTTCAAAATAATAACGCAGCTGAGAAATCCACTGGAAGTCGTTGACATTATCAATCTGGTCTTCCGCCATCTTGGCCACTACATCACGAGCTGAAAACGAGACAAATATAAACTTTTGTGAATTCAAAGAAGTAATTTTCACACTACATCGACACACTAGTCCTTGATGTGTATGAATAACTTCCCAAACTTGGTTGAAGGCGTAGTGTTCGTTACGCTTATGTAAAGCTTATGCAGATCTTTAAATCTTAATAACTGTAAATTAAATCATTAGCAAAACAAAAATTTATGATATCATACGCTAAATGATGGATGGAGGTCTAAATAAGAAGCTTTCGTTTTCAAAGAAATGATTACATTGATAAACTTACCATGGACATCAATAACAATTAAAGCACCAAGAGTTATTCTAACTCCTTTGCCAAGTTTCCCTCGTACAAGAGCCACGATCTCATCTATCTGTGTGTTGCATTTCTGGTGATACTTCTACAAATACAGAAGAAAGACGCCTTATCTCTATGATTTGTGATAACAACCAACAATTTTGTTTTGAGGGTTAGTGATCGTGTATGTATTTTTCTATTCAAACGGTCATACATTACCTTTAAAGATATGCCAACAAAAATGCGGCTATAACACAGATACACATGAGTACTTGTGCACAATGGATGTTAACGCATTATTGTAAACATAAACAGTAGAGAGTTTTGGATTCTAGTTATGGAATTGGCTGTCTTATCAAAATAAACTCTAGAGAAATAGAAAATACGTCACCACCAGGGATCGAACCCGTGACCCACGCTTTCCCGGCGTTCGATCCCCGGTGGTGACGTATTTTCTATTTCTCTAGCGTTCTTTTCAAAACTTACATATCAAATACTCTCTTCTCGATAACAAAATAAACTCCTAATAACACCGAACAAAGTGAAAGAAGACTAAAATGAGAATGTTTGGCCTAACATCTCACCCAGCCTAGTTAGTGACAAAGTACAACCCATAAGTAAACATATTACGGTCGATTTACATTTTACCAAAGGGTTTGCCAGCTTGCTGCTATTTAAAACGATCATGCCTCCGGAATTTCTCGTTTAAATATAAATATACGATTTTAACAACGGAAAAACTCCAAACAAGTTATATATTAAAGTTTATAGACTGATTGTATAATAAAAAAGCGATAAAGCGTTGAAAAATATAGTATTTACCTTCAAACCATTGTGTCTCGGAATTGCTTCAGTTACGTCGGTAGTCCAGAATATACTGCTTACTGCGATTACAACCTAATATAATTATAAATAATACATTAAATTTCACACAATGAATAAAAAAATTTAGATACTATACTATGATGTATATTTTAAAATAACCTCAAACTTATTACTACTGCCAATGAATTAGTCATCATTATCATCATGTCAGCTGTTCAGGCCACTGCTGGCGGGTAGCCTCCACAGTTTCCTCCACGCCTTCCGATCTTGCGCTCTCTGCAACCACGTGCTATCAGCCTTCTCTTCAATCTCATCACGCCATCTCCTCTTCGGTCGTCCTTTAGCTTCCTTCTCTTGGCCGACACTCAGTTGTATTCTTGGCCCATCTGTTGTTTTCCATTTGGGCGAGATGTCCTGCCCACTGGCCTTTTGTGAATTCTATTTTCTCGGTGATGTCTCTCACTTAGTCACACAGTCAATTAGTAGCCATTACAAAATTTTGGTTTTTTAAAAATTAAATGACCTTTGGAATTCTTTACTACTGGAATCCCTCTAGTGATATTAAAGGGTTTTTTTTTTTGGGGGGGGGGGGGTAGGCTACATAAACACTTTAGAAAGAAGTGATCTATGATATTATCTATGATCGTTTCACAAGACACTCAAAAGACGGCCTGTGGTTCAGAATTTCATTATTGCCTTCACTGGCAAATTCGTTGTTGCCAAACACTGTGGTTACAGAAAATAGTGTTGAACGAAGGAGGAAACTTTTCCCAATGCACATACAGGACGTAAGTGTATTTCAGTAAGCTATTGGTAATAACAAATGCTAAGCTGACATGTGTTCTTATTGAAAAACACGTAAATAATAGAAACTTCCTTTTCGTTAACAAGGGACTTCATTTGCTGTCTCAAGGAATGCGGCTTTCCGTGTAAGACGGTAAAAAAATATGTGCAAAGTAACGCTTCGACAGCAATGTGAAAAAATACCCAGAGCACCTGACATATTGCAGGAGCAGTATTGTAGGCAAAGACGTGTTGGAGTCTAAGGTTGAGGGCGGCAGGCTAAGAATGGGTAATTTTTCCAGATTAGAATCTCTAATCAGCATTAAAGTACGTTAAATTTTTCATATCTTTTTAACCATGACTGTTGGGTTAGAATATCATAACAAGGGATTCAAATGTGTAAATGTTTTAGCTTTAACAATAACTATACTAAAAGAGGCGCACCTGTTTAATAGTAATCTACCAGAAAGGTAAGTACTTTGTGAGGGAACATCAAGAGCGCCATCACGCAAGGCGAAATCTATCAACGAATAAACCCATTACTGCATACATGCATGGTTCGACCCCGCTGAGTGCCACAACCATGCTTTTCTCTTCAGCGGACACTAGTTACGGCCAGTGAAAATTTGTGCCATGTTACACTCTTGAGGACGAGTTGCACAGTACTTGAATCGCCGTAAATGAACAATATAATTCTATATATTGTAATACCAATATATAAAAGTATAAAAGTATAAAAGTATAAAAGTATAAAAGTATAAAAGTATAAAAGTATAAAAGTATAAAAGTATAAATGTCTATCTAACTAAACGACATTTTAAAATGGCACGTCTTGAGATTACATTACTCATGCGGATTACTCATGCGGTTTTAGATTTTAAAAAATCAAAGTACTCTAAACAAATAGCCAATAGTTAAACAAATAGTCAAATGGCCTTGTCTTTTAAACTGTGTAAACGTATCACATATATTGCGATTAATCGGTTAGTCAAAAATATAACTAATCATATCTGATTGTTCAAAAAGTACTTCTTGTGGTTTATAGTCCTATCGTGGCCATCGAAGATGCTGATAGAGCAGTTCAGAATCATTAGAAATGAAAGAAGATTGCAAAAAATGCTAGCTGTACGGCCTGCTAGTAGGAGGCGTAAATAATAGATTATTAAAAATAATAAATATACACTGTAGTAATTACATAAGCAAAATATTAACTAGAAACTAAGATAAATAATAAAGAGTAAATAAATAATAGATAATGATAAATAATTAAGTCTTAAATTAACCTCAGAATTTTTTCATAAAATGCTTTAAATTCTTAAAAATGTTTTTAATTTACTCAAACATGCCTGCAAAATTTATGTTTATGGCGCCGTCAAAGAAATCATATAAAACCAAGGTTAAAGAAGCATTTGAACGTAAAACGATAGTTAACAGTTGTATCTCATCGAAGTTCTATATCTCCAGAAAAATGTCTTTGAATAACTAACAGCTTTTTTGAATAATAAGTGCATTTCTAACATAAAATAATAGATAATACTCAAAACATGTCAGTCGCAATTAAATATACTATCAGAGAATGCGTTTTTTCACTCTTTATGAAAATGCCTCGCCTCGACATCAATTACAATCTTTGTTTTCTTCTCTGTCTCTCTATTAGGTGTAAGTTGATTATGAAATGTCAAAGGAAATTGATATTTTGTTGCAAATAACATAATATCGTACTAAAGCTGTCTTTAGTTTTTACCAGCACTAGGGCTGCGAGACGGGCAGTAGGGGAGTTAGGTACTACCCCTTGAAAGCCTTTAAAGAAGCATTGCTTCAGCAAGTGATGCATAGCTGAAAGAAATGTTACGCTTCCTATACAATTTTAGTAGCAACGTCATGGAAACATAAAACTAAACTTTAACTGTAATTTACATATAGTTCTCTATGGTCTCGTACAAGTTTTGACCAAGAAGAAGGGATGTAAAAGTGCTATAGTGGAAGTGAGGACTACAAGTGTATTAGTTGGAAGCTGTTTAGCGCCACCCTCAAAAATAAAGACTTACTGAAATAAATAAATAAAACTACGAGCCGAGTGCTATCACTAACTTGTGACCTTCGTTCTGAAAGCCTCTCACAATCTCTCCATTACAACAGTTAAGACCTGTAAGTTGTAGCTTATGTATACCAGCAGTGGCGTACGCAGTATTTTCCGAAGCTGTAAGGGCATGCCCTATCTAAAAGGTCACCCCCACTCCGCTTCCTGTATTAGATTTCAAAGCAAAATGCCTATTGAATCCCATTCTTACGGCAAGATTAATTAAACAAGGACTGTTTGTATCACAAATATGTCCATCTTCACTTAAAATTTTAACATTATTTCGTAGGCTAATATCTCGAATTTGGGACAGTGGGATCTGATTATAAGGAATATTGTAGTTATTAGGAACCTCATTTATCTAAATGTGTAAGCGTCTTGAAGCAGAGTAAATATATTTTTACTACATCCCATTTATTATGCATAAAGTTAACAAAATCTAGCCCTGAATCTCTTAGTCAGAGGCCACCTAACGTTACGTGGGTGTAGACACAAGCATACACATTTTTGTTGATGAACACTTCAACTAATATTTTGAGAAATGTCACCTGACTTGAAAATAGGAGAGCAACAACTCCAAACAATGGCAATGGAGAAAAAGGACTTAGGAAATATTGCTAAGAGAATCTAAGCAACATACCCCGAGAGAGACACTGTTTCTAAAAGGATAAATTGATAATGGACGATATCATTGGCATCCGTTATTCATCGGACAATTATCACACGTAACGAGTTGCTTTACTTATTCCACAGGAAATCAATTTTTTCCTGCCAATAGTTTGAAGAAGAAGACGATTTACATGAAACAATATCAACGAAATTATAATCATAAAACAACAAACTGAAATAAACAAACTTAAACAAACATCAAAAACCTTTACAATAATTACTCAGTAAAAATCAAAAGCTCGTCAATTTTGGGATAGGAAGGAAGCAGGGGCACGGCCAACCATTTTAACAGACAATAACAATTATCAAAGCTCGCCTTTTTCTATGATTATTAAATTCTTTGACATCACAATAGTTATTATTTCCAACTTCTTTAAAGAAACAATGATTTAACGAGAAAAGTCAAAAATTATTTTCCGGATTCTACATTTATATATAGACATGCGAGATATATATGGACAAAGGTAAAGCTAAGAACGAGGTTTTAGTTATTTAATGATGCCTTGAAAGTGGCCACTAAAAATGGAAAGATGGCTTCTATGAAAACTCTATTGAATCTTGACAATGTAGCATTTCATTTACCTGTAATCCTCAAACTCTACTAGTTCCTCGATAAGATTCTTGAAATAAGTCATCGTATTGTCCCACGGTACAGTCAATATTATTGTACTTGTTGTTATAAAATTCATGCCAGATATCCAAAAGCATCATTGATGAGTGAAATCTGAAGAA
>JAAAKM020006971.1:76428458-76443123 GCA_010016025.2 Alatinidae sp. Z8VKAUB7J3 | reverse complement strand
ATACAACCATCCGGACAAAGATTGCCAGCTTGTAAGCAGTGACCAATCTAGGGTATAAACGACTAAACCGAAAATGCCCGTTAGGCCATAACGGCCTTGGTTACCTGGTAGCAACGAAATTTTTAACACAGTCTTTCTTAAATGCTACTGCGAAAATGACTACACCGTAGGAGGTGTCACGCAAGATATGTGTTAAAGAGTTTTGACAAATTAAATTAACTAACAAGTATAATTGGTAGACAGAATCCTTGTGTCGGTGATAAGTCCCTAAAGGTAGGAATATTATAAGCATCTAGTAACAATACTGTGCTGAGCATATCGTTGCCACCGCGTAACCAGGGCAGTTCTAGTTTTTCTTTTAGTAGCGTATGGTAGGTTTTGGCGACGTAAGGGATACGAGCATTTGTAGCTATTACGTGAAGACACTTTCAAATCAGACGTCTGTGAAATTCACACTGTTTTCTAAGATGGTGAGATAGAAGTTATGTAATGACTAAAACCTGGTTCACATGCAAGTAAAACCACCTCTCTAAGAAAACTGCAGCCGAGAAATCGAAGATGCTTTATGCTCCGGTTTCTAGTATATCTATAAATATTGGCCTAACCCAAAATTATAAGCCCAAATAAGCAAACGTCGTCCCCGTCAACGAAATTCTGGGGTGCAAGGCTCCGTTTTGGTTATTTGCGCTTACAACGACTTGGTTGGATATGTGAATCAGCAGAAGTAAAGTAAATCGATCGCCTTCCTTGCTGCTCGTTTCAGACGTAGCGACTGATTTTACCTGCATTTGAACCACGCTTAAGGCCTGGCACTATTACCTGTCAAGCCATCTTACTCACAGGCATGATGTATTGATGCATGTTAAAGGAACAAAACGCATCTGTATCACATTACATTGTTTTTATTTGTGGTTCTCCTCTAAGGTATGACAAGGAAACAACCGGATGACCTCTTGATGAACACATCAGACATTTTTCGACAGATGCAACAAGAGAGGTAATCAACCAGACATATTCATGTAAAATTATGTCACTTAACGTTAGAGGATTCCCAAACCACTAGGCAATCATATGCGTACACCTGCTCATCTCGCTAAGGATCGTTCCAAATTTGACTGTTTACTTTCATGTTTAGGAGATCAGATTTTTTCATTTAGGAGATCATACAAAAACGGCAAATGCTCACCATACTGTCTACACAAACTGTCCATAATTCTCCTCGTCGCTTTATTTAGGGAATTGTGCACTATTTCATAATATGCAGAAAAGCAACTGTTCAACGGACTAGAAGAAATCTTAAGACAGCGTACTTCTCCATTAAGCACGTGTGGTAAAACCATACTAGTTAACATGGCCTCGCTTAGAGCATTGAAGCTTAGCCATAAGGCATCAGTACTACCAAGCATAGCAGAGGTTTAGCCATGAACTTATACGTTGGGCTGGGTTAAGGGGTGCGAAGGGTACCAAGATTCAGCTTTGCTTCTCGGCCATTTGGCAAATGATAATTGTGATATCTGTTTCATCGAGTACACAATCTTTCCATGATCTTTGAAAGGCGGCCCTACAGGGCAGTTAGGCCTGTCTCATGACTTGCCTCTCTACCCGGTAGCACAAATTGAGGGGCATTGCTCTTTAAGGCCCCAGCTACCTTTATTTATTAGTTAGCCTGTTTGGTGGTTTTACTTTTACTTCTTTTTTTCGTAGAGAAATGATCGATCGTGCTATACCTTCCGTCGATTATGGGAAAGGATGTATGTATGCACGTTTTTACTTTAACATTAATTTCACAGACAAATACGTTCACTTCCTTGAATCGATAAACCTAAATTATGTTTTTGGCTTCATCTAATGCCATTTACAACTGTCAGGTTTGAGTCTTTTTTTTATGCGTAGCTTTATTGCATATATGTAAAAATTCCGTTCTGATTATTTATGCAAACATATCATATGTCACTGCGGCCACACCCAACTTATGGATTCCCCTCCCCCCACCCCCTAGGAAGTGGGAGTGGCCTAGTGGTTGACAGAGTCTTGTAATTGTTTGCATTTAAAATCTTCAAGTTCATCATCAGCTCAGGAGCTTAACGATTTTCTTGAACACTAGTGAAGATGAGCTCACATTCTTTAATGAAACGGTCGAGTATTGGAAAGGAACGTAAATCGGTAAAGAAATTGGACAACTGTGTGATGGCATAACTACACATTAAGGGCATGAATATTTTCATAAGATTTACTTTACATGTACCTTCCTTAGACGAGCATCTTAGAAAAGCGCTCATTTGAATTCAAAGGAGAAGACATTGCGTTAACGATGTAACAGAGCAGAGTTCGTGTTTAAAGTTATTTAGATACTGCAGGTGGAAGATAACTGCCATCTACATGATTTAAAGTATTTGTTTTGAAAATCTAAAAAGAAACTCTTTCATGAGCGGGACCATGACTCTAATCCAGATCTAGGCTACTGTGCTGCCACTGAGCTATCTCAGTCACCGATGCTTCCATCAAAATCACATTACTGTACAGGTCTGCCTTACAAAGCTTACTTGAGGATGTTGGAAAACGGTGGGAATACAACTCAATTTGAAGTTGCATGGAGAGGCAGGCGGTGAGCATCCCAAAATAACACAATTCAAGGACGATAAGTGCTGAAAACTTTCACGGGGAGTTATTGTCACCCTGCACCTCATACACAGAATGACGTATCAGCATTTTTCTGTATTCGGTTGATGCCTAGTTGATTTGACGTCTATCTTTATTCTTCATTTCACTTATAGCAATTAGGTATTTATCATCATTACCGTCGGTCAGGGTCACTATTCTATCCTTCAGATAGGCCTTAGCAAGTCTATTCCACTCTACCCTGTCCTGAGCTTCGTGGTACCAGTTTGGCCTTCCCCAGTACTCGTGTATTTCGTCTCTAGAAAAATAAACAACGTGTGCGTACCCAGATGGCAGCTCCATTCTTGGATCCATCCCAGTGTCAGTCTTCAGGAGGAACCATAGCAGCCAGTTTCGGCCCCTTCTCCTCTACTGCATTCTGCTATGGCGGGGCCCCTCCATCAAGGAGGCTTCCTCTGGGATGGTACTATCTGGTTGTCTTTAGATCTTTAATTACTTTCTCCCCAGCTGCCGTCGTTGCGTTTCAGCCACACGAAAAATGAAGCCTTTTCGGCTGTCTCTTGAAGATTTCTTACCAAGTGCTTGACTTCTTTATTTCCGTAAGCTAATCTTTTCTTGAACAATTACGTAATCCCTCTGCCCACGAACCCTCGACCTCCCACTGCTAGGTGGTAAAACTCAATCTCCCATCCCTGCTCTTCACACTCTTTCACTATACTGTCGTATTTCCCTGCCTTCCTGACCTCTGCCAGCTTCAAATTTTCTTCCCAAGGTACTGTTAGCTCCAGAAGTAGTGCCTTTTTATCAGCGTCGTTCCACATCACCAGGTCCGGCCTTTGTGATGTTGCTATGATTGGAAATATCAGCACAGAACCAAGATCTACAGCTATTTTCCATTTCCCTGCTCAACGATCATCTAGTGCCTTTCGTCTTTTTCTCCTCTGGATCTTTCATCTGTGACCATCCATTTACTTATAATGTCTAAGGGACACATTAAAATGCTTTTTTAAAGCTTGAACGTTATGAAGGTACAATATTCAAGTCAAAACTGAAAAGCTCGAAGATATTAGACGTGTTTGAAAAACTTGCTGTATAGCGTGTGAGATAGCAAAAGACCATGTAGTTTGTAAATTCACCCGTAATCGAAGAGGAGGTTTTGATTAATATATAATATGATTCATAATAAAACAATAATCATCGCTAATGTGGCGACTAGAGAAATAAAAGTGTGTTAACAACGGAGGTCACCTAGCTCAGTTGGTAGAGCGCACGCCGCGAAAGCGTGGGTCACGGGTTCGATCCCCGGTGGTGACATACTTTTCTATTTCTCTAGTGTTCTATTCAAAACTAATAAAACAATACTGAAAGATGTCACTTATTAAATTTGTAATGTATCGAACCCTAAATAATTTGAATCACTTGCTTATGACTACGTTACATAGAGAGATGTGATATAAATTATATTCTTTAAATAATGCTAAAATCGATCCTATCAAGAAACCCTCGCCAATGTTTCCATATGACTTTATTGCTTCCTAACCAGTCGTTCTTGTCTTTTCTATGTGCACGTGCCCCTTGAGGTTTCATGAAATTTGCCCTTTTCCCAATGAAAAAGTCAGTAACTAAAATCGAGGAAGGAACTAAAATTAATTAGGTTGAAATACAATGTATTGGATATGAAAATGGAATGCATCGAATAAATAGAGGTATATAGAAATAGAAGTTTATGCAATAGAGTTTGAACAGTACACAAACACCAGACAGATTCCTAATGGGTCTTTGCTGTTGTGTAGTGTGTTATCAGGTGTTAGAGTTGCTTTGTTATTATTGAAATGTAAGCACTTGAGACAGTCAGAAGATAAGGAAATTGAAGAGGTAACTGGGGAGAGAGGAGATTGTTCACAGAGACGCGTGTTTGGAGATACACCATCTAAAAGAACATTAATTTCAACTGAAGTGCACGAGGGTCCGAAATTTAAGGAATATTTAGTATTCTATACTTTTAAGTAAGTTTAAATAATTAACAATTATTTATCAAGGCACAGTTTTCCTAATATAATTACGATAATAATATGAAAATTGTCATGTTATTTTGTATGATATATAAACGTTTGTGGTTAAGATTTGAGACGCAGATTGGTACCATTTTTCACACTAGCACAAATTAAGCAAAAAGTATAAGGAGCAAATGTATCTCAAATTATGAGAAAACGTTCCCTGTGCAAAAAACAGTTAGGGAACGGCAGGGGTCTGCCATATCACTTTTAAGTCGTCAAACATTTACTCCAGGAGAGAAGTACCAGACTAGCTATAAAAGTTTCAATAAGAACATCATGCTGAGTACAAACATCGAGAATGTAACAAGTGTTACCATATCTATCGTAAATCTGCCTACGTAAGTTTTAAAGGAATTGAGAATACCCTAACGGATGATACACACCACAAGAAGATTGTTGTTAGAGTTTGTTTTACTGTTAAAGCACGAGTTTATTACATGCACAGTTTGTGCTCCGACCCGATAATTCACGCTTATGGTTTATCATTACGTACATGTAAACATCGCAGCAATATGTTTCAATTGGTAATTGTTGTTCATATATTGACCACTTTAGCCATCATCCTATCTGAATAATTTTAGCTTATTTATGACAGGTTGCCTGCTTCAAGATGTTCGATTGGCATTAATGATAACATGAATGTTTTTCTTCTATTGTGGGTGTGTCTGAACTAAATGACAGAGAGAATGGCCTTCAAATTTATAGTCAAGTACCCTTGATGATGGGAAAATTGATATATATGTATTACATATACAAAACGTTAAAAGGTCGTGTCGTGGCACAAACACCCCGAGTCACGAGATGCCCCTTGGACATAAGACTAAATGGGCTCTTTCCTTTACAGGTTTGTTGAAGAATAAGGCTTTCTTTAAATAAAAGTCGTAACCCTTAAACACTTAAAATGAAACCGTTGGTAGGAATTCTAAATCCCTAAGGAGAGGTTAATAAATTTTGCGAACACGCTCTTTATGTCGATCAATGATTGATGAAGTAAAAACGTATGGCCGTATATTTTTCTGGTGGGTTACAAATCACTTCATTTCACTATGGAATTCAAAATTCTGTGAAGTCAAATGTTCCTAGCAGATATTTAATTAAAGATAGTCACAGATCCAGTATTTTTGCCACTTTGTCATTCTATCAATGTTCTAATTTTTGCCAGGTCCTAAGTTTTAATGTCGGCATTACAGCTTTTAATTATGCACTGGACCATAAATAATGTCTAAAATACTGATTCCCGCAAAGTGAATCAGGCGTGTTTTTCCCCAGCTGCGGTAGAAAATTCGCTTAGATGAAATAAAATAGCACATATGTATTCGCAGATGCTTTCTTGGGAAAATATCTTTGATCAAGTGAGAGACGGTGAGAGAATATGAAACTACCGTGCACGCTAGGTCGTGTATACCTTGTAGATACAAGTAGTGAAGGACATCGCTGTCATTGAATCCTTGCCATAAACGTTACTAATATACCCTACAAACATGGTATTTAGAAATCTGTGCACTTACGCAAGAGATGGTCATACAACATGTTTCATTGCACAATATTTAAGTAAATAAATAAATGACACTGAGAGGCATCTCTTCCCAGCTTTCTTAATGAGAGGGAGGACGAGGCACTGAAAACATATTGACAACTCGATTCCGAAATTAACTGTAGGGTTTGAGCAATTGAAAAGGGCTGCTTGCTTTTGATTGTTTGGTCATGAAGTATACCATTGAAAGATTTGAAGTGTTGTCTAGACCATAAAGATTGTTCTTTATGTTATCACGTTAAGCATGTTTGGAAACAACATCTTGACGGCTGATAGGCAAAGACAATATTAATTTTGAGACTACCTTGACTTTAACACTTCCAAGTTCTTACCTTTGAGAAAATTCAAATGACTTTACCTAAAAGATTAATACTGCGAATTTCACCCTTCCATTTTACGCAGTGCAATTAGTTTATGAAGTTGTTGGTTCAGAGTAGAGTTTTACATTGATTACATAGATATGAAGCACATAAGGAGAAGTAATGGTAAAAGTCATTCTAGGTTGGTAGATAAGTTACATATCTTTTTATTCACGTAGTTAATCATAAATTTGCTTTTAGTAAATTGAAAAATGGAACATTGCAAAATTTGTGTCATTTTATAAATCGATAGAGATAAAGATGAATTAATATAATGAGGTAAATGGTTCTTGTAACTGTCTACTTATCAACGTTAACCGTTCCCCTTGTTATCCTGCTACAAATTGACGATACTGTACAATTATTCGTCTTTTGACTGTGCTTTGTGTTTTGGGCAAATCGCAGAAACATTACTTTCTTCTATGAGTATTCAAACTACAGTCGATACAAGTAAATCCTAGTCATGCCACGAATAAGGAATAAATGGGGCCTCACTGGTCACTGATTCAACTCTATCGCAAAGCACGCTGTTCTACGACTTGTGTGTAACCACATATCAATCGAGTCGAATACGATAGACGACAATAGTAGCACCTTGCTTTGGGGCTATTGACAGATGTAAACGAATTAATATTCAATCTCATTGTCTTAAGGTCGAGATTGCCTATTAAATGGTCTTCATCGACCACCTCAAACTGGAAAGCTAGCCTCACTTGAAAATGTTGACTTGTCAAATATACTTGGGAATAATCTAACTGTACATCGCAGTTTCCATGAATCACTGAGAGTTGGTTTGCTCTATTACTGAAGTATCTAGGCAATGGCATGTTACCTTGACAGTTCTAGGTCATGCAGCTAGAACTATATTCTGCCGTCGTCGAATTTTAAGTGCATTGTAAGCCACCTTGCGCTTTTGCGAGTGCTGTACAAGATTATCGGAATATTTTGGTTTTGAGAACATTTCCTTTGTCATTACCGCATCCACAAAAGGAGTTGATGAAATTTGTTAGAAGAAATTTGCCAGAGGAGATATTGGGTTTTGGTTTCTGATAGTTGCCATTCAAGATGAGGTCGTTAAGGAAAGTTTACCGGGAAAGAAAAGAAAGAAAATATCACACTTACCATGGAGTTCCAAGCAAAGTGGTTCAGGTTAGTTTAACTTATATTAGGATTAGCTGTTGTTGAAGGTGTTCTATTGACTGCTTAAGGATTCAGAAAAAAGAGTTCTACTAAGTTACTTTATTACGTGCGGTTTACAAAGTATATTTTCGCCATGGAATGTTGTCTTGCTGCTGAAAGAGTAACCAATGAAGACATTAAGCATAGTCGGAAACTTTACAAAAGCAATTAAATGAACGACCTGTTCTGCCATATTGCTTCAATAGCGACAAATACCTAAACAACAATACCTATTTCAGAAAATGTCAAAAACTTACTAGTCGGGTTAAGAAAATGACAGAAATTCCCCAAGCAAAATGGTTTCGTAATCTACTCCATATTTGTTCATGTTCCTTAGCACCGAAACGGAGAATACGTAAAAGACAGTTGAATACTGACTATTGTTGTTGATCTGCTTCATAAAATTTTGCAAGCTTGTTTATGGTAATTGACAATGATTCATTAACACAGATGCAGCTGCGAGAAAACGTTGCCCTGCTTTCACACTTCTTTTCATCCAATGACCCCTTTGATCACTCAAAACGTTTACTAGACTTAGAAGGGCAAACATTAAATCGCTGGCAGCATGAACGAATGCTTTATATTTGGATGTTTTCACTGTTGATTCTACTCACGACAATATGTTGATACTCTATATACATTTGTTGTTGATGCCATACCCTCCATTTTCATATCTTTTAAGGTTTTAAGGTTTAAGTTTTTATTATTAAAGGTTATGGACAATCCTGATGATGGGGAAAAGAAGACGATAACGAGCAGAAATTTACGTCTGTTAATTTACATATTCCACTGATTACATTTGCTTTCTAAGTGTGTTTCGGTAATAAGGATTCAATAGTGATAATCGACTTATAAATCGTCTAATAATTCGGTAAACAAGACCTTCAAAGGTTTCTGTTGATTAGTGGTAGTATGGTTGCTATCGATAGTCTGCTAGTAATATAAATCACAAAGAATTGGAATGATTATCTAGCTGACATTTTTATGCCCTTACAAGTGATAACAATAATTTTCTTTTGAAAAAATAACACTGCCCTTGAAGGTGCGGTCAGTCAGACCAGACATGGAGTCAAACGAAATCGACTCCCTGTTCAGTTAGTCCTTTCTTTCATTTTCATTTATCAGGCAACTGACTAGCATTTATTGATCACTCCTACTTGGCTTTTTGTACGATTAAAGTTCACAGATCACCTAATTATAATTAGATCATTCTTAGTTTTGTTTTAATTATCTCTATAAAAATAAGGATTCGGATAAATAATATTTCAGCGGCATTTTGTTGCCTATACGATCTTATTCTTTATCTTCTTTTTCTTCAAACCTTTAAACTGAAAAGATAAAAAATAAGAAATAGAGAGAGAAATAAATGAAAAAGGGAAAACACACCAGTGGAGATATATATAAACAGAACTATCAATTTTATGTACCTGGGTGTTCGAGGACTATCAAGCTTTCAATAGCCATGCCTGTTATTTGTGCATAGATTCTTTCCCCATTTTAAATCCTCGGCCCTTAACCTATGCACAGCATTAAAAGACTCAATCTTTTTGTTCTGCTGAAAGTATTTTCTGCCAGGGTTAAGTAATACAGGAAAAAGGATCTTATTACTATGATGATAACCTTTATTAGAACTAAAACCTTACAATAATTATAGTCTGTTTTTAGGTACCAAAGCTTTAACGGCTGCCTGTTAAAGAAAACGACAGATTATCCACTAGTGTATCCCGTAATTATGAAATTTTATTTATTACATAACTTAACCGTACTAAGGGTAAGCCCCTTTTCTGAAATACTATGGGGGTGGGTGGGTGTGTCGCGCTGAGGAGCTCTTAGATGTTTGAACTGTTATAACATTTTCAATTTGGAAGATTTTAATCAAATTTTTTTCTAGTAATCTTTTTGAATTATTCACTAAAGAAACTGTTGCTTCAAATTGTAAAATATTTGCTTATTTTGGCGAATTTTTGCAAAAAACAAAAAGTCAGTGTGAGATTATGAAGGTTGGATAGACGTTTGTCCTTATAGATGGCATTGAATAAACCTGCTGAGGCAACAATTGTCAAGAAAAAGGCTTTCAGTAATTTAAAACTTGTAAAATATGATTCTTGAATTTGACTAAGCTTCTATATTGTAGTCCAAAAAGTCAGGTGACAACAATTTCAATTTCTACGAACGAGTATTCCAATCTCAATTTCTAAGAACAAAACCTCAAAGGTCCCTTGCATCCGCATGACAGTTTCTATTGTTATTTTTCGCGCCAATTTTGCTGGAGGACAAAGCTTACAGTGTTGTACTGCGTTTCGCACTGCAACTCCATTTTCAGAGTCAGGCCTCGAGTTGCTTAGATATCACTATAGGTTATCGTCGAATTTCGTTATGCTGTCAGTTGACAAAATGCAACCCCTGGCAGTTGTGTATTTAACACCTTCATGCCACTTACTGTTGTCTAAGGAGGGTGGAATGCCGTTTTTCAGGCGTTTTAAAAAATTGTCCCTCCTGAATTTGAGGCCTCGAGTTGCTTAGCTTGTTGCTTAGATTTTGGACCAAATCGAGGCCCCACACTTAAGCAACTGAGTTGCTTATTAAAAAAACCCAACGTGTATCAGTAAATACATAAAAGTCAAATGAACTTCCTTCTTGGTAACTTTTTTCACTTTATTACTGTACGAATACAGACGTCCTATCAACAATACGAAGTCGACTTATTTGAAAGTTTTAAAAAATTACATACAGCACGGGAAACAGTGACCACTCTAACAAGAGTACTGCACAGTACATGCTCGTTGACCTACTTTCCCAGAATCCTAAAATTTACCTAAATTTCAAATAACCCATTGGTGCCATTTACAAAGTCGGTACGCCCAGAAGGGGTTAGGGAGTACCTAGAAGCGAATGAAAAACAGGAGGTGTAAAGTGAACACAGTCTCAAACGATTTTCGGTCGGATGATGTCTAAAAATAATATATAGTATATTTTGAACACTTGCAGAAAGCGAAGATGAGAGCTGCCAACATTGCCAAATAAACATCAAGATTGATTGCACAATAATTATTCGATCAAATACGTTATTTCATTCAAACTTATTATACTTATACTAATCGAACATTTTCAAACATTTTCGTAGTTCTGCAAATTAAGGCGTTACATGTTCCCGCGTTTTTCAATTTCATCAGAAACGTGCTCGCTAGCGAAATGTCGCGTTGTGATGAAATTAGCAGAAAAGACTATTTACAAATTGAAATTACACGCCGTTGGATTTTAAAATCATTTTAGGAGCAGCGTCAACATTACTTAAGAAACGATTTGAGAAACTCGAGAGATATGGATAATACCAGTTGACAGCTAAATTATCAGTTATTATTATTTCATCCAAGTGAGCGACGAACAGGACTTTTAGTAACTTCACAGACGTGTTTTCGAGGAACAGCTTATAAGTCAGTTAGGAGCTTGTTGGCAACATGGCATTCTGACGAGTGTCAAGAGTGTGTGTACAATGTACATGTACAATGTAAATATTTAACCAAAGTTAATATCTGAAGTATTGGATAAAAGACATGGCAAAATTCGGCCCGATATATTGATTTTTGCATAGAAACATACTGATAATTGCTAACTTGAAAGTTAGCCAATATGTAGGACAAAAAGTTTTAAATGTTCACACTTAAGATGGCCGCTGAAATTCATCCCAGACTGAAATTTACTCTAGAGGATACTTCTTAACCGTATCTTACAAGCGGGGGGTGGGGAGGGAGGCTAGTAGGCCCGGGGCTACATATTTCAGCTCATACCAATTTCAAATCAAATCTTGCTGACATGCGTTGCATTCCCAGTTGACGCCATGTTTGTTGATAGCGTTACTTTGATACATCAGGTTAGTAATACCTGAAATTCAAATTTCTAAAATATATCTGTTTACATTTGTTCTTCACTTTGGAAGGAAATGAAGGCGCAGTGAACTTGGGCACAATAGCGGGATGAACTAGGGAAGAGTGGGTCATACAAGTTTGGATATTTAAGTGTATATGCTTTTTGAACTTTCCCTCTCTTCTTGCCCCTCCCTTTAATTCGCTACCTTTCTTGCCTGCTTGACCTTTTTGATCTTAAACTGTTTCGTCCGTCATAAAAGATGGAACATTTAGCTATGTACAGTACTGGCCAACACGTTTCTCTGCATAAAATCTGCGAACGTAAAGTGTGTTTGTCTCCACGATTTAAACTTAAAACAGGTCACTATTTTCAGTGGCATTTTGGCCATAAGATTATAAGCAACGATTATATGGCACTTAAACGTCTGAAATGACTGTGCTCAAGCAAGTACATTTCTCCAGTCTTTTGATAAAATCTCAAAGCAGTCTACAATAAGACAACAACTGGAGTCAATTGTTCCCTATTCCCTTTATATTATCTGGACTCACGTTCAGGCCATGGAATGAAAGGTTTCAATATTTCACGTTGCCGGTATGGCTTTCAAAAATTTAGAAATCTTGATACTTGATACACTCGCGTGAACATTGAAATCCACGACGATAGTATTCTTTTAAAAACCAAATACGATTCGCGATTGCGAGAATCAACCTCTGTGCAAAAGTATGTTGTCATTTGGAGTAAGACCTACTCGTTGGAGTGGGAGCTGGCTAATGGTGAGGGCCTACGTAAATAATTGACCAGACACGCCAGACTGTTGTACGACTTTGAGGCTGGTTGACCGAATTAAGCAGTGTGTACCATCTTTTATTCGCCAAACATCAACTCCGAAAAGGAAACAACAACCTTGGGTTTCAAAGACCAAAAACACCACTAAGCAATTTGACTCAGCCAAAGGGCAGCACTTGCTTGAGAACCCAGACTGTGCCAAAGTGTACATGGACGATTGCTTTCATATCATAGGAAAGGCCAGGTCTGCCTTTCATTTGGCCGTACTGGAGTCAGTCCACATAAAAGCTACAAAATCTTTGCTATGCAGACAGAAAGAATTCGTTTTCTCACTAGGCCTATTCTATTAATCTTGTTTTAGTGGATGCTGATTGGTTCAAAAACACAAGCCATTCCGGTAGTCCAAATTCTGATTGGCTCTTTCAAAAATACAGTTGGCTATACTCTTTCACAAACTTCATTTCGGTCATTCTGACGTTAGTACTCTGAGGAGTGCCAGACGAAAAAAGCTTTTGAGTGTGCAATTTTTTCGCTATTTCGTGCAATATTCTTGATAACCGTTCATATTACATACTGTTTCATTACTTGCTATTTGCTTACAGATGCAAAAAAGGAAAGGAAAAACCCCAAGCTTCAGACTGGCATATATCTCGACGGTAGCATGACCTATGTGATCTTCCTTATTTCATATATTTGCATAAATTTTGCAACCAAACAAATCAATTCCCCGGTTGCAGTATTTCGTTTTCTTTGATCTTCTGTTGAAACATAAACTCCCTTCCAAGTGCTCACGTAAAGCGTCCTGATACAACATTCTGATTGGCTTGTACGATGGCAGTAAAATATGATTAACCAATCAGTCTAGTTGCACTTTGGTAGCAAGTGTGGCGCAATAACCAAAACCAAAGCAAACATGTCGGCTTGACAGAAACGAATGAGGCGCTTAAAATAGCAAGCAGGAAATAATTTATTCCAACACTAATAAAGGGTACTTTAGCATTTTCAGAATCAGTATAAAATTGTGATTCGCATGATATGACAGAAAGCTCCGTGTTATTTAATTCAAGGTTACAAACCACATACAACGGGACTAGCACCGAAACATTTTCGTTTGAGATTACAAGGGTTCCTTATTACCGTTGGGTTTAGCGATAGGGTTTAGGAAGAGAAAGAAATTGTGAGTAATTTTTTATTTCTTCTTGATATTTTTAGGCGATTATGACAGAGAATACGCAGGAAGCAATTAGTCTTTCTTCTTCGCTTTAAGCAGAGAAGCAGAGTTTTCACCAATGCCGATCCAATCAGACGTGGACAGTATTCCTTTGCTGTCTTTCGCGACAGTGCATATGGACCAACATCTGGAAGCGGCAATGATTTAATGATTTATAAGATTGATAAACCCCCATATAATGGCCAAGTAGGTATCTCCAGCTCGCTTGGAAATACTTATGTGTCACCTACGACTGGCTGTTGTGTACAGAATTGGTTTACTGGAGGCGCTTCTCCCTCTGATTTCTACATCGAAGTTCTCTATGCAGATCATAACTGATTCAAACGTTTAAAATCATGAACTAGCAGGACGATAGAGAAACCCAAGGGAGTTTTTGTTACATGTATGACTGCTTGCACAAGCCTACTTCCTGTAACGATTTAAGATGTTTACGTATGTGTAGTACCGACATGTTCCTATTTAGGGTGTTTTTTGGAAAATATTGCCTCAGCTATTAACACCAATTGTGCTATCTATGTCGCTCTAGAGAGATTCTATAGACTTCGTTACCGCGCGGCTTAGTAACAGCTACGGAAGCACGCTGGTATTACATAACCTTCCAATACACCCAAATAAATGGCTGTTTTGATTGGCGTATTACCATATAAGTAGCTACATCACGATCTTCAGAGATTGCTCTCCATGATGTTCTTTACAATAGCGTTCCAAACGTTTCTATCCTGTGCTGCAAATGGATAGTCGGAATGTGCGCTAATGTAAAGTACAGCCATTCGCAGTAGTAAACTTCCTCGCCGCAGCCACGCAGTAGTTACAGCTCCAATATGATAGTTCACTTGTTAAGCTTCACTGTTTTGAGATTTCTCCTTTACGAACACATCCAAGTTGTTGGTAAGTGACATAAGTCACTCTTTATTTCAGTCAAATGAATAATCATTAAGATTTATTACAATTCGCTAGGAAAAGTGAGCATCTGTTTCTGAAATGTGCATACTTATTTTAAACGTAGAAAGTTACAAGAGACGTTGAAAGAGAT
>JAAAKM020006971.1:76415273-76428358 GCA_010016025.2 Alatinidae sp. Z8VKAUB7J3 | reverse complement strand
TGTAATGAGTATTGGAAGATGAATTGAGTTACAGAATTTATAACACATTTGAATTCTTAGCTAGAAAAATTGCAAAGCCACTTCTGGATAGAAAAGCAAACTGTAATGAGGTGTCTTTGTAAAGACCTCGGGAGAAAACCATACAGAATAGTTTGTAGCAATTAAGTAAAAGGAGGAATCCAAGAAACTGGGATACTAGCCAAGGGAAGAGATAACAGGAAAAGGAATAACAATAAATAGAGTTTTGAAGAGAGCTGACCAGCAGTAGCACGAACAACGGTTGATGACGATGACGATGATGATTATGATGATGATGATGATGATGACGACGATGACGATGATCATGATGATCATGATAATTATGATCATGATGATGTTGATGATCATGATGACGATGATCATGATGATGATGATGATGACGATGACGATGATCATGATCATGATCATGATGACGATGATAATCATGATGATGATGATGACGATGATGATGACGATGATCATGATCATGATGACGATGATCATGATGATCATGATAACTATGATGATGATGATGATGATGATGATGATGATGATCATGATGACGATGATCATGATGATGATGATGGTGATTACAATGATGATGATGATGATGATGATGATCTTGAGATACTGATGATGATGACTATGATGAGATGATGATTATGATGATCATGAAGAGGACGACGATGACAATGATCACATGCCTACCACTATGATCGCTGCCAATCTTCGTACTCAAAGACACTGACTTCCCTAAAAATTTAGCAAACACTGAAATGAAGATGGCATGCAGTGATATTAATGTTCAACGCATATTTTGCAAAACCTAAACTCTGCTGACTGAAGTGAAAATGTAATTGATCTGTAATTGAGCGTATCATTTTCAACTTACAAACTGCAAATATTAAGATTAATCAAATCTTACACATGAAAGAGATACCAGTCAAAATGCGTAGTGCCCTATTTTCGGTGCTACAAATACCCAATTTGCACACTCTATATCCGTAACCAAACAATGAGAGTCTCTTTTACCACCGGATAACATTATTGCGACGTTGATATATAAGAAAACCACGTATATGCACTTAAATTCAAGGGATGCCTAATACTTCGCCAAGCTTGGGGGTTTCCGGACTTCATGGCGTGGTTTTCGTCATTTAAACCGGTCTACATTGGAGGCCTGGGAAGGATTGACGTATCGAATATTTGAAGAGTTCTGGTGCAATATAGTCTACTTGTACCACATATCGATCATTAACGAATCACAGGTAGTACACCAGGTATGACAATTCCACTTGCAGACACCTTTGGTTGTAAACACTCTGCCAATCCAATTCTAACAATTATCAACGTAGATTTTCTTTAAAGAACAACACGAAACAGCCTTTTATCAGCAGTACTAAGGAACTGCGGTTATTCAATAGGATACATCTTCAAAAATACTATTACAACTATACTTTACCAAAGTAAAGACTGGACTTTAACAGTTTTTGTAATTAACAGAAAAATAGACTACTGAAGTGACGAAGTCGCAAGAACATTTTTTTAAAGAATCCCCGTTGTAAGTTCACCAAAAATGTAACCCTGGCACCAAATACCAAGGTACAATTATAGCGTTTAAATTTTAAGCCGACTGTAAGAAACGGTCGTTTGAAATTGCTAATAGGGACATTTTAAATTTTGCTCATTTCATAAAATCATAAACAGCTAGGCTTTGATTAGCACGAAATAATATATTTCGAATGAAAGGTGAATAGTCCAACGACAAGTTATTATAAGTAAAACACCAAAAGTAGACACTTTATTGACAACGTTTCGTCTAACAGACTTCTTCAGGTCACTACTGAAAATTGGCTAAACTAGAATATATTTTGTTAATTACCTAAGCTATGACTCTCAAACATGGACCATATGTATGCCAGAGAGAAGACTGCAAAGAACGCAAAATATTATCAACCTCTGATAATCATTAAATTGTGATGTCACACTCTATAGGTGAAGATCACCATTCCAAGTCTCACAGACAAATTCTTCCCTAACAATTTAATTTTACATAATCATTATAGTACATGAATAAGCATGCTACAAGTAGGAAATCCTTACCTTCTTTTTCACAAAGTTTTGATCTTTTGGATAATAACAAGGTGCATTTGCGAAAGATATTTTTGATAAAAGATTTCATTTTGCTGTGTGATGAAACATACTTATACATTCCACCACCTTTTCCATGCCATAAACGGGACGGTATCAACTTCCTTAAAAATTAAAAGAAAAATATCAATTGCCAGTAACAATTAAATAATTAGTCTCGGAATTAAGTATCACTTTCAAATTTCAAATGAGATGAACACAGAGACGAACCGGAGAATAACATCAGAATGAAGAAGGCAAAGAAGAGTAAGACCAAAGAAAAGATAGCGAGACGAAATAGACAAACCAAGCTGGCACCAATGAGATGGATATTGCGCAGAATCGACTAGACTGAAGGAATTTGTGGAGGCAACCTGCCAGCAGTGGAATGAATGGTTGATGATGATGACGATGATGATGATGATGATGATGAATGTAGTTTGAGGTTTATACATATACATGCATATATGTATATACTTATATATAATCTATCAATGAGCTACACTCTACCAGTTTATCAAATACATATAATACTCAAAGAGAAAAACTCCATTTTAATATCTATATCTAATATCTTTATCTAATATCTGTCTAATATTTATATCTAATAGCTGTACCTAATATCTATGTCTTATATCTTTATCTAGATTGGGTGACTTTCATCACACGACGATTGATCACGCGACAATTGATCACCCGACTATTCATCACCTAAATACGAGACCAAGGTGTTTTCGGTAACTTTGGTGAAACTGACATTTCAACAAATTTAAAGCTGTGCAGGACTTGGCCTGCAAGTTGTTGTAATCTGGTGGAGTAAATAAACAAATTAAGACGATGAATAGTCGCGTGATGAATCGTTGCGCGATGGATTGTCGCGCGACGAAAAGTCGTAGCACGCTTATCTAATTACTGTATCTAATATCTGATACACCGAGTTCAAGGAAAGCCTTACTTTCTGCATTTATAAAAACAACCTTTAGCAAGATGATGATTTAGATTTCACTGCCTATAAAATCAGAAAGGAATAAGGGAAGGGTCATTAGCCTACTCTGTAAACTATATTTATGTTCCTCTTTGTATGTAAGTGACTGTGTGATTTCATGATCCCTGCATATCTCTACAGTTACCGATCTACAGAACTCATCCATATATGTATATAAATGATCAAGATATATCCCGATATATAGATGGGTTTGCTTTACGTGTCGACTTTTCTACTTGCAACAGTAATACGCCCTAATATACTGTCTCGAATGCTTTTTCCCAACATAGATGTCCTTCTTTTCTTGGTCCTTTTCTCTTTCTCATTCTCATCATTTCTGCTGTTGCTCTCCTAGCTTCACTACCCTCTTACATTGCAACAAATGTCCGTCCCATCATTCTCAAGACTCTCATCCGACTTATGCTGTACACTATAGATTGCATAATAACATTAATTTGTTGTCTCTCAGTGGCTACATTTTCGATATTTACATTAGAGGTTATTCACAACTGACATGCGAGGATTTGATCTTCTCCGTCTACATTTGAGACGATTCATGCGTTTTTCTTCCTGTATCATGCTTGCTAGAGGGATAGTAGCCATGCATATGTACCTGACAATAAAGTTTCAATGTGTTGCAACCATGAATAGTATACTTAAACGGCAGAAAGTTCCCACAAATGGTGTATGCCATAACTCTAGCTTAATTTTAAAGCTACTTATCCCTATAGATGCAAGGTAAAACAAATACTCTTGCATCCTAACGAGGCCTGGAAAATCTGAAAAAGTTTGGATCTGCTCTCCGCACGTGTTTGGGATCACTTCTAAAAGTGGATCAGTTTACACTTTATCTAGAAATGGTCCCTTGTAAATCTTGGAATCAGATCTGAACTAGCGAGCTTTGAAGAATAATACCTTACATAGAACCGAATCGACGAATCGGAAAAAAGGCCCCTATCAAGTAATTATAAAACTATTTCCATTGATGTCCTTTTCCGTCCCAATCCTTACAAGTTCGTAACAAACTCTTCATCTTAAAATATGACATCTCACTGCAGCTCGTATTATAATGGAAAGTTCCGTTTCTTTGTCAAATCAAATTTTATATTTCAATTAATAGCTTTGAAATTCTTGTTTTTCATTCAACACTTTACCATGTAAAGGTAAATATGTATTCTATATGTAAAAGTTGAGGATTCATTTAATTGCTATTTTGTGAATTTCTCGTATCTCGGGTCGTCCGTAAGAGGGGTTGTATAAAAGAGTAAGGGCAGTTATTAAAGGCTTTATCCCTGTAATTTTTGAGGATCCAAGAGGCCAAAAGCAAACGAATGTGGGTAATATCCTGTATACGTACCCCTGAAAAAGAGATTTGATTTACTCGAATCTGATTCCTAATAAAAAGCTTTTCACAGTATTTAAGAAAATCAGTCACAATAAAATCCTTAATAGGTTGCGGATCCTTTTTGGACCCAAGAGTCCGTCATAGAGGACGTACTTGTTAAACCTGAACTGTACAGTCTTCAAAAAATAAGGTAGACTACGGTGATTGTCAAATCACGAGAAATTTGTTCTTTATTGCTAATAGAAAACTGTAATTGCCAAATTGTGAATAATTAATTTTGTCGTTTGGTTACTTATTAAGAAAAAATGCTGCATTCTTCAAAAGTTGGAAATTTTTAAGTCATGACTAAATAATGGACAGAAAAAAAATAGACCACAAAGAAGACCAAAGTTAATATCACACACACAATTCCAAAGAAAAATTTAATTCAAATGAAACTAGAAATAACAAAAATGAAATTAGAACCCCAAAACTCTAAAAACATTGATAATTGAAGTGACCCCTGAATCTCCAGTTAATGGTAACCCGAATTATCTATTTTTATTACACATTTCTGTTTTAATATGTTGCTAGCTGATGACAATTCTTGGAGAATTGTTGTTGAACGCTGTTAAGTTGAAGATACCTTTATCTATCAAATAATACCGGCATAAAGTAGCATGCTTTCGTACCCACAATATAATCGATCAAATATGGTGTAGTTACACAGATATTTTTGACTCAACTCTTAATTTGAATTGAAAGCTAAGCATAAAATTATGGCAAGTATACAAGTATAAGTAAGCTCATGTCGCAAAATGTAGTAGGAAAATCAATGATGATACCTCGTCTAGTCTAAAAATGCTTCCATCCGAGGCGACCTGGTGGCCAGAGAGTGTCCAGGTGTTATCAATAGTAGCACTCAATCTAAGATTATAAGGATGGACAGCTTTCTCCGACGTCGCTGTCAAGTTTGCAACGATGATAATGCAGTCTCTACAAATGAAATGATTTTAATACGAAATTTAATACGGATTCTAATACGGACAACGGATTTTAATAAATAAACATCTCATTTGTATTTTAAACACCAATGCAGCATACTAATAAAAAAGGTAAAAATTCTTTTGGAAAAGAGAAAATTTCTCTAAAATGTTTCAAAAAATCTACAAGTTGCAATAAAGTATACATTTATTTTCATTGTTGTACTTGTGCTAAGTAAGAAATGGTTGTGCTGAAAATATCCTTGTTTACATCAACAGTCTACATGACCTACTGAATAAACCACAAAATTTTTAGGTCACCATTCGCTTTTCAATTTCTCAAACTACCTGCACGTTATTAATTCATTCATCGTATCATCCTCACGGTGTAACAATCTTTAAAAAAACTAGGCTATAACGAGGAGTAAATTAGTCTGCTGAATGAGCTAAATAACTACGATATAAAGATCAAGTGAGTAAACCTCAAGGGAAAAATTAAAACAGTGAAAGGAGAAGTCATCTTAATTGGGCTTTGAATGAGAGCATCAGTTTGGGATCAGATCTTTTATAGAGAGAGTAAACTCAGAGAAGGCAAACACCAGAAAGCTAATGGGGAGGGGTGTTAAACAGGATATTTCCTGAAACGACAAGGCTCGTAGATGGTCAGGAAGACATCTCTGGAATTGGTGAGTCGTCTGACTCGAATATGCTGTGCTACATACATCAACCAAACTGACAATTGTATAAACCGACAGATTTCAGGAATCTTGTTCTTTCTTGGGAAAAGGTTGAGAAGCACCAAGAGGGGATGAGAGCAAAGCATGCATATGGGAAAGTATGGAAAAGCGGAGGAATAAAGCTTTTTCGTACGTACCCTTTTTATAAAAAATGTAAACCTGTATAGGATAACAAAAACTTTTGGATCACTGATGAAGTGATGAAAAAATCTCATGAGACTTAAACAGAGTTCTTAAAGTTACATTGAAACATAAATTGATGAATCTAGTGGGATAACCATTACAAGTAAGTAAATTACGGAATTTCATAAGTTCAACATAATGTTCAAAATGAGGGTTGGCTGAGGTAAGAACAAGACATTTCTTACAATTAACTAGAACAAAGCTATCAAACTGTGAGAAGACTGGTAAAAGCTGGTTTACGATAAAGAGTAGTATTAAAGGAGCCATGGGAACAAGCCCTAGGCAACCTTCACTAAAGGTTTAAACATTTTCCATTCTTCCTTATCTCAACTGTGAACGAAATATTCCAGTGTTTTAGATTTTAAAATCAAGTAGGACTAAAATAAATGCTTAAGTATTATAATAATAACTTGGAGTTATGAATCTTGCACTAACCTTTTGAGTGTACTTACCCTACTTTATATCTTGGAATTCCTCTATAGGATTTTAGTTCCCTCTTTTTAATATCTAGTCTTAATTTGGATCCACTTAGGTGAAAAGGTTTAAACTCAGTCTTGAATTTGCTGTACCAAAAGATATTGTCACCAGCAGAAGAATGTAGATTGACAGAGAAGGAGGCATTACCGGTACCGTTATGATTTATGAGCTGAAATGTTATACAACAGAAAATAATTGATTAATAGTTATCGTTATGAGGGTATACGGAGAAGCACGTTCTTCCTATGTTGTACCTTTGAAACATCACAATTAAAAAATAAAGTAGGTCAATTGTCAACAAAACTTTTTTAGTAGATAAAACGCCAAATAAGGAAAGTTTAATGACAACGTTTCGCCTTTTCACATACTTCATCAAGTTACCTACAAGTTGTTACTGCAAATTGGCTCAACTGAACTCAGAGACCTACAGTACAGATTTTAAAGTTGAACTCGAATTGCAATCTTGTACATAACGTACCAAATTGTAAGCCATCTTCAGACTTAACAGAAGTTTTTCAGACGACCAAACGTTATCAATAATCTCTACTTGGCATGTTATTCAATATAATTTGCCGGTGGACTATTCTTCTTTTTATGCATCAAAATTTGTACAACAATAATGACAGAAAACTTGTAACTTTTAAACGTTTAATTTTCAACAGCATACTAAATTATTTTCCAGCTATGTTATATACATTCTAAGTGTTATATTTCCATATTTATTATGGACGATTTGTTGTAACCAGAAGCTGATAAGCAAGTATAACGCAAATGTATCTGTCAAACAAACCAGTAAAAATATTACATAACCATCACTGCTGAAAACAGCCATTGTAAGATATTTGAATAGCAATTGTGCAACAACAATCTTTTGACATAAATAAGGCTACGATGCTCTTGCTTTCAAGCACGTCACAATAGATGACACCCTTTTACGTGCCGGCTTGCACGGCGAAATCAACAAAGTAAAAGTTGCAGATAAGATCATGTGCAGTCATAGTTACTTTAAATTTGAGTGATAAACTTGCGCATTTCATAAGAAATGCGTCGACCCTGGGCGACTTTTCTCTGTTTGGTTCTGACTGATGTGTTTGTCTGCTAAGGCAGTGTTTATCAAGGGAGACTCCTGGACCCTCTTTACCGGGTTATCGAGATTCCAATAGGGGTAACATAGAGGCAAGGAGTACCAGGTGGGTCAAAGGTAAACCAAGGGGGTAACTGAGACATTCTACTAAAATGCTTTTGGTAGCTAAAATACCCCTACAAAATAATTGGTTTCGCGAAGCTATTAGCATGTTCCATCGTTTTCAAGCATCGAAACCTCGGAAACAAACAATTGATAAATACATGCTATTTCCTCTTTTCTCCCACGATGCTTACAATTTCGTTTTACACCTGGTAACCAAGTTAGGAGTCTTTAGTGACAGTCATTGCACGTTGTACTTCTTTAAAATTCATGGAGAAAAACGATACACGGTTCTGGTGCACCTAAGGGGGTAATTTGAATTTTTTATGTACCTTGAGGGGCTAATATTCTTTCCAAGGTTTAGAAACTCTGTATTAGGCGAGAATTGGAATCTTGTTTGGTAATGGAAGAGCAGATAAGAAGTTGCCATCAGCTCGCTGTAATTCAGTGATACTCCCCTTACTTTTAAACCCATTATGTATTATTTCTCTCTTACTATGATCTGACAATTTCATTTCAAACTCTACATGGTAAGTTGGTTTAGATAAACAAATACGGGGAAGTCTACAGTTAGCAGGAAATGTAATGTAATGTTTGGTGTACATACCTGACGAACCTGTCGACATCCAAGACATTATACAGGCATGTAGTGTAACACATCCTACCCATCAAGACCTCCGTTGTTTTATGTCATTTAAAAATTCGAGTTAGCAGTAATTTTTGAGAGAGCGACAACCCATTAATCGCAATCATTTTGAAAGAGGGAGAAGACAAATTTTTTTGTATTAAGCCGGCTAAAATTCCAGCTATCAAATGTAAGTAAAATAAGATAAAAATTTTGGACATTCTGACAAAATGCAAGCGTTAGAAAATAGGAAAAATGGTACAAAAAGGAATGATTTTTCCTCCCAACTGTCCCTTTATACCACAGTTTTGTCTTAAGAACAGTGGAAAGCGAAACTCACCATCACGCGGTACGTTCGATTGACTTTACTATAAACGATGTTGTTTGGCACTCTACTATCGATATCAACTGTCAAGTTATATGATATGTTATTACTATCACGTCTCCTTTCAGGCAAAACGCTGCCGTTAACATTGCTCCCAAACGCCACTGAAGGTTCCATGATTCTTCCCAAGTGGCAGTTTACTTCTACAGATCTTGAAAGCATAACCGCGTCTTTGTATGTTCCGACGAATGAACTTTGGAGGGAAAATGTTATTATATCGCCAACATCATAAATAGCCGTAGGTTTATGCGATGATGTAAATCCAAAGATATCTGTGTAAAAATTTCAAAAGAGTAAAAAATGTGCTAACCGTATATGGAAACATTTATTTTCACAAATATTTGATAAAAAAAGTACAATAATCAAAGACGTTCTGTATACAGGGGGCGGGAATGTAAACAAGACTTTAGAGTTTTCGTAAGTGAGAAGAAATCACTGCAAAACGTCCCAGGTAAATATGCAGCCATTCAAATGTATAGTTGAGTAAAATGTATGTTACCTCGAGTAATTTCTCTGCTAATACCTGTGTGCGTGTCAATAAAGTATTAAATACTTATTAAATACCGATCCATTGATGTTAATTTCATAATCAGAGTTCATAAAATATATTTTTGTTTTAAGGATATAGTATCTTAGCTCGATATACAACATTAAAAACCCGTTTAAGGTATTCTGTTGAACTGCTATGCACAAAATATAGCACAAAAAATTGTCTATTTGCAAATTCACATCCAAAAGTGGCTCTTTAAGGTTATTTATAATTTTTACAAATATTAGTTTAGTTTTCGCATCATCTAGAAACACATCATCTTTTAACAAGAGTCCTTATTCCGCTAAGGCTGTTTTTTCTTTTTCTGTGGTTGTTGTTGATCAATTTTCGAAGAGCAACTACGAAAGAATACTAAAGTGATAGCGTCGCTAAAAAGTTTTTCAAGTCCAAAGTCCAAAGTTTATCGGATCTGTGACAATAAGGAATGAAGTAGAAACCTGGTGACAACTGAAAGCTAGAGACCAAAAGAGCACGTGGCCGACAGCGACGAAAAATAATGGACGAAATTTCACAGGGGCTGGAGACGAGGAAAAACACACAATCAAAACGGAAAATGTAGCAAAAGAGTAGACTGGAGGACCTTGAAAATCGACGCAGGGATTCATGGCAAAATATGAATATTTTTTTTTTTTTTTTTAAACTCGATGCCTTTATTGGTGATCTCTTTACAAAAACTTTTCCCGCTGTTGTCACCTGGCGTAGTACATGGGACAGCAGGATTGCTGAATAAAAAGTTTAGTTTTAGGCTCTAAAATCCTAAGTTTACCAAAAGTTTAAATTTTGTCGCTAATGGCAAACGTTTGAAGAAAACATCTTAGGACCGTAAGGATAACCTTGTTGAAAAATTTGTAGCGGCCAACTGCGCAAAAAAGATTGGCCACTTCTTCGCTATACAGTTGTCACATTTGAACGATTAGACGTCGAGACTTCTCACGAAACTCAGGGAGTCTCAGAGAGTATAGCGTCAGGGAGAGTATGGCATACTATTACATTAATGATGTTCTTGTAAAAGAAGGGGCAATTGACTGCTCACTCTCTTGCTGGCACGAAGAGTGTCAACAAAGAGTGTACATGTTAAATTCATGTATTTTTCATTGCATGCTATTTTGTTGTAACTGTTTATCGTACGTTTCTCATATGCTATTTCATTGAAGTCAAAGGACAAAGATGAGTCAGTTTCAACTTCGCTTAAACTGTACGGCCAAACACTAGCTCAATGGTATACAAAACAAAAACCAGAAACAATACATCCCCTTTCACGTCTTTGTTTCACATAGGCGATTATCTGAAAGCAAGGTAGGCAGTACTACACGGAAGCCAAGATGTGCTGCTATCATAAGAGTTCTTATCGCGACATATCATATGTAAATTTTTTTTTGAGTGGCAAAAATCTGGGGGGGGGGCATTCTCAATGTTTGGGGGGGACATTGCCCCTGAATTCCCCCCGTAGCTACGGACCCGGCTGTGTGTTTACTGCTCTTAAATTCCACTTACAACAAACTGTAGAGTCGACAATGGCCACCGTGATGATACATTAACAAATGATTCCATTTTGACACCAGAACTAAAAAGAATGTTAAAGAGATTGACAATGTGGGGATCAAATGTTCTTCTTTTTGTCAGTGGGTACATTGTCAAAAAACTTGCCACAGAGATCACTTGTAATCACTGTCTACCATCTCTATTCAGTGCAGATTGTGACCATAGCTTCATCATTGTTACTTCTTCCATTCATTGTAAAACATATGGTTGTCTCACTGTAGCTTTAAACTCAGTTCTAAAGGTGGTTAAGTCAACAGATAGGAACATCAGACCATTTCTTGTATGGTGGCAGTCCTTTACTGACAAAGAAAATAAAGACACCATAAGGAAAGTGTTACTTGTTATAAGATACAGTTAAATACTTCATTACTTTGAACACTGAGCTGGACAAACATTCAAAAAGAGCCACATACTGGACGAATGTGCAAGAGATAACCACATTGCAACTTATAAAATAAATTGCTGAAACTTACATTAAAATTGTGGTGCGTCAATTTAAAAAGTCTATATATACAGATTGGATTGTTAAAGGTGGGAATGTAAAAGGATCACATTCTAAAGACATATGATCCTGGAGTTTCTTATGAGGCAACTTTGGTAAACTACGCTGTTTACAAATGAATACGTAGGGCTATATATCCCAAAAGGTCCCCTCTGTGAACTTCATGAGTGCATACAAATTGCACACTAATATTTCCTTACAAGATGGTAAATATATGTCCTTATTTCAGAGGCTCTTAAGATTGGACAGTGCCTCGCAGGCAATGCTAGTAAGAACAGCAACAGTCGAGGTTTGAATTTTGCCTCATTTCAAGATCGAGGTTAACGATCAGATTTGCTTCTCTTGGAACAACATTGAAGTTCACGTGGAGCGTCCTCGCTGGGCTAGAGAAGGGTTGTGGGATTAGCGGTCTTGTTCAAGGGAAACATCATGGCAATCTTTAATGTCAGGCATTCTGTTGTGACTTTACTTTGGATTTGCATTTCCTGGAGTAGTCATGGTAAGCAGTAGCCTAAGATTCGTTGTCATACTTAGACAATAAGTAACTGAACCAATAAAACCTACTGGTATATCTCTACACCAACAGAACTAACGAGACCACACTATGCTCTGAGAAGCAAAATACACACCATGGACGTGTAGTAGGCTATTTGTTGATAATAGTATCCGATTTCAATCTACGCAAGCAGAGGGGGTGTGGCTGCAGTATGAAAACTACAGATATTACTTCAAATAAAAATTTGGTGCAGTAGGTGGGTAACTTAAATTGTAGGCCAGGTAGCGTTATTGTAATATTAAGAAGGTGCTTGTGCGTTTTATTTTCATCGTCATCAAATTGCTTCCATTAATACTTTTCGTTGATGTTTACCATCAGAGCTTATTATTCAGTGGTGACACACTTGTACAGTATTAAGTTTATCAACACGCGAAGTTTGACAATAGTATCTAGCAGTTTTATGCAGAAAGTGAGGACTAAAGTATCAACCGGTTGGCAGGTTTCTTTGACACTTGAAATGAGATACCTAGTCCTTTGCGCACCTTTGTAAATATCACTACCATGTTACTTGTACTAATTGTTTGTGTCAGATTTCTTTGTTGGAATTGGATTACGTTCCTCATTTTCAAAAAGTGTTCACTACATTTTTTTATAGTGAAATTGTATGAACACTAAAGCCAACCAAATCGCACTTAGTTAGAGTCTAATATCAATACATTTTCACAGAATAAATGTGTAGATTGTTTGTGATCATCAAGGGGAGCTTTTGAAATCGGAAGATTTGGTTTCACAATAGCCTGTGTTTACTCCTAACAAACTTTTTCTTGCTGACTGCCTTTGTGATTTGTGCGGAGGTGATTTCGGCGGTGAGCTTATGCATTGGTTATTTATTGTTTGGTTCTTCCAGTGGAAACTGTTGTAATGGCACCTTGGGGCTTTCTTTTTTAATTCACTGGTGATAT
>JAAAKM020006971.1:76399564-76412385 GCA_010016025.2 Alatinidae sp. Z8VKAUB7J3 | reverse complement strand
GTTTCTTACATCTATATATAGTTCTATACTTCTTTACATGTTGAAGTGTCAAGATGATGTATAAGAAAAAAAGAGAAGGCTTGATATGAAAAAATATTTTGATTAGTATTGCTAGGAAGGGTTCACTTGTAGAAAAGCCCATTTGATACTCTACAATCTCTGCAAACCAATCAAAGGAATCATGGGAACACTTCTTGTAATTTGTGGCCCTAGTGTATGAGGTAATGTGTTATGCTAGGGTGTATTACTAGAATACTTCATAAAAGGATACAAGTGCAAAAGCAAGCCAGAAATATTGTAAAACACTTATCATACTTCACTGTGTATGCTAAATTAAGTTTTACTTTTACATTGCCTTAAGGAACAGGAATGTAGCTTGCTACTCATGTATATACAGTAATAATGACAAATACAGTTTACAGGAAGACTCCAAGTGGCAGTAAACAGTCCAGGGAACTACATTTGCTGGCTGTCAAAATACTTTGTTTCAGGCTTGAGTGACTAGGATTAAACTACAATCCTACTCTTTTTTGAAAAGAGTAACAAATTTTCTGAATTTAATTAACTTTGCATTGAGAAATGGTTCCTCCATAAGCACATGTAGTATAAGCCAAACATAATAATGTTATATGATGAAATATTGGTTTTGTTAATAATTAATCAAAACACTGGTATTATAGTGCAAACAGACTTCCAACCCTACATGGTCAACTCAACAAGCAAAGGTATGTAAATGTAATTTTAAAACTTTGTTTAAGATATTGCATGCTTTTGACATTGCATTCTTTCTTAAACATATTCATCATTTTTACACTTACTTTAAGGTGATCTCTTTTGGAATGTTTCTGTTGCAACCACAAAGGAAAAGGCTACTTATGGTGGTAAGAGTTTTGAACTTTTTTTTTTAGAATTTATTTGTCTTCGGATTTAATATTTAAGATAAGGGGTTGTGGTTGGAGATATTCATTGTTCCATTTCCTTGAAAGATCATTAGATATTTTTTCTTTTGTAATCATTTTCGTTATAATAAAATGTATATATAAATGTATATAATGTATATAAATGGTAATAAAACTCTTCTGGTGCAGACGATGTACCAAGTGGCATGGTAACCATCAATATCTGCTAGTGGGGCGTTAAAGGTTGTCAAGTCAGCACTTTCATCCTCCAGACGGACTCGCCAGAAAACACACTTTAAATCAAGTGTCCTAAAGACTCTTGCCTTGTTTAACCTGTGCAGAATATCATTCATAGTTGGTGTCAGGTATTGACTTGTAATTTTGAGATCCTTTGGGTCTAAGTAGATTCAGATATCTCAATTTGGGTATGGTGTAGTTACCATGCTGGAAACCCACTGGATAGGTTAAAATGCAGGGTCAATAATCTGTAGCTCAGTCAGCCTGTGGAGTTCTGCCTCTACCTTCTCTTTCATAGAAAGGGGTACTTTCCTTGTAGGATGCACTACAGGCTTCATGGATGTGTCAATAGTCAGGTGATGGTCACCTGGCATGCATCCAAAGCCTTCAAACAGTTGTAGATACTGTTTCAAGAGTGATTCTTTTATTACTACAGTTGGTACTGCTTTCACTCTCTAAATGTTCTCTTGAAGCAGTTTGCTGATTAGCTTTGCTTCCAAGAATCGGATCAGAGGAGTCTGATAGAACTTCAAAATGTGCTACATACTTACAACGGTTCTTTGGGTTTGTCATCTTTACTTTGCAATAACTTACAGGCTTCATGATTGTACCATTATACATTAAAAGTATTTTGCTGCCTTCAGTAACTATGCTGAAGGGCCTCTGAGGTAATGGTGTTGCAGGTTGCACCAGAGTCCAGTTGAAACTTAACATTAGTGTTATTGATAGACATTGTGGCAAACAATTTCCTGTCGTAGCAGCCCTTAAATGTGTATAGAGTGTCCAAGTTCATACTTCTGGATTTCTTTGGTCATAACGGTCTATCCTCTCGTCGTTGTTCTCCTCGTCTGTGTTGACTGGGTTTCTTCCATCATAACGATATAACCCATTTTCTTCGTTTTCTTTTCTGATATCGTCATCGTAGAAGTCTTTATCGGGTTCCTCGTCATAGCCTTGAGTGTCTCCGTCATCTACATTAAAACAATAGGAATTTCATGATGAGAAGATCAACTGGTTATGATTTATTATCTTCGTAAAATAAACGAAAGTCTCTAATTTCTTTTATGCATGATATTTTATAGCTAGAATTGCGTGTTTTGTTTTAAGGAAAACATCCAAATAGCTAATTAGAGAGAAATGAAACAGTGACATAGTCTTAAATTGTAACATCATGATTATCTTTTCCTATGTGTCTTTATGAAAGTTACTTCGATGAAAATTTCAAAACATTACCTGGCGATGTTATTGCAAAGTTTCAATGATTATCGTCGATCATCATTCTCAAACAGAATAATGACGTCAGGACCAGTATGACCCACGCCTACCATAGATGGGAGTTTGGGCAAAGAGCCCTGGGAGGCAATTTATTAGTCGATAAAAATTTATGTAATTGTCCAGTAATTGTTTTTATTGTGAGTCACTGATGATAACGTAAGCGACCATTGGCATTGGAAGATTCGTTTACTGTAACCGATATCGCCAAGATGTTGACTAGTAATAAAATATCAATTATCGAAGAAAGTCTTTGGCAAAATTAAAAATTTTATGAATTTTCCTATCTTTTCCTGAGGATCATTGTGACAAATTAATTTCACTCACTACTTTTGAGATTCCGCGTGTACAAACTATTTCATTTTCTCAAATAAGATCACAAACAAATGATAATTTGTCATATTTCGCAAGAAATGATAAAATATTTTGTGCAGTAAGTTCACATTCATCAGAGAATTAAAGAATGATATATGAAAGACAATTGTGAGAAAACCATCTCTTTAGACAACGTATACTAAAACAGTGAATTAAGAGTACTATTTTGCATGATTTGAGACAATTTGTACGTTATCATGCTCAAAACAAAGAAAATATTCCGAATTTATAGTAACAGTAACAGAATTAGTGGCACGGTGGTCCAGTGGTACTGGACATGCATTACAAATCGAGCGACCGGAGTTCGATTTGAGACAGTGGTGCCGAGGTTCACTCAGCCTTCCATCCTTACAGGGTCGGTGAAATGAGTACCAGCTATGCTGGAGGAAGAGGTTAAAAAACTTGACTTGGGATAGGAGTGGCGCCAACCCCTGCCACTTAAGTGGTAGAAGCTAAGGAAAGAGGAGCATTCGTGTTGCCTCCGACTGCGGTCGACCGTCTTGTTCTTCTTGTTCTTCTTGTTCTTCTTGTTCTTCATAGTAACAAACCGTTTGAGTAGTCATAAATATTACGCACAGTGAGCAATTTACCCCAGGTAAAAGTCATCTTCCTTATGACTACGCATATATTCATTTATACCATAAAGATTTTACAAACACTTAAAAAAAATGAAAATCAAGATTTATACAAAACTTTTTCAATTTGGTAAATTACCCAACATTTAATAGCCATTTATAACACCATTTAAACATGTTAAGAAAAGTTTATGCTTTGGAATTTGTTGCAAGAGAACCAAACTGTAATGCTGCCAAAACTATTTGCAATATCTTTAGCAAGTACAAAGTTATAGCGCGCCAAAGTACCGCGGGCCTACTAGGTCCCCCGCCATGTATGAGAAGAGCAAAGAAGCTCATGCAAGCTAGGGTTTAGTTTTTACACGGACTTCAGTCTTGTCCTTGAACTTTCATTACACACTATTGAACTTGACGAGACGGATGTTTGTCCAGTCTTTGTGCCTACACGATAAAGGCAGGTCGTTTGACTGAGATAAACAGCCTTGGTTTGTTAATAGCGTTGTCACATCGGCACACAGAAGCTAGAACATTCCTTAAAAAGCTTGTTAACAATGATGCTGCTTCGCACAGTTGAGGAACTACAATAACATTGATTTGCTCCTGGCTATGAAGTTCCTCTTCCTTTCAATTCAGTTGCTATTCCCATAGAATAAATCCATTGCTTTGATAAATATCCTTTATTTCGAAAAATGTAGAGGCTTTGTGTTGAAATAAGCTAGTTGTATTCAAGCTGGTTTTGAAACCCACCTCTGAGCAAGGCAAGAAATGATGCTGGTGCCTATTTCGTCTCATTGTACTCTCTGTTAGGAGTGCATGTTCTGCAAATTCATGTGGTAAGAAGAAGGTACTTGAAATGATAAGCTACTCTGAAAAGAAACTTGACACAATGGAACTTAATACTGGTAGTGACATATGTTAAAACCCACTGTGTAGTTTCTCCATTACGTAGGCATCTTTCATATAAGCCTCTCTTTACATAAGCCCTCTATGTATGAGCCGATGTTGTTAAGTTGTATTGCAGAAATGCACCAATAACGAAGACCCCAAAGTATATACGCATGCGCTTATACTTGCTAAAACAAAAAGCTCCAACGCAAACAGGAATTGGGTGTGATAATATTTCAAAGAATATAAACTAGAATATAAAGATTATCATGTTAATAGTTCGAGTAAAGGTAATGAACAACATGGGCAGACTTTTAAAGATGAGAAGGAACCAGTAAACAATGAGCTGCAGTACGCTTCTGATGTGATCTTAGTTTCTAAGAGGTTCATAGCAAGATCAAGCAAACTCAGCAGTGTCGGTTGCACTTTCAATCATGGTTATTCTACCTTATGAACTATACTCAAGAAAAATATGTTTACCGGCGCAGTGAGGGAAAGACTGAGCTAGTTCTTGAGTTAGTCATCTTTTGGCTAAATACTGCATGCATCGTTATTACATATTAATTTATGCCTATCAGATCTTCACCATTATACTTTTGAATCCATAAAGTAGTCTCACTAAGTGTTCCCCCACCCACCTTCCGTAAAAGAGATTAACACGGTGCTTGAAATCAATAAGCCCATGGGCTTATAAAAAAAGTTTTAGTATATTCTCAATTTTATATGCTGATCAACAAATAGGCAAAGGAACTGTATTTACGTGCGTGGACATTTCACCCGGCGTGTACACAAAAGCTTCAAAGTACCGAGAGGAAGGAAAAGGCACTCTGAAATACAGTGAATATTTTTTTTATGTTACCTGGTTTGATACGATATGACCCTTCTGAGAAGTTTAAGTCACCAGTGGAATGCAAAATTTCGTTAGACTTTCATCTCTTGTTGCGGTTAACTCCATAACCTAAACTAGAAGGTTTGTTTGGTGACTTGGCACTATAATAAGTTGACTCATTGTATAACCGAAAGTTTTTCGGGCACATTGTAAGAGCAAACCGTTTGGAAAGATTGGCGTTGGGATACGTACCGGGAAGAAGACGGCGAGGAAGGCAGAGAGAGACGTACCTGGTCGGGTCGGGGAATCAGCTTGGCGTGAGAAAAGTAGAGATGTTCCATCTGTGTGAAGATCGGAAGGAATGGCGCAACATGGTAGACAACACCGTCTAGCATGGCAAGGCACCCTAAGACGGCAACGATTGTATGACCCACTACACTTATTTCCTATTAAAACAGTTATCTAGTTCTTGTATTTTATAAAGTGAAGGTATTTATCAGATTGGCACTTACTCATTGCAAGCTTTAACATGACGTCCCAGAACTTATAAAGATTTACATCCACTGTGTTGCTGTTTTCAGCTTTAGAAAAGCACATTGTATACGAAACTCAGTAGCGACACCAGAGGCAACCGAATAAGTTAAGCCTTGTACAAAAGGGCTCGCCTTTGTCGAGTTATATGTTGACCCCATTTTGACACCTTGCATAATGAAGTCGAATGTTGTCGAACCTTGTATAGCGAAGTCTTGTAGAGCTTTCTCGAGCCCATTTGGACATACGCTCAACCGTGACATACATCTAAACATATCCTAAAAATTCTAGTAACACCTCCGCACGCTCTAAAAACTTACAGCCCATGCGTAATTCTATGTAAAAAAGACATTTTCCCAGCCAGATAAGAAAAACAATATGAAGTCCTTGGAAGGACTTAGAAGTCTGGTAAAATGTCGGGTAAAAAAATCAACTGCGTTGGTACACCTAGGGACCTATTAAATTCCAAGTCCCTCTGCAATTTTGCTAGCTTAACTGCTGACATAGAGACATCAGGGGGAGGAGCAAAAAAACCTCTATGAAACGGAATAGGATAAAAATATGTCAAACAGAAGAGCACTCTTGATTTTAATCACATTGCCATGCTGCTCAGCAGAATGTAGCGGAAGGGTAAACTATGGCAATTAAATAAATACATGATACCGTGCAGTTAAATTGCGGAAAGCCTGCAGCTTGGAAATGACATAAGATTCCACGACAACCCTTGATTCGCTTAAAAGGGTTATTTAGATAAACATAGATGGGTATTTACAGCAATCATGATATTAAGTTTGGTGACAACAGCATGTTTGAAAGAAGTGGAATCGTTGTTTGTAACTAGACGATGACAAAGTGCTTCCTAATTCGCAGAGGCAATAACAGACCATTATTCTATTTATCATAATCGAGTCTAAATTTAAGCAGCATTTAAAGTAGGTGGTATAAAGCAGTCAAGGAAGTGATTGAGCCTCCTCTGAGTTGACCACCATATACTGGATACTTTCACTCTACAACTGACTTCTTCGTCGAGTCACTCATATCATCACTTCAAGAGCGATTTTATTATTTCCCTAATTATTCGTTCACAAGGAAACACTACGCTGTTGGACAGTTTAACGAAACTCGTTCGACATCCAAGGGCCGTTATGGGGAAAAAATGATTAGTCATTTTAAAGCCTAAAGGCTGAAGTAGAGAGAATTTTTTGAACAGGTCGTGATATTACTATAGTTATTAGTGTGCCTGCCATCTTTAAATGTTACTGCATTGCCTATAATCCAAAATTGGATTTCATCTTTTTCTTAGTCCATTTAGTTTTTTGTTAATCAATACCTGAGTGTCGGGATGTTTTTCGTACGTTTAACACTACTGAAAATATGTCAACAAAATAGCCAGGCCTTTATGACATGGCAAAATAGGATTAGGTTTAGCATCAGCAAACATCGAGGTACGTTATTCACAGAATGCCATATGATTTTGTGGTTACTGTCCCTCAAGATTTCGCGAATTGACTTGGTTGTAAGGTGTTGGCGAATAGCTTGACCATTCTAGTTAGTTAGACGTGTGTTAGTGGTAGTTGAGTGTTTTTCGTAAAGGAATGCAGATGGCACATACAATACATGAAATGTTATTTAAATAATAATGCTAACAATTCTGTTGAGGACTTGCATCTGTTAGAACAATCATCGAATTGTTTTACCTTGTAAGTCTTATTGCTTGGTTTAAATCTTTTTAATTTGAGGATATTTTAAATTGTATAGTTTGATCTAAAGCCATTAAACTGCAGGGCATTGTTGATCACGTCAAAGACAACTTCTTAGACAGTTTAAAATAAACCGATTGTCTACCAATTTCTTTTCTTTGTCTTTTACTTACGTTAATTGTAAGTCCCAAATGCATTGTAATCTATTGTTTATCATTCCCTGTATGATACATAAAATTACTCTGACGTTAAATGACATCAGTTTGTTACACATTGCTTTTAACCGACCAACAGCCTTTTAACAGTTTAGTGATTTTGCCTAAGCAAAATTGGAGTGACTTGACAGATCGTTACGTGTTCTGTTGGAAAGAATCCCATTTTACTTCAGATAGAACAAAATGTGTACTTTTTCAACTCCTCAATGAGCATCTTAGTTCTGTGTACCTGGAAAGATCTTTGTTACACAGTGAAAGGGGGGAAGACAAAGATAAATGTGAAAGTGGAAATATGTGCGATGTATCAGGTTACAGTGCTTTATTTGAACAGCGAGTTTTTATTGTTGGCGGGATTTTAAAATATATGTAATTGACGTAATATGCTTCAAAAGTGTCTGAAAGACACAACACTTAAGTGCGAACAGTGTTTGTGTATTAAGAATAATTTTCCCCAAAAATTTTAAAGGGAGAGAGGTTAAAATTTCTTATTAGGTGAAATAAACGCATTGTATAAAATAATTGATTAATTTAAATCTTAAATGTATTATTTGAAGTTGATTTGCCCCTGCGTTAATTTATCAGTCATTATCTAAGGTATCGTTAATAGGCGCAAGCTGGCGTTGTTCGGTCACGCGTGCCACGTTGGAGGTCTACCTAGCGACCTGATGACTGGCTATCACCCAGGGAAGAGGAGGTGTGGGCGGCCGCGCCGACAGTACATCGACGACGTGAAAGAGTGGACGAACTCTACGATGGTGCAAGCGATTCGAAGAGCGGTGGACAGGGACGAGTGGCGAGCTCTGGCGAAACGTGCTCCGGAAGGCGGACCATCCTCGACCCCCGGGGATGCCCTGATTGGATTGGATATCTAAAGTCTTACGTAAAATAATCGATGGTATTATCACGGAAGCCTTGCTGCTATCTCAACGCTTTCTTACCGGTTTATTGTATAAGATTCCCTTAAATGAGCCGCAAAAATGTACTTAAGAACTTGATTATTTCTAAACTATCTTATGCAAAAAATTTGCCCCCCTGGCCCACCATTGTTAGCTAGATATTTACACTTGTCTTGGTATTACTGCATGTTTTCTCCAGTTTTAGTGATTTCGTGGGCAATAGTCTTGATTGTCTATTAAGTATACTGCAAGCACACAGCAAAGATATAGAAAGCACAACGGTATATTCCCCTTCCCGGTGAATATGTTTTACCCTGCTTCTTCCCCCGATAGATTTCCATTTGTACATTTCTTTTATTCTTTTGCTTTTCTTTGTGGAAGACGCAAATACTATATGTTTGTTTTAAGGGCAGTTGTAGCCAGAGGGATCATTTGAGGGGAGATGTGACATGAATATTTCAAAATTTTGTCCATCCAGCCCAACAATAGGAATTAATACAAGAAATTCTGTCTCCCCACCATACAAAAATAACCCTATTTTGTTTTAGTTTGTGCTTGGTACATTGTTGTTTTTATTTTAGTCAACAGGTTTTAAAGGCGATCTTATGGACTTCATTCGAACTAACTGACATCCAGAAAATTTCAATTACTGTAAGATATCGACAATATCAAAACTGGTATTATCTTAGCTAACAACGTCGATAACTATGCCGAGTTGAGGAATTTTGGCAAATTCGGCGAAGTTCTCCTGAAATGCCATTACCAAAGTTAAAAGGCAATTTGAACACGTTCTCCTTTTCAATTTCTTCGTGTAATCTTTGTCATATTTTTGCTGAAAAATTTCATGTTTGTATTTCTTTAGCGTGTTAATTACACGTCAAAACTCTACAATACGGTTAAGCAATCTTAAACTACTTTTATCGGATGTTTGACACGTCACAGACTGTTAATGTGAAAGCGGATGATACTTTTTAGCAAGTGAGAGCCGCCTCCTGATGATTTTTGAAAGACAAATCCATGCAAATCATGTCACTCGACGATCATTTAAATCCCCCTCGGAGTTACTTTCACTAATCAGTGTCTTGCAAAAGTACAAAGCATGAATAAGTAACGACGAAGGAAACTTTAAATCATGCCTATCAAAACCTTGTTAAATGAACCCAGTTCATAATTTTATGAACTGAGCAAAATTAAAAGCGTTTCTAAATTCAACCAGCCGTTTCTCGCAGCTGAGAAGAGATTTGAACGCGGTATTTGGCATACGTGCCTTAGGTGGCAGGATTAAGACTGTGATACGATGATGATTGCGATTTCTCGAAAAAAGTTTTTTGTGACGTCATCACTTAAGTACTCTATTGTCTGGTAAAGATGGTCTTAGATCTTACTTCAATTTATATGCTTTACAATGCTATTCAGTCTCATTTATCTCTTATAGTGTACTAGGTATGAATTTGCCCTCTGTTACACTAAGCATGTTGGTGTAATGCTCTTGGAAAGAGTCGACCGAAGTTTCGATCACAAAAATGAATATGCAACGCGTCCACTATTATAGTCAATCACAAACTCATTAAAAACCCATTGCAAAACACTGGATTGAGAAGGCACAATATCAAGTTCAACGCTCATGCACTTTTTTCATAAGCAACTCCATTTTCGGGGTCAGGCCTCGAGTTGCTTAGCAATTTTCCAAAATCAGGCCTGGAGATGCTTAAGTAGTTGCTTAGGTATCACTACAGGTTGTCGTCGAATTTCGTTGTGTTGTAAATGATGAAATACCAAATGATGGTTGGATCTTTGATCTCTTTGCTTGACATATCATCAACAGTGTGATATTTGTTATATATCAACAGTTTGTAATCAATTCTTACTGAAAAACGTTTCTTGATATGTTTTGCAGGCGTTTTAAAAATTGTCCCTCCTGAATTTGAGGCCTTGAGTTGCCTAGCTTGTAGCTTAGATTTTGGACCAAATCGAAGCCTCACAACTAGGCAATTGAGTTGCTAATAAAAAAGCGTGTACAAAACAATGCCAGAGATGCGAGAGAAAGAGACAACACTGTAGTTATTTCCCCAAAGATTTTCTCAACGGGTTTATAGACATACCATAAACTGCACTGTACAACCGTAACATCAATATTTACAGACCGACAAACAATACAACATAATCCGAAAGAGTGAGCGTGGTTTCAACGGTTCTAAAGGTCTTTACACGGAGCAATTCGACTCGAATTGAAAGTGGCAAGAAAATCTAACATGGAGGTAAAAGTCTTGGAGTGCTTGGCATTCCTTAGAAAAATGCATTTATGACGCCCGACCAGAACTGCTGTTGGTACCCCTTCTACGACCTTCTTGTTAAGAAATACAATAGATTCTATTCCCCGGGGTCCATGCCCCTCAGTTTACTATGACGTCATGGATGCATAACCCTTTTAGACGCCACCAGTGAACATTTCTTACAACCGACAGTACTAGGTGTACGAAATTACCGAGCTATAATTCAGACGATTAGATCTGGGGCGCGTGTACAATTGCGAAGAACGGCAGTCTTTTTAGCATTCAAACACGTCAAGATTTCACGGGGTAGGGGCAAAAAGCGTTACGGTACATGCCCACGTGGACAGGGGCTTTATGAACAACAACCTATGCTTCGCAAAAATATAAGCTTTAAAAAACAAACCGTTAACCCTTTAGTTTCACCTAACTGACAATTAACGGTTGCGTACTAATGTTCCACCATGATCAACAGTACATAGGATAAAAGAACGGCTTGCAAAGGTTTCTTTGATTGGTTCTACCGTGCCTTCTTTCAGTGGACTCGAATTAAAAGATTTAACGCTATGACGTCACAGTGGGAAAGGGCTTAAAAGTTTTTAAACGTTCGGTGATGGAATAATTGGAACGTCAACGTGGTTTACGCTTCACGCTTCTCAGAGCTGTTCAATTACATATAACTTTTTCACGTGCATACGTCAACTGACCCGGCCGCCTATCTAAATACTTCATCACCTATTGCAGTTAAAGGTCCTGCCTAACAAACATACCTCGGGGCATCACTACATTTAAGAAAATGTCGCATTCGCCTAAAAGTTTCGAGATGACAATACATAAATTCCGGTGTATTACGATCTACTATATTCTCAATTTTCTTCAAATATTAATTTCGAGGTACAAAAGTTGTAGAAGGTCACGGGTTCCTTTCTCATAAACGTTTCTGCCGGACACTGGTTACGGCAACCGTTTTAAATGGAGGGGGCACACTCTTAGCGGAATTGTAGGGAGATGAGTGAAACACGTCCTTGAAAAAATGCATAACATGCTTGTCAAATGCGATTCGAAAACGCATACGCTGTCGAAGTAACTGATTTTGTAGGCAGTATTTCTAACTTTTCTGCATCTACCTCAAGGAGTTAGAGTAACGGTCACAAGGCTACGGTTGAATGTAAAGTCATGCATCGAGATCAGACATTAGGTGTAGTGAAATAAATATTGTTACGTCATAAATAACTGATTGCAGAACGTGACAGTTGACAGCAACAACATTCCCACAGAGCATGTTGTCTCAGCCAGGCCCTTACAAAACCTATTTAGCACCGTAGCTTATTGTAGAAGTCCTTGCTGCCTAATAAACGGGGAGTAGTTGAAATAAACGGAAGGGGGGCTCCGCAAAACGGCAGGGGGGGGGAATCTTCTATTGCATCACTGTAGAATAATTTCTACATATTCAGAAAGGAACGAGCAAAGAAATGTAAGAGAAAACATATCAATCAGGGTGTTATCGAGTTAGTGTACTAAAAACGCATTATCGAGAAAGGCGACGGGTGAAAAACGCAATTTGTCAGTCGAATGTCGTCTGTGCAGTAAGGAATTTTTACTTCAGTATAGTTTTATTACAAAATGATACAATTATGTTTCGTCAATGGGAATCTCTTTCATAAAATAAATACGAGTATAACTGTATTTTACGACTATTTTATAGTATTTTAAAGTCTTTTCACAGAATACCAAAAATGGGGCCCTACTGAGCTCTGAGATTGAGAAATTGAATACGCACTCCCCGGTGTATCTGGCAGCTTGGAGTCCTTGAGAAGCCTATCTGGGATAACGCGATTAACTGAGCTGGAAGTAGGTTTGCGAGCTCTGACAGATATTCGAAAAAGTTAGAAGAGTTGCACAGAAATGCCCGCCGTCGATTTCTCTCGCTGACAATCGATTTTAGTAGTTTCTAGATCTTAAAACACACGACTAGTTAACACTCTATTTAGTTTCCCTTCTTACAGTTTGTTTGCTCCTTAAATCGTTTATGAACTATTCGAGTGGTGGAGACAACATTTAAAAAACTGCTTTTACTAGAATCACTCAGGGTCCAGAAATATTACAGGTGTACGGTGACGAGTGTGACGAAGGCTAT
>JAAAKM020006971.1:76338033-76389518 GCA_010016025.2 Alatinidae sp. Z8VKAUB7J3 | reverse complement strand
ATACATACATACATACATACATACATACAAACGGACAGATTGAGGCTACTATTAAAAATATAGGTACACAGGAGTGACTGAGGAGTTTCAAACACAAAAAGTTTCATGTGCCAAAGGAGATAACTATCACGGATAGCAGATAGATAAGAAATAGCTTATAATTGGCTACATCACTAATCGATCGAGCCATAATAAGCTGGGTTTTTATTATTATTACTTTAGTTTTTCTTGAAAATGTTCCAAGCCCTTAAGTTAGCAATTGGTTAACATTTAATAACTGTTATTGATGGATACAATAATAGTTATTAATGAATGTTTGCTAGGTTATCCTTAAAAGAAATAAAATGATATATCCCCTAGTGTATGTAAAGCATAGCCAAAGCATAACCGTGGCTACGCCACTATGACAGTTGATGTATTCAATGGTTTCAATTTCAATTCCTTAGACCCCTTATTATCAAGTATACCAAGTGCTGAGGGTGATGGTTAATAGTCATTTCTCGCGGCACTCCTCCGCCCTAACCCCTCAGTTCTTGATAAGTATACATAAGTAATCAGAAGACATAGATCGGTGAAGTACCTGGGGTATTGATCGATATTTTGTGTCTACAAGTTAAAGATTGATGACACGGATCTGTGCTCTATATTTTGAAGTAACTGCAACCACTGTTTGGTATTCTATCACGTTGGGTGTGGTATGAAGCTCAAGTCTGGAGATATTCGAGTTGCTGCTACTACTGCTAAAACTTCATTTTTCTTTTCCGGCAATACGTGTCCATAAACATCGGCATTTTTCACTTGCAAACATTACGCGGCAACTGCTTCCGAGGGATCGATGCTGTCGCTTAAATATATTATAAAGAAGCAGTCTTTGGCATTAAACAAGTACCAGGTACACGCAAGCTAAGCTCATACTCCTTGAATTGAATATATAACAGAACTGTAGTAATCTCTACTTATATGTGGGGTTTCAGCAAAATTTGTAAATGTCTATTGGCATTACCTCGTGGGAACATTTCCTTTTGAATGTTGTTCCCTACAATTATCAATGTTAGGAATCTGTTACCCGTAACTTGAATTTCAATGTAAATTATTCATGCTACCTACAAAGCTGTTACCTGCTTATATAACCACATAGTGGATAATAGGAACGTGTTAAGAATCTTGGCTTTTCTTCTCACTCCTTTTGGTAAAGTCTAATATCTGCCTTAATATTGTAAGCATAAATTAAGATATATCTACTAGACAAGTAGGTAGCACTGTGTATTGAAAAATGCTTAATTTGGTAACGCAGTCAAAACGAATTTTCATAAGATAAATTCCTGCTTCTATTACCTCTGTAACGCAGAGCCTTTCTTCAACCATTTTCACCCTTTGACAGTGTTTGTTAAAACGGCGTGCATACTCATTAAGCTGTATCTCTTACCAGTTTCCCACATATTGAAAGACACGGTATCTGATGACTATCGGTTAAGAAATCAAAACGCTTGTCTTTTAAAGCTGTTACAGGTCTGTTTAAATTAAATCTACGCCCTTCAATGCAGGTGTCGTGGAGCCTTAAGTCTTGGAGTCTCAGAGCCACCCCTCCCAACATTGCCCTCGGCATTATTATTGCCTTTGTTTTGTTTGCTAATGTGCGTAAGTCCCCCAACTACCCTCAATTATAATGACGTTGTTCCACAGTCCCTGTAATGAACTTTTATCTGTTGTTGCCAGAGAAGAATGTGGGCACAGAGGTTAACCTGAGTTTTTCAATAAAAGACTTTGAAAGACTGTGGAATAACCTGACTTCCATATTATTATAAAGATTAACATTCCACGATTGAACCGCGGCTCAAGTGGAAGGGCCAATAAATTAATACTGGGTTAGTTTCATTCCCACTAATATGCATTTGCAAGAACTCCTTTTCTGTACTTGCATTTGGGAGATAACTCCTTAAAAACCAATTAAGAAAGAGTATATTAAGTCGATGGAATGGTCAGATTATTTTATTTTTGTGGGAAGGTGTTGATTGATTTTGATTTGATGATAAACAGCGGAACGTGAAAGTAGTGAAGTAGTAGACGGGGGTAAATGCATTTCATTTTTCAAGTCAGCCATTTGCTTACAATATACTAGTTCGCTGAGAAAGTAAAACGAGATCATCACAGTTTAGTCCCCCGTTCTTAAAATGATTGTCCTTTACACATACGTAGATCATGCGTTTTTAATTAGGCCTGAGTAGACGGCATGGAACAAAGGCTACTGCTGCCACCACCAGCCAATCATATGGCTACATCAGCTCGAATCCGTGACGTTTGTCAGGCCGAATGTGTGAGAGCATGACCCTTCTCCGAAGGCTACGAAAACATCGAACTACTTGGTAGAGAGCCATGGTAATGATCTTCGATGTATTCAAGAAAATGTGTACGTGTGTTTGTATTGGGTTTGGGTGGCCTAAACGTTATTATTGTGACACAGAAAAGTTTAAGTGGAAGGAGGGGCACTGGGAAGACCCTTTTTACTAAATTTTGGTTGAAATTTTTAGGTCAGGCTGCCCTCTGACTTCGCCACTGGTAGTGGTGTTGCAGATCGGTATTAGCGCTGTTGTTATATTATTGTATTGTTGACGATTTTAGGTCGGCCTCATGGGTGCATTGTTGTAAGAGATTATCCGCAGTTTGTTTGCTACTTTGCAGCAATAACTATCTGTGGACTAGCCAATACGTTTTGAGAAGTTACTTTACCGCAATTATATTAGCATGCTGTGAAAAAGAAGGGATAACTAATTGTAGGTTTTCGCAGTTACTTTACCTACGCAATTCTTATAACTGCGACCTATAACGTCCCTAAAACTTTTCCTCTTGTGATACGAAGCTCTATTGATCGCATGATATTTTACAACATTGCATCCACTTACATATTTCTACCAAATTTTGAAATATGCTAGCACAAAGTAAACACATGTTTAAATTCAGCGATCGGCTTTCTCGCTTCTGGGAAAGATTCCCCGTGTTTAATTGCTAAACCTTATTTTCGTGTCAGTCCGTGCTGGCACATGCGTAATAAAAATGTGATTCGCTGAAATCGCCGTAGTTGCCCTTCTGCTTATTTACTATTCTGTGCCGGCATGTCCACGACACGGAAGGGACATTTTACACTGTAGAAAAGGCATCGTTATCAGTTTGGTGAAAAGGGCACTGCGTGCATATGTAGCTAGGGCAACCACTACTATATCAGTTTGAGAAAGGGCATGTACTTTTATATCCGAATCGGAAAATGGCAGTTATTTCTTAATTAAGGGTGCGTTTGCATGTAAATGTCGGTTGGACGCGATTCCCAGTCTTTGGATAAATGAAATTGGGAAACATGGCATAGGGAAGACAAAGGGGATTCTACTCCTTGAGAAATGAACTACACATGATCAGGTCATCGCAACACCATTTTCCAACAGGCCAATATGTATAAGAACAGGTGGATGTATCCACGAACCAAGCAATGTCTTTTTCTCGCACGGGTGTCCGTGATACCAGACAAACAAGATCGACGCGAGGTGCTGAGTGCTGTAATAGTTAAGGCTTGTCAGGTACGAGCCACCTTCACTTTATCTCTGAATACATCATACTTAGGACTGAAGCCTCCTCGTAAACTCAACAACACAGAGGGAAGGTCAAACCGGCAGAAGCTACAAGAAAAGATTTGAGGAAGCTGCTCTCCCAGATAAAAAAGCTCTTATTGTAGGCACTGCATGGTGTTACAGCTAAGAGATACAGCTTAGTATTCAGCAGTTGCAAAGTATTTTATTTTGAAAGTAGTGGCGGAAAGGAAAAGTCGCTTCGCTCGTATTCCTTGGTAGTAAATTATTCCCAAGAAACCACGTATAATCTCTCAGGTTATTTTTATGTGAACGGATATCAATAAAATAATCTGTTTTTGGAATATAAATCTGTGATTTATAGAGATTTAATCGCAATTATGTAGGATGTCATGACTTTAGTTGACTTAGACTAAAGGTTGAAGCGATTCGACGCCATATTTTCTTGACTTATTTACAGTTTAAGATATTTGTCACTGTTGATAAATGTGGTTAGGCAGTGACCACTTCGGTAGACATTTTACAGTTCGCCCCCGTTCCCCATTCGAAATTTCATTTGCGAACATTTCAAATTGGACCCTGGTTAGGAAGCGCTGTATTACAGGATCTACTTATTCACGTTTGTATAGTATCTTTCAATCTGCCATATTGTTGAATAGTTTGATTGAATTAAGATACGCTACTTTGGTATAATTTATAATATAGCAATGTGCATATTTTATTGTATAGTTTTACAGTTAATTGGTAATGCAGATCACTTAAACTTGTTTTACATGATATTTTTACCAATATTTTTTATCAGAGGGTGGTTTTTCTGAAACAGTTGCCGTCAGGGCTGCTGCTAGTGACAGGTATTGTTCATGCTATAATATATTTGTTGCTATGGTGCTCTGTATATATTCTTTGATTGCAACATCATAAAGGCTTTTCTTATATCACTGTCTAATTTATTGTCTTAACCAAAAACAAACAAATTTATTCTACCTGTCCACATTTATCATGAATCTGTTAGAGAGTGGGAGATAAAAACCGTACCAACAGTGCTAGTAATTGGTAGTCATTGCCACTAGTCTTTATGATGGTCTTAAATCGAATTGTGTGCTAAGTGTGTTCACGACATCCGAAATGAGAGAGCTAAAGTTATGCATGTGTCATCATTGCGAAAAAGTGAAAAGCGCTGAAGTTTGGCATTGTTAGCAAAAGGCTATTAGTTGCACGCTCTTTAAGAACAAATTTGTCAAATCACAAGACAAATATTTGTCACATAAATCCAAGACACAGACGATTGAATGGTTTAGAATTACGTTTTCAATGAGGTTTACAAATTGATATGTGTAAAACAATTGTCATGAGCGGCACAGCGCATGCTCCCCAGCTGATGTATCTTTAGATCGTTTTTATTTGTATTTGTTAATTAATTAAATGAACCTGACTCGCATCTCAAATGAGCTTCTTCTTGATATATTATTTGTTGTTTACGATCTGTTACAGGCTAGTTTCCGTTGCCTGTGAAGGTGTACGCTAAGACAGTACGTGTTTATTGGGGTTATGGCAATATGACATGTAATTTCCTTGCTTTTGTGTTTCCAAGGTCCGTACAAAGTGAATGGTGTTCCACTCAGAAGAGTTCCTCAGAGTTACGTCATAGCCACACAGACCAAGATCAACATTTCAAAGGTCACTATTCCAGACCGGGTAACAGATGATTTCTTTAAACGTGAAAAGAAGAAGAGGAAGAGGACAGAAGAAATGTTTGACCAACAAGAACAGGTAATGGTCCGTTCAGCAAAATGATATTGCCATAAATTTGAAAGGTCGTGGGCAAAAATGTATGTACAGTACTTACAGTACAGTAATTACTGTTAGAGCCAAATAGTATCATAATACGGACTCTGCCTTATTCTATGTTACCAGAAAACTAAATGACAACTGTTTCTGGATTAAAAAGTGTATAAGTTATAATTATCTTCGTTCGGACATTTTTTTTTCGTCAGGTACAGACCACAAAGCATCTAAATCAATAGACATGGAAAGAAGGAAACCTTAAACTCGACTGTGATTTTCCTAAGAGCCAACTGCTTAGTTTGTTTTGTGTATTTGGACCAGTCAACCTCTTTTAGGGTTGTTTCAGGGTTTTACATGTAAGAAGGAGCAAAACAACTCCGCACGGTTGTTTTACGTTTTGGTAAGGGAAGAACGGACCAAATTGATCACCAGGTAGTGCAGAAAATCTGCATTTTCAGGTTAGTTTTTGTGGAATTCTTTCTAACCGAAAATACTCAAATCAGTTTACAAAGGTCGTGTGCCTTCCACTAGTTGCAGCTTTGCATTATATAATTTTTCTTCACAGTCGGATGCTGACTTTTTACCTCATTGACAGAGTTAGTCAGTATATTCCACATAAACCCTTAAAAAGAAACAGCAACATCGGGTTTAAAAGCCAAAATCACAGGTAAGAAGAATGGCTCTGTCATATCAGAGCACTTGTTTAAAAACCGTGACTGTGCCAAATTGTATGTGGACGATCGTCATCATCTGGTCGAGTTTTCTCTGACTCATTTGACAAGTTTTCTCCTACTGTACCGATCCTTCATAGCTCTGGGAATGGCCTTCAAACATAGTCCAATATCATCCACGGACTGATACGTATAGATACGCTGAAGTCTTCCAATAGATCGTTTGCCGTGTTTTGTTTTCTACAAAAGGATGTCGCTGGCAAGTTCATTCCTATTCCTCCGCAGATGATTGGTCGTTTTCTCGAATAACAATCGAGACCGGAGACAAGTGTCCATAACGACCTTTATATGTAGACGAGCCATATATGCGGACAGGTACGAAACAGGCCTAAATAGGTACCTTTTCAGCTTGTCAGGTAAAGTTGATTTCCATATGGCATTCGAACTATCAAGTGCTGTCCATGCATTTGCGTCTCTGATTTTGATGTCTTCCTCGGTGGATTGGATGTTGCTGCCAAGGTATGAGAAATCACTCACAGGGTTTATGACATGGCCACTTTTGGAAAACCAACCAACATGAGCTCTGCTTTCAAATTTTTGGCTTGGATCATGGCTTCCTTTAATACCGAGAGCTGACTCCGTTTATTTGGTTGTGCTGAAGTCCAAATTGAAGCAAGAAACCTTCGCTTTGCAGAACTAAAGAGTACGCTGATTGGTCCAGCACTATTAAACCGATCCTGTAGTCCAAATTCTGTTTGTTCCTGTTCAAAAAACAAATGTTGTAATGATTCTGCTGATAAGAGAGGAAGGGGAGTTGTAACTTGTCAACTGCACTGTCGTTTAATCATCAGTCAACTTGTAAAATTTTTTATTTTGCTTTGAAATTTAGCAGTTTTCTAAAGGTAGAATGTGGAACTTTATATATTTGTGTAGAATACTTGATAAGCAGAGTAATTGCAGTGTGTGTTCTTTGGTTATGAGTTTCAATGATTTTAACTTAAACTGGTTCTGAAGAAATATGAGAGTTCTTTTTCGGAGTATTATCAAGTTCGGTACCACCAACAACTTACGGAGTATGCTAATGAATATTATCCGTGTGGAAGTGTTCAAGACTACTACTCAAAGTACATTACAAAAGGGTCTTTACCCAGTTGTTCGTAGCATCAGAAGTTACCAAAATACCTAAAACTTGTCTGATCCTGGAAAGGAATACACTGGTAAAATAGCACACAGACCTAGCAGTAGAAACTCACGTCTGTGACCCCTAAGCGTGTTTGGTATAGTAAAAGTGGCACTTTATAATTATAGGTATAATAGTAAGAAGAATAAGAATGTGAAAGTTTATATGGCGCCCATTAGATTGTTTCTAAGCGCTTTGCAAATAATAGACGTACGTTTAATCACCACAAATTAATCTAGCTACGTAAACTTAAAACTTGAGAAGTGTCTTCCATAGATTTTTCAAATTATTTATGTTTTGGCGGCTGTAATATGTCTAGGTAGTGCATTCCATAATTTAGGCGTAGCTACACTTCGTGTAGACCAATCGATTTAATTGTAGCTGCGCAATGGAATACGAACGATTAGTGGATTTACAACAACAACTTAAGTTTAGATTTCCCAATTTTGGGGGCAAAAAAACAAAATTTATGTTCCTTTTATTTATAATCTGTTTTGACTTACTGTTCGAGCACTCGTAACACATTCAGATAATACGATAGATAGAATATGTCACCGTTATCCGGGGCTTCATTTTGGGAATATTTTTCCTCAGGGGTAGTAGTTGGAGCGGCATATTTCGGGATGGATGGGGCTTTTCCCTCGATATGCCACTAAGTAAAACGCTGACTGGAATAAGAGGAACATTTTGAAAATTGCCCGCAATTTTTAGTGAGCGGGGAAAGTGACAGTAAGATAGTAAGACTATGATATTTTGAAGCCAGGCGTTTTATATCAAAGGACAATATTGATATTATGAGCAGACGTAGCTATGTAAGAGGTTTTCGCCTTTCAGTGCAAAACAGAACTGTCTAGTGTGAAGTTGTTTCATCTGAATCTTCTCTTTTCGTGGCTCATAACTTTGGGTTAGTTTGGGTTTATTTCAAATGTAGCAGGTTTTCTGTTTCCAGTCTTCCAGTCAACTTTAATCTATTGTATTTGTATGAATATTTTGTCTTTAATTTTAGGAATACAAGGTGAAGGAGGAACTTAAGGAAGATCAGAAAGTTGTCGACGAAGAGATCCTCACGGAAATTTCTGCCACGCCACTTTTGAGGTCGTATCTGAAATCGTTGTTCTCGCTCAGAAATGGGCAGTATCCGCATAACATGGTATTTTGATCATACATGTTGTAGACGAGCTTCACATAAAATGATGTTATTGCCATGACAAAGTGTCTTGTGATGTTGCGTCAGTCTTAAAGTTTATTCATTGCTGGTGTACGTAGAGAGTGGGAAAGTGAGTAATTCAGAAGAAATAGCATGTTGCGTTCAACATGCCATGAAAGTTGTTGGCTTAGCCTGAGTCGGTAAATGTTTTTTTTGCTCTCGTGTCCCGAATAGACGGGGCTACCCGCGTATTAATTTTGCCGAATTTTGCCGGCCTCCCCAAGCTTATTCAGTGCTTCCCGCTTACATGATATGCCAACATTCTCTCTTATCCCACGTCCCCGTCTGTTGAGGAAATGAGAGTAGATGATTTAATTTTTATTTACCGGTAGAAATTAAACAAGTAAAATAAGCTGTTTTGCTTTAGGGTTATTGTGGACTTGTGAAAGACTTCCACTTTACGCTACCAGTTTACTCTTGAGTGCCTAATAAGCGTCCCCGATTAATTTTCGGAAAATTTTCCCACCCACCCACCTTTTTGGACCCCCACCCCCGCTTATTAATTTTGGCGAATTCAGTTTAATACAAATGAAATTTATGTCAGCATATCCTATCTGCAGTACTCGATGTATTTTCACTGATTCCGTTTGTTTGAACGCGCGCCATAAACTCATGGAACAGTGGTTAACAGATACATCAAGTACCCATCGTTTAGGATTGAAATTGCGACATTATATTACATTGGAATTCGAATGTGTACTTTAAAGTGTTCCATTATCAGTGAATATTTGTGGACATGTTTCACATTAGATTTGCAGATGTAGCCGCCATGTCAGAAAGAAAATTTAAAAGAGGCGAATTGAAGAAATATTCAACTGAGTGATCTTGAGAATTTTGCTATTAGGTGTCATCCTAAGAATAAATTTTAAAGAATCACCATGATTCCAGGTTTAATATGTGGTGGTATATCGATATGGTGAACATGCAATTTACGAAGATTAGGTATTTCTCCCCCCCCCCCCGGCTTATTAAATTTCTGAAATTTTAACAAAGCTAGTATTACTGTATCATTATTTGTAAAATCATTATCTTTGTGCAGTTATTAAGATTTCGTGAAATACCTTCATGATGTGTTAGCCCTGTTAATTAGCTATCGATTGATATATATATGTAATATATTATTAAGATATATACTTATTAATTATTATTAGATATATATGATCCGAACTTGAAACCTCCGCCAAAATAATTCTCAGTACCACGTACAGTAGAGTCAGTACAGTGGCGTGCCAAGAGACGTCTCCACTAACGTAACGTTCTGTTTTCATAGATAAATGTCAGGACGTGAACAAGAGGAAAACGATAATCTGTAGAAGATATCCTAGAACACTGAACTGGCAAACCATCGACACTGAGAAATCTAAGCTTATCCTGTTGCTAACAAATGTAAGAGTATCATGAACACTTACCTTCGACTTCGACCTTGCACATTATTGCATCTATAGCCGTCAAGGGCCCATTTAACAAACTAGTCTCTGTTGTGGCTCAGATTCTTCCTGCTGGCAGTATTCTTGTAGTTGTCATGTAATATGCCCATCGAAAATATTCAAGCCAAGAGTCCTGTTCTACGTTTTCCACAACAATTTCATCGCCATCAGTTGAATCCACAGCCATGTTGTCTGAAGTTATGAGAACTGCAGTCTGGACATCAGACCATCGTATTGGTCAACACTGAAACTTTGGTCGATGCTGATTGGCTAGACGATTCACCATATCGTCAAATCGTCAAAATGTTCGATTTGCTGAAGTACATCGTTTCGTCATGTTTACCTGACGGTTTGAGACGATTTGGCCCAAATCGTTTCGTTCTGTCTAAATCATCACGTAGTGTGAAGTGGGCTTAACAACGAAAAACGCAAGTTTACAACGATTTTTCTAGCTGCAAATTAGTGTAAGGTGGACTGAAAATACAAACTCAGCCATAGCCATTAACCAGGCCTACGAGTAGAATAATGCACTACGTGAAAGAAGACAGAGTGGGTGTAAGTCTATCAGAGAATCCTGCAGCCTTGAGCAAATTGGAAGGTTTCCTGTCCAGAGCCGGCAAGAATTATAAAGAGACTGAATAAAAGCGACAAAAAGCAATATAAGCTGACAAAGCACGCACAGATCTGTCATAAGAGATATAGGGAGCCCATTCTGCGCTGACAGCAGAGTTTACTATATAACGCCTCGTCCAATGACAGGCTTATTAATCAAACGGAGCCACCACTGACCCACTTAAGAGGGAAGACTTTCCTACAATAACCCGACTTTTCAGATGTCTCAATGACTGCTCCCTGTATGCTTAGTTATTAATCTCCTCTCACAATGTGTCTGGGATCTCGATGAATTTTTTCTGGTAGTAGAACCCTCCCGCGCAGTCACATAAATGCAAAAAAGACACGTGAAAGGGTCTGCGTTTGGCAAATCTAATCCCTTCACAGACAGATGCTTTTACTAGTCCTCCTGTTAAATCTCATGATTCTACATAGAGCACCTGTTGTAAACATGCTGGCATCTCGCAATACAGGATGTTCTCTAAGTATGCATTACAAGTACCCCTTGCCGAAAGAATTGGGCCAGTTGAACAATATGACAAAATATCTACGTTAGAAGGGAGCTTATAACAAAAACTATTAACTTTCAGGGAGTCGTGACAGTTATCAGAGCAGGTATATCATAAAAAAGAGCACAAAGACCACGTATGTACTGGCTACCGAAAACACACAAACCCGGGGTGCCCGTCAGACCGATTTTTTCAATGGTAGGTTCGGCACAGCATGAACTTGCTAAATTGCTAACAAGTAAATTACAACCAGTCTTAAGCAACTTCTCTAAATATAGCGCTTCAAGACAGCTTTACGTTTGCTGACACGGTCTGTGAGTTTTCATTTAAAGATGAAATTCTTATACTCCTTTGATGTAGTGAGCTCGTTTACTAATGTTCCACTAGACAAGACTGTCGACATTTGCGTTGAAGAACATTATCATAGTCATATGCAACTAATGGAGTCGAATTCACTTTCAACAATAAACATTTTTTGCTCGACAACTCTGATATTAGCCCACTATTTTACACCCGGTAAGTGGATGACACATTCGCAATTTAAGATTTTAGATACTTTAAATAGTTTGCATTTATCTCTTAATTTTACTTGTGACTTTGAAAGCGAAGGTCAGCTTTCTTTTCTTGATGTTTTAGTCAGCACAGGTGACTCAGAACTGTTGACGTCAGTCTACCGCAAGCCCACTTTTAGCGGTTTATATACCAGATGGGATTCGTCTTGCCCGTCTAGAAATAAGGTTGTGTATACTCTAGTCCACACAGTAATTAGAATTTGCTCTGCTCAGAATGTCACTCGCGAACTTGGCGTGTTGAGAGACATTTTTTGAATAATGTTTACCTTCACGCTTGGTCTACAGCTACATCAATAATGAGCTAAAAGTGCACAGGCGCACGCCTAAGATCGGACAGAACAAGTGCCCAGTTTACCTACGCCATGAATAGGAACGGCCTCCGTAAACTACGGGAATTCGCTCAAGAAGACAATTGGTGTACGTTATTACGCAAGTAAGCCCCTATTGTTGTTCAGATTGAGACCTCTGTTAAGTCCCGAACTTAATGACAAACAACCCATCCATCAAGCAAACAATGTTGCTTACGAGTTTAAATGCTGGTGTGATGCCATGAGGGTAGGACGTCCTTAAGACTTATTAAGAGAACCCCCAACATGTCGTTATTCTGTTATTCTCTAATTTCAACATTTCAACGTACCTATGTAATTGTTATGAACTCTAGTCACATTCATTCAGCATTCAGTTCTTTCTTGCTACATTGATGCCAGCCGGGTTTGTGCAAAGTTCTAGCATTCCATGTCGTGGCATTCATCATCATTTTCCTTGTCTTTAATTGGTTCTGGTGAAAGGGATTCCTTCTATTTTCTGGATTTAAGAACCCAATCTCATTAGGAGCTACCTTACTCACAAGAACAAGGTTGCGCGCTCTGTAGCTATAAGGAAGTGTCTCCGCAAATGTGGTGACAGTTGTGAGTAATACTCAATGGGACTTCGCCAAGTTATGGCCTGTTGTACTACATCAACGTTCTCTCGCACCCTTCAGAGAAATGACTGCCTTGGTCAGTTCATCTGCTCTTTGCACTGCTCAAGACTTCACACGCAAAGAGACAGCACGACGTACTCGAAGACAGTTGTATCATGACAATTAATAATGAGCATTATAAAGATGTACGGATTATAAGCCTTCTTTATTGTACTAAACTCATACCTACTACATCTATAGTCAAAAACCCTTCGGTTATTGAAAGCTAAACCATGTTGTCAGCAAGATTGCCCTGCAGAGAACTCTAAATTGTAAGGCAGTAAGGGGCCGATTACGAAAGTATTAGTCGGATCACAAAGAACTGGACCTGGTATTATAGCATTCAGATGTTGGGGGTAGACACAGGCAGAAACAATATCCCTTGTTGTCGCTCATTCAACTACTAATGGTGAAAGCCAATGACTATATAAGTCCCCATGACTTAACTATCCTACACCCTCTGCTGTGACATGACAACTAACCTCTAACTCCGAAAAAAAAAATGAAGATAATAAATTGCATAACCTACATACCTGGGTAAAGTTTTCCCAAAGTCCTAAGTTGTAAGGATACACAAATGGGTCCTTGTGACCTCTTGACCTTGATGCCTTTAAGGAATGCAGAATATAAGATTCATAGTTAAGCTGAGTAAACGACAAAACTACAAAGCCATCCCCAGAGGGAGGCTGATTGGGTCTGCCCCCATTGCCGATCCCCACAATAACTTTGCTTTAAATAAATGTATACATTACCTACAACGCTTGGGTCACACCATTGTTTACCTAGTGGTACAATTTATAGCTTCAAAATACTTTGAATGCTTTGGCACGGGCTGAATATTCGAATTGCTTGACTTTATGTTGCATGGCCTAGGGTTTCTCAACCGTCAAACTACCAAAATTTTAAAGTTCCCCCTTTGGTTGGTAGGAGTTTGGAATTGTTAAACGTCATAGATATTACAAGAGTTCATCATGAAAGAGTCACAAAAGAGCCTAACGTACCAACGGAGTCTCAGAATATCTCTCCTGGATTTAAAAAATGCTCTCGGATAAGTTAAGCACAATCTTATAAACAAAGTCCTCGATTATATCATCACGTACCACCAGAAATAAAATCCACTATTCGCTCTCTGTATACCAACTTTACCATTAGTATCGCTATATAATCCTTCGTTACTCACCAAATTCCAGTTAAACCAGGCGTTTTACAAGGAGATTGCCTTTCCCCAATGATTTCCAATCTGTGTTTCAATACACTGATGCAAGTTGTCAATCAAGAAAAGTTTAGGTCCATCGGTTATAACTATGACACGAAGGTTACCTCTATTCAATGGCTACAGTTCGCACACGACACTGCAATTATCTCCATCTCAATTATGTTCCATCTGATAATCAGATCTTATAAAACCTGTATTTCAAAAGGAGTATATGGGCAAATTTCAAATTCAGGATTATCAATCGCATTGCTTTTTGGATAAAGAAGACCAAAGCTACAGCGGAACAAGTGAAGCCACTTCTTCTCTTAAACACAGACAAAATACCACCAGTGATGACTGGGAAATTCTATGGAAAACGAAGCAGCAAAATCTCAAATAGTTTAAAAACGTGACTATTATTTACCAAGAATTAACCAACTTCCATTACATCCACAATATAAAATTACGATTCTTTGATGTTACGTCTTCATTAAATTGAAATGGCTTCTCTCAATGAGCCTGTCCGGAAACATTACTCATCTTCAACTTCCAAAAATTCCTCGGCCTGAAACTAACCAGTATAAGTGACCTTTATTTATCCTTTCAAGTTACATCAAGAACAACCCTGCAATTTTCAAAATATGTAACATCTCGCAGTCTATTTAAGAACTCGATTTCAAAAAATGTATACATTGACTCAGTGCTGACGTCAAAACAAGTCTCAGAAATGTCGCCAAAGGAGAAGGAAAAAGTAGTGTGGAAGACTTATTATCATTTTTATTATTATCCCCCAGATATTCGCGATGATTCAATCATCCACGTTACAAAATGACAGTTGATAAGCACACGTGCCTTTTGGTAAGAAAAGTCGCAGTCTCCTTGGGCTTTAAGCGCACAAATGACAGTGCAGGATAATGGATCATTCGGTTTCTAGTGACCTATTCATAATATCATCTTCATAATATCATCATCATAAGGATGAACTTCTTAATTCATGTCCTACTGATCAAGAAATACTTATAGGTGTCAAATTTCTCAAAATCGAAACGGAAGGGTCTCAAGCAAAATAACTCTTCAAATCAATTTTTCTTACAACCACGATATTGTAGACTTAAGCGATTCAATTGCCTCCGTCCATAGAACTATTTATGCCTATTTTTACAAAAATTTTAGTCATGTTAAAAACCGTGACCAAACTTTAATTGAGAAGTGCAATATTACGTCTAACAACCAATAAAAGACGTCGTTACGAATTTTAAAATTATCGGGCAACCTAAAGGAAATTCAGGTTGTTAGCCGTCTTCTTCGCTCAAGGATCTCTTGAAGTAAACCATTTATTACCTCGTCTTTCAATCATGAGCAACAACATAAGTCAAATTTCTGGAAATGCTGCACTTGAGCCTCCTTAGGAATTGGTTTTACGAGAATTTGATGAGCAAACATGTTTACGTACTTTCAATCCAAACTGAAAGCAACCAGTGGGCAAAAATCATTTAGACGACAATTATGGAGTGCGAATCTTCTAAATCCAACTTATCCCTTTGACATGTCTCCCCCTAAATTCATCGAAATCCACTCTATCATAAGGAATATGCGTTCTGCCTCATGTCCTTGCGTATTTGATCAAATATGCATACTCATGTTGAAACAATGTCCGATCCTGCAAACCATGATTCTAAAGATTATCGAGAAAGCTTGGTCCTTAAAGCAATTCCCTTCAAAGTAGAAGACAGCCCTTACTGTCGTTGCATACAAAAAAGGCTAAAAAAAACCACCAAAACACATCCAGAGAATTTCTGGCCAATCACACTACAAAATGTTATGTCCAAAGTATTTACTGCTTTGATCTGGAAAAATTGTATTCATTCGCTTATAAAAACCGGTTGTATCCAACCTTGTTTAAATTTGTGTTACAATACCTTAATGGTGGTCACTAAATAAGAGAAATTAAGTTCAATTGGCAATCCTTACAACAACAATTGTCACCTACAAGGGTAAACGGAATATTCATCAACCAAAAATCAAGTGCATTTCTCAAAATTTTAAATCCTTCGAAGAAAAACATTACCTACTACAGAGAGGATGTCTTGTGGTGATTTCCATTCAAACGGAAAATACAAAATAATGATATTGAATCGAAGAAAGAGTCTGAGCAAAAGAATGCTCTGCGGGCCAGTTATCATCTTCGATCGAAGATTCTGATTTTGATCGGCCTTGTAGAGGTACCGCATGCAACTAAACACATTGTATTACCATTTTATCCTGATATAAACATGTTTGGGTCGCATATTATTTTGAAGACGAGCTATTTTCGAGAGGCAGGTCGATACTGTGAAAGGTTTAGGCTGCTTGTCGTTCGCTCTTTCAACGTGAAAGCACATCTCTATGGAATCGACTTTTCACTAAACAGTTTTAATTGCATCAAGCATATTTCACGGTTACCGTAAACTATTAAAAGCTAACTCTTTATAATGCATATTTTGATATTTGAACACTTACGATGGTTACCATTTTTGTTTCACGTTGTTACATGAGGAACCAACACCCTTCTTTACGTCTTTCAGTTTTGTAGTCAGTAAGTTGTTAAAGTTTTGATCTTGATGCCAAACGTGTGTTTATCACTGCGTACAAACTCTACCTTTCGTCAGGTTATGGGCCTAGTGTCCTTCTGAATTTACTGCCTGTCAATGAGTTGACAATTTGACTCGTTTATAAAGTTGGTTTCAAGGAGTTTTGTCCGAGATTCGTTTATGTTTATGACCGCATCTCTGTAGTGGATGTCCAAGATGGCTACCGAGTTAGGATTCAAGATTGAACAGCTACAAGGAGCAGAGGACTATCCAGCCTGGTCTCGCAGGATTCAGGATGTATTGGTAGTTAAGGATCTTTGGGACGTTGTCGGTGGAATTAATACCACTCGACCTCCTGAAAGTAGTGCAGAAAACCGAGCTGCCTGGGATAAAGCCAACAGACGAGCAGTCGCTCTAATTCGCCTACACGTATCCAATGCCCAGATGTCTCATGTGGAGCATACTGAAGTTGCAAAGGAAGCTTGGGATAGTTTAAAGCGAATTTTTAAGGCATCAGATATTAACCAACTCATGCGATATGATGTTGAGTTTTCAACCGCAAAGTTTCGAGAAGGAGACGATTTGCAAAAACACATCTCTCGAATGAAGTCTTTATCGAAAAATATCGAGGATTGTGATGAAGGTTACAGAATCTCGCCGAAAATTTTAATTTGCAAATTACTTTTTAGTATGTCAGAAGCTCCTTCATATAAAGTTTCCGTTGAAAGTCTGCAGGCCCAGACGAATTTAACTTGGGAACGAGTTGTTGCACAACTTCTTAATGTCGAGGCCAACATGAAGGCCAAAGAAGCTCTAGCCCAATGGTATACAAGACAAAAACTAGAAACAATACATCCCCTTTCACGTCTTTATCGATTATCTGAAAGCCAGGTAGGCAGTACTGCACCGAAGCCGAGATGTGCTGCTATCATAAGAGTTCTTATCGCTATATATATCATATGTAAATTTTTTTTAAGTAGCAAAAAATCTGGCGGGGGGGGCATTCTAAAATTTTGGAGGGGCATTGCCCCTGAATGCCCCCCGTAGCTGCGGGCCCGCGTAATGAGAAAGCTATTACGGTGAATTTATAGGAAACGAGAAGATCCTGGAGAATAGCGGTCACGAGAGCTACGCGTTTTCTGCCACTCGTGTTATTGAAAAAGGTGTAAATTGTAAACAAATTCTTTTTGTCGACAGAGTACCGGCCTCTTTCTTTTGATAAGTGCGGCTTCTACAGCGGCAAGATGAAAAGGAGATCTGGCTTTCGCTAATACTCTAAACGAATCCTCTTGATAGTCGTCAACACATGATGGGTTTTCAATCAAATGCTGTCCTATTGCTGAGTCAGTTTTGGGATCTGTTGACTTGGCTTTGTTTACACAATTCGGTAAAATTTTGTGTAAATGTATAAAAATACAAGTCTGTCTTTGGAAAGAACACTAGAAAAATAGAAAATGTCATCACTGGGGATCGCCTCTTGTAGCATGCCACTTGTGGCCCCTAGAGAAATAGAGTATATTATTAACATTGGAGGTTACCTAGCTCAGTTGGCAGAGCGCACGCCGCGAAAGACTGGGTCACGGGCTAGATTCCCGGCGATGAAATATTTTCTATTTCTCTAGTATATCATTTATTTCTCAAATCCTCTCTAATCGATGACAAAAGCCTATCTATTTATTTTCCTGCCTCAATCTATACTTTATCTACCCTGTACGTTCTCAGTATTCGAATTTCCTATATGCATGTATCTGGCAGTCGCCAAGCCCTGCTACCTTGCAATCTGCTCATACACGTCAAGATAGTTGTATTAGGTGCGTTACTAGACTTTCTAAATCTAACGTTCGAAACTAATCATGTAGTGTTTTGCATGCTGATAGTTCTTGTATCTGTATCAAGTCACTCCATGAGATCTCTTTCTCTCTCTCTTTCCTCATTTTATATTGTGCATAATAGATTTCTATTTCAATGTAAGAGAGCATATTTATAAAAAGCTGCTGCGGAAGAACTATAGCAAAGATGAACATTAAAAAAATATAAGAAAACACCTCTTCTATAAAACTACATGTTTTTTCTATATCCTCTGAAATGAGGCTGGGGAATATTTTGTGGCGTCAGTGAAAAATGGGATACCATCGTTATTATTTTTTTGACTTTCTGTTGGTTAATATCCAATTTGTTGACAATTTTTATGAGTTTTCATATTTAATGGCTGGTTAAGAAAGTAGGAAAAGAATTTAATGTATGAAACATGCAACTTATAAGCATTAAATAAAAAAAGCAACTCTAAAGACTCGGTGAGAATTGTTACGGCTATTAAAGCTGTCTCTCTATCTACCAGACGATCCCACTTTTCAACATTATTATACGAAACTCCACCTATATCTTTGTAATTTGATTTCGAACCACTTTTACTATGTCTAATAAAAATAGAGATGGAACTAAGTGGTGACTTCAGATGCAGAAGGAACTAGTTACGGAGCTAGTAACGAACGTCTCTGATACTACTCACTGTGATTTATACAAACGACATCGAACTAGACTAAACGCAAAAACTTAACGAATACAGATGCAATCAAAATGCAAGACAACACAATATTTATTTACTGTTCAAAATATGTTCATCTATTTCATACAAACGTTTTGAAAGAATACATTCTAATTACAGTTTAGGATATATTTAAAAATTTCGAAGGTAGACTTTAAGCTGAACGTGGTTATGAACAATGCTCTCCACTCAAGTCCAGCTTGACCAAAATATGGAGACATTGTTGGTATAATATTTGGATGGGTAGGAACAGTAAGCCATGATGTCATAGTATCAGGTCAAATGTCGGATATCCCTACACACTGCCATGAAAGTCGTGCACAAGGGCTTTCTTAATGTTTATTAAGAAACAATATCAATTGTAAATTATGGAAAGGCCGGATAAAGGTGCCAAAATTCATCTCTAATGCTTGATCTGCGCGGAAAAGGAAAGAAATGCTACATTTACGGTCAAACCAAATATCATGACGTATACGTCAAACAGCTGTTCATACAACAATTTAATTCTTTACTTGTCATATATTTGTGTATGTAATAAACAATTCTGGCATTTAACGGAAACGCATCTTAGGGCGAAAATGACTTCTCCTTTGTGTAGTAAAGCTTTTATTGATATTTAGCGTTGTCGAGTGTTAGAGTTGATAGATAATGTCCAACTCTCGTTAGTTTACATTGCGCATGCGCTATTTAACGGTACATTAATCATTTACAAATCTGACTATACTTTAATACCGTTACTTAGAAGTATGTCAAAAACAAAAGATGATATGAATTTGAAAGAGTGCCAACTGAATGTGTCAGTACGCTGGCATGACAAAGAGACAGGCACATAGTTGAGTGGCCTACGCATAGGTTAGATAGTGAATACCTATATGCCATAATGAGTGACAGCGTTTGAACGGACGGTTAGTTGAATGGATAAAATCATAAATGGATGAATGAAAGCCCCTAACTGGAAGAAAGGAAATATCAGTCGACTTACGCATAACTCCCTACGTTCCTTACTGTTTACCTATTTTAATCTCACTAACATAGGCTTTTTTAAAGTAGAGCAACTGACAAGTTATTATATTAAGTAGTACATATATTTTGTACAATCAAATCTTTATTGGTGGTAGACCAAGTATTTATTTGTGCTGACATGCACAGTAAACAGAAAAACGAGCAATGGCAAAGGTTGTTCGTGAGCTTACGTTCCTCTCCTGTTTGTCATGATATATAGATAGGGATTCTTCTGAATAATTACGTAGTTAAAACTGTAGAATGTACAACGTGGATAAAACTACAGAAATATTACACAACAACTATATGTCTATTGTTACAGAACTTAGAACCTTAATCGTCAAATATCATCAAAAACAAAATACCATTCTAAGTTATATCGTGATATAAGTAAACATCTTCATTAACTCTCCGTCTCACCAAGTAAGCATATCACTTAACAAGTCGATATCTTATTCTTTTACTGTCTCTTACTGAGTAGAAAAGCTGATCATAGGGCACAGTAATGGAAGTGCTTGAGCCTTCAATAAATTCTTGAAAGTTTGGAAGAGTGAAGGAATGGAAGATTTTCCTTAATTGGGACTTGACAATTGGGAGAAAACGTTCACGATTTTGTTGAAACCGTATAGAAACACGTTTCCTCTCCTAAACACAACTCCTTATAATCTACATGAAATCCAAATGCCTTCCGAAGATACTGTGACTCCTTGATCAATTTATCTTTAGGGTAAAATTTCTTCCATGCGTATAAGTTACGATCTTCAAACCCTCCCGTGTCGTTTGCTCAAATAATAATCACTCATTCTATTAAAATCTGGTAACATAAATTGGATTTTCTTTTAGTAACAACGCGCAAATTGATCAACATTATGTCTGGTATCCCACATAGAGGCTAACAAAAGCTGAATTTGCACAGACAGGAAGGGGTCACTCATCAAGCGTTGTACTCCGTGCTTAAAGCCGTGTATTTTTCTTTTTGACATTTAATTCATATTGTAGAAAATGGCCATGCAATTTTATCAACATTTGAGCATAGTCTCGAATTCTCGGTATCCGTAATTAAAGAACGAATTTTCAGGCAATCATAATGTATCTAACTTGAGAATCAACGATAGATATTCGTTATAATAATTTTAGATCCTTTGGGAAAGTGATGATACCACAATGAACATGAACCTTCTATATTCTCATTAATGGTTTATCTACAATAAGGATTCAAGGTAATGTTGCTACGAATAAAGCTGTCGATGGTTCAACAATTAACAGCATACTATTCATCAAGAGTACGAAATATTAAGTCATATGTGATACATCATTCTTCATCTTTACTGGGGAAGAAATAAGTCGCATCGTTAAAATTGTGACGTTTTTAAAAATGTCGTCGAGTCTCCAAAGATACAATGACACCCCTCATTCGTTTAAGGATGTGTCCATTGGCCAATAATGCCGGTCATACAATGTATGTCCTCTTTCCCTGATATACACCTTTATATTAAACTTACACATACAAAACAATAAATGCAACTATAGTTATCATAATGAACTTTCTCACTCTATATTTTACAAAACATCTTCTGAAAAACATAATTAAAAGCCAACATTATTTACATCTGTTGATACTCACAAACACCACATATGGTTGTACAACGTTTATGTACATAGCGTATGACCTTGCAAACTTGCAAATTGTGGCCCTATGTCTTCCCGACATATGTTAACGACCCATATAGGGCAAGGACTTTTAAACTTACTTCGGATATATTTGATAAGTCAATCGATGCCTAAAAATACTTTTACTCGAAAATTGCATTAATAACTTTATTGTACTTCGCTGACAAACACTGTACATATTTCTTTAATTGCCTTTCACCCAGTTACCTTGTCATCTTATTACCGGCTCCCCCCTCCCCCCAAGTTATGGTCCTGCAAAAGGTATTGCCTCACTAAAATCAAATAGTTTGTGCTTGCATTAATCAACTCTGAGCATTCAGAAGTATTAATTTCCGTCGTTACAAATACTATAAAACAACATTATCAAAGTTTCTGTTTAACGTCGCTTCCCTAATTTTAAGAATTATTTGTATAATTCTTTATCAACCACCAAATAATACTTTCTTAGTTATTTGAAGTATTTTAAAGAATGAGGCTTAATCTTAAATTATAATGAAGACAATCATACATAAATGCTATCACGTGAACTGTCTAGTCTTGCTATAAAAATGTCCATTTTTGCTATTTACAATAGCTTATCAGTTCTTCAAGTAGTGATCACAGACACGAAAATAGGTCATTTTAAAACTACTTACCTTACCTTGGATCTTATATAAAATAACCAAGGAGAAAAACCAGTTACAAAATGTATCATGAAGGGGGAAGTAGGCTCCCGGCCAAATGGGCCAGACTTTACATCCGAGGGATATTACATAAACCGATCCGAGTACTTTAATTATGGTATGGTGCGTTGGTGATGCAATAGAGCCAGCAACCTTTACAGTGCTTACACAGAAAGATAAAAACAACTTGAACATATAACATCTCACTCACACAGTGTTTGTATAGTTAAACATACTTTCTAACTTATCTCCAGCAAAATTTTCTAGCACGTCACCTTCTGTCGGTTGATCAACTTTTTAAACGCTATTTTGTTTAAAGAAAAAAATTGAAGACGTGCGATCGACTACGTCATCTACTTTACATAATATTATACCAGTAAATAAAATTGGCGCTTGAAATTTTGTTGTACTATTATTAAAAATTTCTGCTTTATATGTAATAATCATAATAATCCTTCATGTCAATACATAAGATAGATCATTAAAGTGTCCCACGAATTTTTACGAATTCTTTGCTTTTTGCGACAAGGCCCAGTGGTACAGAAAGAATATATACACAAGACTTAAAAGTAAAATTCAAACCTCAAAATAGTAAATCCCAAAGAGGCTAAATAATCCTTTTCAAGCGTGAGGTCAAGAAAAAGTGAATTAACAACCAGGTAGAATGGGAAGTGGTTTAGAGACTCGTAGACGCACACTCTACGCTCGATTAGAACCAGCGTTGCCAGTTAATTACTCTCTGATTTCGGTCTTTAGGGACTGTCATTATTACTATTACTGTTAATGCTGTATGACAATAAATATTCCGGGTATGCATGGTTGGGGCTGCACACAGCATACAATTGGGGATCCCTCTTGTAAGTGTAAAAAAGCTCATCCATCGGATTGGATGCTGTCTTCGTTGTAATCTCAGAGGAGTAGATTACAGGGCCAGAGTCTTGAAAAGGCGATGGGATCAGTACCCTGGCTAATATCATATACTGATTAGCTGAGCTCCATCCCTTCACTCGATCGTACGCGATGCTGGCTTCTCTTGCAAAGTAGGTGGTTGACGAGTTCTGGAAGCAAAATCCTTTGCTGCAAGCTGCAGTAATGCCATCAGCAGATTCGGAACTATAATATAAGTACTTCTCTCTTGAGTTGTGTTTTAGAGTTTCTTCCAGTTCACCTTTTTTCCTGTATGAAGAGAAGAAATGAAAGTAGAGTTTTGTAAACCTTTCCTTTGATGAAAAACAGTAAAGCCATGAAAAAATAAGCATGCTACACGAAATAGAGTAAACATATTGTACTGAAGAACTTTTTTCGTCTGACACACCTCAGAGTACTAACGTCAGAATGACCGAGACGGAATTGAGTAAAAGAGTATACCTAACTGTATCTTGAAGGAGCCAATCAGACATTGGACTGCCTGAATACTTGTGTTTTCGGACCAATCAGCGTCCATTACAACAACATTAATTGAAAAGGCCAGCGAGAAAAGGAATTCTTTTTGTCTGCATAGCGAAGGTTTTCTTGCTTTTATGTGGTCTGACTCCAGAATGGCCAAATGAAATGCGGACCTGGCCTTTCCTATAATTCGGAAGCAATGGTCCGTGTACACTTTGGCACAGTCTGGGTTCTTAAGCAAGTGCTGCCATATGGGAAAGTCACATTGCTTAGTGGTGTTTTTGGTCTTGGTGAGGTGATTCATTCCTTTTAGGAGTTGATGTTTGGCGAACATACGATGGATGGTACATGCTGCTTAATTTGGTCAACTGACCTCAAAGTCGTGCGGCCAACATAGCCAGCCTCACACTGGCATGGAAATTGATAAATTGCAGAGCTAGAATTTGTGAAAGGCACACAATCCTTGTGGTTTATTGATACTGCTTTTTGGTCGTATAAACTACGCGTGGAGCGACAGCGCCAAAACACTTCCCTATGGCCTTTTTTGATCTCGTTTTCAAAAGTGAATGGGGCATGGAAACGTCAATTGCTAAGCGACAATAAAGATCCCACAGGAAATCAATGCCAATCACCTTGTCCAGAGTTGATATCGCCCACTTGGAAGTCACCCTTTCCCTTACAAACGCTACGATAGACACCGTTGTAAATTCAGATCTGGTCTGTGCCAATGAATTACTCTATGAAGTTTCAGCCTTTTTGCGTTACGTGTTATAGCGTGTTACAAATTCTGCTGATTACGTGTTATGTTTTACCTTCAGATATGCGCAAATAAAGCTCTTTTTGATAACTCTGGACTAACGTTTTACAATGAAACGAGTCAGATTTAGGAATCAGTTGCTGCTTTATAACTTAACATATTGGCGTTACAATAGAAGATCTCCTTTAATATCTTACTTAGATTGATCAACAGTATTAACAAGTTGTAAAGAAAATGAGCCACAAGAACCTCTATAAGCTCGGGAAATTACCCCCCCCCCACCCCCCCCCCCCCCCCCCACCCCCCACCACCCCCCCCCCCCCCCACTCCTCACCCCCCCCCCCCCCCGGCCTACCAATTGTTATTTTAATTTTCTCCTTCTATTACAACACATCTTACACAAAAGACAGGTGCTCTTGCTTACAATACCTATGTTCACAGTGCAATGCTCAATGTGCGACCCAGCCTTTGACCAAGGCAGACTTGCAGCGATTGTAACACAACAACAGAGCAGTAACAAGACAGATGTGCAATCTAAAGCCATAAGATTTGACAACTGTCCAGTCACAAGATCTGTTGGCACAGCTTGGTCTTGAAGACATTGAGGTCATCAGGAGAGAGAAAATGCTCCACTGGCGTGGCCACATGGAACCCTTGAGAGGTGCCATCAAGATTGCCAAAGATATTGAAGTTCCTGGTAAGTGGGAAAGAGGCAGACAAAAGACGTCATGGTAAGGCCTGGTGCTGAAAGATCGGAAGGCATGGAAGCTAATAGCTGATCCTCTTGACCAAGATTCATGAAAATTAAATTTGAAATCTTCAATGCGTGCAGCCAGCCAGCTTCCTAGATGGGACCCACTGGGGTGAACAATGCCCTTCAACCTCCACAATACTCAAAAGTAATCAATGGTAAGGTTAAGGTAAGATGACATCAGAACTTTCTTCCAGCTTTTGTAGATTGTTATAGGGTTGTGATACTAATGTATTAAAATTGACTGCTCAGCTTCATATTCTTTTCTTTTGATGTTTTATTAAATCTTAATTAAATATTTTGTTATAAAACTGAGCCAAGTAGTAAAAATCTCCAAAGAAAAAATTCCAGCCAAAAAAACCTCGCATAGAAGATATCCCTCAAGAAAAATTTTCTGTAAATAGCTGCAGCATAAAGACAACAAAAGTTAGGGAGGGAGCAAATGTCTCCTGTTAACCAACAAATTGTCATCTGTATGACACAAGTGCTATTGATCTTGTGCAAATTATACATATAAATAATTTATTCTAACATAAGTTTGTAATGATAGTACATGTAATGCCGTGACTATTAGTCATCACTTACGTTGACCCATATTTGCTGATTGATTAACCATGATTTTACTTACTATATACGCATCTAGAGCAATGTAGGTAATACTCGTGGAGATAAAAGCTAAACTCCAAGGACAAAGTCTGTGATGATATCATGCAATATCATTGATGTATTATATCTCCAGGGTTACAGTCACTTATACTATGGCTGCCTAACTTGCAGCCAGGGGAGTATACACCCTACAAAAGTTAAGGATATTCCAAGATTTATACATATTATACATCCTCCCATCCTCCCCTTCCAAATAGCTCTTATTATTTAGGGCATTGAGTAGGAGTGTGTAGGTTGTTGTTGTATATAAAGAGGGACTAAATAACAGATTTTGCATACCCAAATACAGACAGCACACCCATGATAAATGCCCACCTCCCTACTGCTTGCAGCTTCAAGGAATTTGCATTCAGAACGAATTTACCAGCCTCAGCACTAGGAGTTACTTAAATGCAGGAGTGTAATGCATGCCTTTCCAAACAGTCGGCAAAATCATAACATAAATTTTAGTAAACTTGCATTATACTATGAGATAATTCTAGATTATTCTTTGTATTTCCAAAACATTATATAATAACCCCAGAGCCCTCCAGATTGGTGATCTTATTTGATAATAGACCAACCTAGTATAATCTATAGTCTAGAATCTTCCATAACATTACTTAACCTTCTTCAATATTCCATAATAGTTTGTCAACTTTTAGAATGTTCCACAGTAAGAAAATATATGGAAAATGATCCGCTACTGTCATTAGATTGTAACACAACACAGCATAACTTAATGTAAGCAATTTGACATAATCAGAGGTCAAGATTATACCATACAAATTGATCAAAAGGATTTGAAAAGGTTTTCCTATTGAACCTAAACTACAAGAGTTTTATTGTAAAATAGTGCATCCAAAATTTTTTTTTATTTAGGAAGACACTCAAATACCACATGAGCCTGGTGCTTACATGAAACTCACACAGATGATTGCCTAATGTTGAAGACTATATTTCAGCTATGAAACAATGTGACTATGAACAAATGACTGCTCTGAGAGTTGGTAAGTTATGATTGTTGATCATACAGCATACTCCATCATCCTGATATGTTTAGCAAGTTTGACAAGTTCAACATGATGAATGAATTTCTTAATCAACAAATACTCAGAGTGGTGATGAAGCTCTGCACCTACAACATCACCAACATAACCAATATACATATATTCAAGGAATTTATACCCTATTATATGAATGTACAGAATCACTTGAGTATGATAAATATAAATTTATCATACTTTACTGCTTTCCCTATTACTCAAATCTGATGACTTCCATCGTAGAATAAATTTTTAAAGAAAATTATTGGAAAAGCTACAGTGCTCCTAACCACCCCTATCAATGGTCCTAGGAGGGTGGTTTTGTGTAACAGAAGATCATACACATAAAACACAAACATATTTATCCAAATTGATGCTGCTGGCAGTGGGTTTGGGGAAGGGCTTTGCTCTAGCATTCCTGAGAGTAAGAATTTCTGACTTTGATTTTATGTTTTCTACTAGATCCATAGCTGTTATTTAATAATGATAAAATTACATCAAAACCTACTGTGGTGTGCTTCGTAAAAGGCACTATATATACTTCAAAGGGTTGTTTTCAAGCTTCAGATTTTGAACAACTCAGTCTAAATAGAAACCAAAAAACTCAATGTATAATGTGCTTAAAACAGCTCAATTACCCTCGTCATTCAAACTACTTTGAGAAAACGATACAATTTCAATGCTTAATTATAAACTTCACACACTTCCACTGAAACATGTCTATAATTGTCTCATGGCCAACAAAAACAAAGTAAACAGCATTGTAAATTTAAACCCATACTTTCTTTGCTATTTAGTGCTGAAGGTAGTACATAAAATATGTATCCTCTGTCATAAAAACCAGTAGTGATGCACTGGATACCAGTACTCTATCTGGCCAGATATTGGTAATTATATCTTATTCAGTATACAACCAAAATATATCTATCATACAACCACACAGACAAGATACTAACAAGAAAATATTGACTGGGTTTACTGGCAGTTTGAACCATCACTGTCCAAGGATGAAGTCAAAAGTTTATAAATATAATATACATAACGTGCAATAATAAATGGAATTGTTTCACTAGCACGATATTTCTCTGAAATTGATAGCCCTACAAATGTGACAATTGATGTGCTTACTTTCAGTAGCTTCTAGAAATAACTAAAATCTTTGGTGTGAGAGGGGCAAGTAAGTTTACAATTGTTGGAAATTTAAAATTATATACCTACTTTCTAACAGAAAGACATATGATAACAGCTGGTCAGTAATGTTGCTTACTGCTAATGAATAAAACTGCATGTAAAAGCATTGATTAAATAAAAAAATCTGCTGTACAGCTGCACTTCACCACATCCTGGTGGTGGAGGGGGGTGTCAATGGGTGTCTTTAAGTAAAGAGTTAAAATATACGAATATCCAGCAAATTATAACACTGAAACTCACAGTACCTTCCTAAAATATATCTGCAAACATTTTGGCATAAAAATCCTTTCAAATTCAACTATTTTGAGCTATGATGTCATTGATGAACAAATTTCATAAATTGAATTTTTTGAGATTTTAGAATATTATACGTCTGACTATTTTCAGCACAAAATATTTAAGTTATTACAACTACAATAAACCTTTCACCTAATGCATTTAAATGGGGTATAAAAAAACAAATAAAAATGAACACTTCCCTTTGACCCATACTTGAACAAAATTCTCACCATGTTTGCAATAAATCTTACAGAGAAAATAACTGTAAATAATTGATTATTGCATTCAAAGTAAAAGTAACGGGCATTAATATAAAAATCATTGAGGGATGTGTTGCCAACTGTATTAATAAAATATCTGACAGAAGCACTCTTGCAATATATTAATAGTACCTGTATCAATAGGCTCAACCAAAACTATTTAAAACTATGGATTGCTTTTACTTTACAAATTCTATACAATAACAGGTCCCACATCAACACTTTGGTAATATTATACTGTTTAGTGCAATGGTTGAGCTGGTGTTTTGTTGCCAGAGATCCCAGGATGGATTCGTATTGCAAGCAATTGTCTCTTCTCTGGCTACATATATATATATGTGTGTATACATATTATATGGTTACTAATGTCTGACTGCGCACTTAAATAAAGGAAATGGCACAGGTGAATCTCATAATGACACAGAAAAATATTTGGCTTGTGGTACTGGTGGGATTTTGAAGCTCTAAAATTATTGGCTTTCAGCACAAATAGAGTAGGCATTTTGGTGCAAGAGGTGCCTGTGTGCCTTGTTGTTATTTTTTTTTGTTTTTAAGTGCAAACAATTATATAAATATATATCAATTGAGCTAAAATGCCATATAGATAAGTACTTAAACTGACAATAGCAATCATTTGATATATGCATTTCCAAGGGGAAGATTTGATTGCTTGCAGCGATGATGGGGATGGATAAGGGAACCACTTGCACCAGAAACATCCCACACCCAATGTATTTTACAAGTGCAGTCTGGATCAAACTCCAATTGCAATTGGTCTAAACTGCACTTGTAAGTTTTAAAAGGGTGGTGTCCATACATATGGGACTTTTGTTGAAGCTTAGAGCACTTTAAGACCAAATTCTCTTCCTGTTGTCACCAATGGCCCTTTGGGGAATCTAACCTGTACCCTCTGGCAAAGAAGGCAAGTAGACCTAAACTATCCACTGGACAATGGCAGCTCAATGATAACAATATCAGTCATTTGTATTTCTCACGATCTAAGAATGGAAATTTCTTCAAGTCGACAAAGTTTGCCAGTAGTTGTTTATCTCCTACTGTTTTCTGTCAGTTCCATCAGGAGAGTGTAGAACCATTGTAACCCTTCATTAAGTATATACACTATGGGAGTATAACTATTTCCATCTTCCATCAAAGAATGGAAATCTTTTAAAATACAACTTAACAAACTTGGACTATGCAGCATAGCCAACAGTAAATAAGGAAATAATTGATGTACTGCCATTATGCTGTTGGACCCAATGGAAAATGGACAATGGGCTATCATAACATTCTTAAATCATGCATTTATATTTGAACAAAGATATTTCAGGTGCCTGGCTAATTGAATGATCCAACATGTTTTAAAGATGTAATATATGAGATCAAAAACAGATTGTCTAAGCAGAAACTCGAAACCAAAGAAACTATAATAGAAGTATCCAAATTAGTTGGTTTATTGTCAAACATCTTCCTGTATATAGTGGAGGTAGAACACCTTGCCAATTTTTTATAGAAGGAAACTAACAATGCTGAAAGAAGACAAAGGATTGTTACTGAACAGTAGGTCAGAACACATGTCAAACTGGCAAAAAGGGAAAAAGTACTCTGCTTAAAATTTGAAGCCAGAGTGAATATAATGAAACTCTTTGTTTAGTTGTCTGATGAAGTGGAATACTGGGAAACTCAGTCTCACAAAATTAGTTGTATGTTTTGTTTTACTTAGCTTCTCTAAATCACTCTGTATGATCTCATGTATTGAGCATTGTAGCACCCAGCTTCATACTTACGTATACTAATATGTATACATAAATACATAATTCTCAATAAGTGGAGCATTACCACAATAGCTTGCAATTTAGGGGTGCTGAGGAGATTCCATCCCACAACCTCGTTATACCCAAACCAACACTTTAACCATTGGACCATCAGGCCTAAAAGATAAGGTGAAGACTTTCAGTGCCAATCTTTTGCCAATTCTCCTCCACTCTTTGTACAGGGGAACTTAACTATGAACATTTACAGTGTTTCTGCTTTGCACCTTTCACTAGTGCCAGAGGTACACATATTCTCAGCATATTATCTCTCTATCTATAAGGTCAAAATACCTATGTCCTCTTATGTGTATATATAAAATATATATAGAACTCAAGCAAAAAAAAATACACACTTTTTTCAATGTTTTAAGAATAACATTGCCAGATATCCAGATTATGATAATAACAAAATTCTTCTTCAAATTTTTGTTTAACTTTTCTTTAAATTTTGTAAAAGAAAATATCAAAACATCAATGGAAATGCATATATATCTTATGAGTGATATATATTTAATGTTTCCCTAAATGCTGCCTATTTGAGTAGACATACATAAATGCTCATACTACCAGCATTCTATATGTGTATAAATATTATATATAAGTCACAAAACCAAATTGGAAAAGGTTACACCTAATTAAAGATGGTTTTTGTTACTTATATATGTATATATCTATTACATAGTCTTTTTTTACCTGTTGTTACCCATTGCTAAAGCCTTCCTTTTCAAATCATGAGGTTGTAGGTTTAATTCCCTCAATTCTCTTAAATTGCAAGCTATAGTGGTAGATCTAAGGCTCCACTCATATTGATGTATACTGATGGATTAATGGTTAGGGTGTTTGTTAAGTAACCATGAGATTGTGGATTCAAGCCAGGTCAGTGCCCATAAATAGCACAGGAAAGTATTTGCCTTGAAACTGACGGTCTACTTTTGTGGAGCAAAGTCTCTCAAAGACAAGTTAGTACGTGCTAGGTTACTCCAGAAGGAGGAGGGTGTAAATAAAGGCTGTGGTCCATGTAGGAACAGACGAAACTGTGACGTCTGTAATTATTTAGCTCAAAGTACCACATTTTCTAATATTTAATACCAACAGGCGTACTTTTAACATCCGCAAAGGCCCTCTAAATTGTAATTCTAGACATGTGGTGTACCTACTACAATGTAAATCTTGTCATCTCCAATACGTTGGTAGTACCACCACTCAATTTTGTATATGATACAATAATTTCAAATTGCAGTATTGTAAATTCACTAGGCACTAGGTGCGGGATCTTAAGACGGCTGCCTTCATAGTACGATGGGGTGCCTGACCACCACCTGTCATGCTCGGTGACCATTGCGGTGTCAGTTTCCCTACTTAATTAAGGGTAGTAACTTGATGGTGATATCACCCTCCCCACAGGGGCAGGGGGGCAGGGGGGGCTCATGGCAGTGCCTCTCTGTACCTTGAAAACAGCCTGATGCTTCCTAGTCTCTAGGTGGGATCCTCAAGACGAGGCTAGCAACAATATATTGGTAAACAAGCTAACATCTCCAAAACAACTTTCATAAACAATAGGAGCAATGAAGCTTCCCAAAATTTCATTTTATATTTAAGGTATTTTTAGTGGGAATTTAACAATACAGTCGCAACGTTGAAGTTTCAGTCCAGAATCATTTTACAAATATTTTATGTTTTTAATTCTTGTACATAAATTCCTATTGTTTTAACTCCTATTTATTAGAGAAGGAACCATCTGGACGGTTTTAAGCCAGAAGAAGGAATAAGAATTCCAAAAGCTCGCCTTGAGCAAAAGCTAATTGTTATCGTTTTTATATTGTATTTTAAATTAAGCTTCTGACGACAGATGTACCCAATGACTGGAGGAGAATTGGCGAAAGATTGATACTAAAGATTATATATATATGTATATAAAGTACTCAGCAGACACATAGCATTTATCACGGAGTGGAGCATTACCACAATAGCTTGCTTTCTTTTTTCACTAATGGAGCTGAGGGGATACCCGCGAAAGCGTGGGTCACGGGTTCGATCCCCGGTGGTGACATACTTTTCTATTTCTCTAGAGTTCTGTTCAAAACTCTATTCCTTCTATAGAGAAAATTTTATATCGAGAGGTGACATGAGACGTTCTTGCTCTTTTTCCTGTCTTGTTTCAGTGTTCCCTAGTTGCGCCATCACAGCAAGTTCTCCTCGATTACTTACGTCTTTCATGTTTCTTTTGTTATTGTCTTCCAATATTTTTTTGACAGTATAACAAGAACGTAGTCAGTGCTGTCAGCATCATGCATACAAATGGAGTCCTGTCGTGCCGGTAAGTTTTGTACTTATGTTGTATAATTATAAGTGTTTCCATAATTGTATGAAAGTTTATTAAAACCCATCTTTTCATATAGGAATACGTCCTTTGCGAACCTCGTATAAGTGTTACGTAAGACACTGGTTCGAAACTATTTTCTTCCCGCAGGCCCACTCCTGTGTATCCGTTATTACTTGCGGGCCCAAGTTGCCCATCTTGTAAAATGTATATTTGCTTTTTCTTTCTTCTGTTCGTTTTTCCTTTCCTCCGTGTGTGTTGTTTTTGTTTTTGTACTCCCTTTTCATTTCATTTTCTTCGTTTCTCGTTTTGTTCTCACTTTCTACATTATTTTTTCATTTCTTCCTTCCTTATTCTCTTTCTTTCTCAACAGATGGTAGTGAATAACTCTTGTAGGATTGCTATATATGCTTTATAGTAGGCAATACTTACCCGTTTGTAGTGTAATTTTCACGTGGTAATTTTCACGTGTTATTTTGGTCTTCATGTTTTGATTTAGTTCATTTTGGTATCATTGTTTTGTTCTAAATTCACATCAGTCATAATGTACATCGCTCTCAATGTATTTCGTTCTCGTTCACTTCGAGTTCGTTAATTTTGGCCTTCGTCATTTCGTGTTAGAATTATAGGGTAAATCTAAGTAAACTTATTTTTTCCAATAAGAAACCAGTTTATAAGAAACCAGGGCTCAATCCCCCCCAAATTTAGGAAACTCGAGGGCTGGATGGGGCTGCTCTAAGAAACCTGAACAATTTCTAAAAGCGGTTTAGACAGTTTGATAATGGGTTATTTCATGAATAGGCTAACCTGGAACAGAGGGTACCCTAAATGAAGGATCTACTTCATCTTTTATAATATGCATTGAACCCCCGCTGTTTTCTAGCCCCCTCCGTGTATTTCACCCCCTTCGTGTATTTCACCCCCTTCTATTTGATACCAGAGAATAAGAAACTGCTAAGAAACTTTAAGGGCTCAAAAGGTCAATATTTTAAGAAACTTCGAGGGCTGGACGCTGAGGTAGTTTCTTATATAATAAAAATAAGTGTAATCATAGAGTCGGTACGTATATCTTTAAGCAAACTATCTTTACGTTAGCGAAAGGTTATTTTCAGACTAGCAGCTTTCAGTTCCTGACTTTTTTGTTCATTTCTTCACTAATATGTTTAAATGTCCAAACTTGGTATCCGTTCTTACGGACGTCATAAGTGTGCACGTCCTGTTATTTCGATCCTCGTTTATTGTTTATAGACTGTTTTGTTTCTAATGCAATACTGTTGTGTATTGAAGTATAGAGGGGTTTGGTAGAAATATGAAACGGAAATTGTAAGAAACTTTAAGGCTTAAAAGAAAATCTGACGCAGCGAGTACTCTAAGAGGAAATCAAAAACTTTGATTCAATGGCCACTGTTTTGGTAACCATTCGATGATTATTACTGATTTAATGCATTAAACGAAAATGAACGAGGCCGAAATGAAGTGAAACCTAAATGAATGAGACGGAAACATCGAGGCCAAAATGAATGAGGCCAGTACGAATGAAACCGAAAAGAAGGGCTACAATTTTTACAACAATGAATTTTTTTGATTTTTCTTTTAGTTTCACGCGCACACTTTCGATGACAGGACCTTTGCCTGACTGGAAGAAAAGCTACTATCTTATTCTTGCTCATGGAAAAAGGCTTAATGAAAATGGTAACAAACACGACTGTATGCTATTTTATCATATTGTGCACCAAATGTTTTGTAGATAGCTCCTGTAGCTGAGGAATGACTCGGTATCGATAATGATCAATAAAACGTATCTTTCAGCCTCCTTCCACCTCTTTTCACTATCACAATTAGGCTTTTTCTCTTACACTGAAATACAAACGTGCAATCAATTTTCACTGACAGCGCCTTCATTTACTTCGTCTGGCATTGCGTCTCCATCTTAAACCATGGAGTGCTGCTTGTCGTTCTGGTCACGTTGATACATTAAAGGTTTGCTAGGGTTTCACTCAGGTGGGATTAATGTAGCTGAATTTTGTTCGGCCGACCCTCCTTGCAAAACCTTACATAAGTATGACTCTTAAATAGCATGATGTCTCTTGGCCATCGTAATCCTTCCAATCATTGCCCCCGTATTTCCAGCGCCCCTCCTATGTTGGCTGAAAGCTGAACCTCAAAAAGTCCAATGCTTTGCAAAGGTTTCCCCACACCACCCGGAAAAATTCCAGCGGGTGCCCATGGTATCAGGGTTTCCACTGCGCTTGCTGCGCAAAGTGAAGCCAGAAAGGCTTTGGTATGAGTTTATATTTCGCGTTTGGAGACGACGTTTTAAAGCTATATGGGAGGTATTGAGTAAGCATTTTGGTATAAACTTCAATTTGAAACATGTAGAAGTGTTTGAATCTAATGTGACGTAAAAGCACCATGATTTTGCACATTTGATCAAGCTGTACTCTAGTAGACTAAATAACGTTACTTTCTATGACTAGGAGTTCAATGCTTTTCTTAAAAACTAACTTTATGTGTCAGTTTGTTGCTAAGGATATGTAACAGATATTCATCATTCATATTGACATGACACTATCCTTTATAGTCAGAATACCAAGTAAAATCCATGAATAAATTTTCCGTAGAGTCGATGTTTTCCTGGCTATTTTGCTTCCTGCATACTTTGTCAAAAATTTGACAGACATTACTGCATTGATTTTTTTTTGTTCCTCGAAGCACTCTGACATTACAACATCAGATACACACTTCAAGTAGCTAGACCAGCAATATAAGGTTGTGTTCAGAGCATATCTTGGGGTTAGGTGGGTGGGAGTGGTTGGGTTTTTATAGCCTACATAGTCGTTGAAAATGCGCTCAAGAAACAACATTTTCTGTCATTACCAGGTCCTTTTGGTTTGCTGGAACGTCAGTAGAATGAATTGACCTCGCAGCTCTGAAAGGAGGTTGAATAGTAAAAATTTTAATCGTGTACAGAACGAGGCTATAGGAAAATGTCCCCGATTCTGGTTTGTATTGCCTGTATTGAGCATAAAGCATTACATGATGCTTTCAGAATGCCCCTAAGAGAAGTGGTGCTTTTATAATACCCATAAGATAGGTGGTGGTGTGCTCACCTGTTTACGGTTGTTTGGGCTTTGCTTGATATAAGCAGTAATTTGACATTCTGTATGTTTTTCATCAGGTACACCATATTACCACAGTGCCTATAAGCAGAGTAAAAAGAGGTTGGACTTCAGGATAGAAAAAGGAGAGCTCGATTTTAGTGGTGGAAAGACTATCAGTGGTAGGGTCATCATAAAACTTATATACATTTATATCGATAATTTAAAGCCTGGACATGTTGGTAGACTGATTCCATACTATTTGTGTAGAGGAGATGATATTCTAGAAAGTCACTCATTCTAATCCAGCACGTTAAAAGAGAGTGGCTCAGTCCTTGTCTCAGTCCTTGGTTCAATTCTTGGCTCAGTCCTTGGATACGTTCTTGGATACGTCCTTGGATACGTCCTTGGATACGTCCTTGGCTCAGTCCTTGGCTCAGTCCTTGGCTCAGTCCTTGGCTCAGTCCTTGGCTCAGTCCTTGGCTCCGTCCTTGGCTCAGTCTTTGGCTCCGTCCTTGGCTCAGTCGTCGGCTCAGTCCTTGGCTCAGTCCTTGGCTCAATCCTTGGCTCAATCCTTGGCTCAGTCCTTGGCTCAGTCCTCGGCTCAGTCCTCGGCTCAGTCCTTGGCTCAGTCCTTGGCTCAGTCCTTGGCTCAGTCCTTGGCTCAATCCGTGACTCAGTCCTTGGCTCAATCCTTCGCTCAGTCCTTGGCTCAGTCCTTGGCTCAGTCCTTGGCTCAGTCCTTGGCTCAGTCCTTGGCTCAGTCCTTGGAAGAAACTTCGTTTTCTTATCTATGGAGTCTTCTGTACTGTGTGTCAAATCAAAAGCATATTTCAATAAAACTTTGATAGCCTTATATACAAGGGTTTATACATGGAGTTTTGCACGAACTAGCGAAAACATTGTGTTAAAGCTTTTTTCGTCTGACACTCCTCATGCAATGTGTGAAAGAGTATACCCAACTGTATTTTAAAGGAGCCAATCAGAAATTGGACTGCCTGAATGGCTTGCGTTTTTGGACCAATCAGCGTCCATTACAACAATGTTAATTGAATAGGCCTAGCGAGAAAAAGCTTTTAAGTACACAATGTTTTCGCTATTTCGTGCAATATTCTTGTTTTGTACCACTAACAAACTTTTTGAACATGGAGTTTTATAGAATATTAAGAATCGAGGTGTCGATAAAAGCCCATCAACTTGTGCGGAAAAGTAATTGCGGTGCAAAAATCATACATATGTAAACGGAAAATATTCATTGCCTGTCTAAGTATAGGACAGGAGAACGTATCATTTTGAAGCAGGCGATGTCACATCTGAAGACAGAAATTATAATGTACAAATCCAAGCTATCAAGAAACAGCTGGTTCTGAACCAATCCTGAGAATTGAGAATGTCACATGATCACCTCTTTCACACTTATGCACTATTCTAAAATTCAAATGTTAGTTACAAAAATTATAAGGAATGGTAAGGAAATGTGTGGTTCAAGCTGAGCTGATCCCGATTTTTCATAACTTTCTACAGAGCCTTGCAATTTTTTACTCGACTACAATTAAACCCGTGAGCTGAACTACTGTTTTACTAGAAGCAGTTGTGATCACGAAATAGCCATGAAGATATAAATGTAGATATTGAGTCGTTTCCTGCTAAATCTTCATATTGGACGAGACACCTAGTAAGATTTGGTGATTGTATTGTCTTTACTAAGCGTATGTGTAATCCATTGGATAAATGTTTTGTGTTAAATAGTTCAGAAACGCGACATGAATAGTACGATATACCACCTTGAATGTGATGAAAATGACGCTTAGCGGAACGAGCCTCAGCTGGCAATCTCCGTTGGCTAATTTATATTTCATCACTCACAGATTGATAGGATGCAGTTGTCTCAACTTCTCTTTCTTTATGCCAGTTGTCTTAATTTTTTCCAGCAGCTCTTGTACGGTTTTGTTGTTTATATGGTAAAGAGTTTATACAAATTTGCCACTGAAGCCGAGTGAGTGCGCGGATAGCCTATATTTGACCAAAGTCCATCGATGGACGGACCCTTTACAGAGGCCCTGATTTTGCTGCCAATTTTTCAGGTCCATATTGTATTATCGAGAAGAGAGGCTTTGAAAGATCACTTTTGAAAAGACACTAGAAAAATAGAAATATGTCTTCATCGTGACTCGAACGCTTGTCTTGACTTGCGTTGAGCAGGATGTTAAAGCCAACTGCTGGATGGTTGGTAGCTAATGTGGCCACTACAAAAATGTGAGTATGTCAACACTGGGGGTCACCTACTTCAGTAGAGTACTAAAGCGATGACGTCACAAAGCCTCTTTTTCAAGAAATTCCAATAAAACTAGATGTTGTTTAAAGTGTTGACCATGCCACCAAATGCCCGTTTCAAAAATATCACATTAAAATTTCGTATCAACTACGAAAAACGACTGTTTGAATTTGCCGAAGTCCTCCAGGAAACACTGTAAATTTTGCTCAGTTCATAAAATTTTGAACTTGGTTGAAATGACAAGGTTTTGATATGCATAATTTAAAGTTTGAAAGGGTGTATCTCGACGATTGTTCAAGATATCGTTCTCAAATTTGAACATGGTATCTATCTCAACACGGAGAATGCAATGCGTGCAAAATATTATCAAATTTCTGATATTCATGAAATTGTGACGTCATATTGTTTTACTCCCTTGGTAGATTGCATACCACGAAAGCGAAGATCACAGTTTAGAGTCCCAGTTGTTAAAAATTTTCTCTTTCTCTAGTGTCTTTTCAAAAACTCTGTATTGAAAAGGCCATCAGATATATAGAATTAATGTTAAGTTATCTGTTCTTTATTTCAGGTTCAATGTTCCTTGTCACCGCTATTGGACTCTTGGCGCGGATGTTCATGGAATAGGGGATCAAGATAACTTTTACTTTGCTATGCTTACGGGAAGCATGGCATGGAGATTTTTCTATTCTTTTTTCGGTTATACGGCGATCCTAAAAATGATATGAGCAGTGGTTGCTATGCCATTAGAGCTAGGAGGGGCTTTGCTTCATCTATAAGTTTTGAACATAAGCCAAAGCCGTGCAAATCCACTTTTAGTACATGACGAGCTTAGGACTATTTCAACTGCCACGTTGCTCGTGAAATAGAAGTGCCGCAGTGAGGCAATGTAATGTAGAATAGAAATAGCGCACAGTGGCATCGCGGTATACAATAGGGGGTGGATATTTCAAACGGGAATTTAGCAGGAACATATTTTTAGCTACTCCCTTCACACGCTTAAAAAATATGAGGGCTTCCTTTCCAACACAAGATGGCCGTTTGAGTTTATAATCGAATGGGCAGGTATTTCCTTAACATATCCCTTTACCCCCTACAACCTCTTTCCATAAATGTGTAAATTACAGAGCCCAGTGTAATTTTATCAGCTCTATCTCTTTCGTTGCTTATTTATATTCGGCTTCCATAACGATCTTCAGACATCAACACTCTAAATAGGTCTTTTCAATCTTCATTTTATTGTGTTCTCATTTGAAAGATTTCGTGGTTACCGACAGTTTCGTAAGCCTTTAAACGTTAAGTAAGTAGGGTGAGAAAGGGCATATCTTGTCCTTTCAGCTTAGACTCTTAGCCCACTCCCCAACATTTTGTAACGGCTTCCAAAGAATGGAAAATAGTAAAATGTATATCTACCCCACTCTTTTCCGTAGCAATGCTAGTCTCAGCTAAGATAAGAAAATACGACATACCGTGCAACGTAGCATTACTAGAAAGTCAATGTCATGTAGAATAGTGTATGCTATTATTTAAAGCTAATTAATAGGTTATGGCGTCATGCATTTTGATACATTACTTGTGACATTATATTGTTTAAAGTAACCTTTCGTTAGAGATGGCATGATTACGATATATGAAGCATGGTTGGACCATGCAGGACGATCAGAATAGATAAGGAGCTATGGAACATTTATTTTCCAAGTATTAGTCAATAATATGACTTACAGTAACTAAGGTATACAATCCTGATGTGGGTTGAAGAGTTCTTTTTCCATCTTTCAACCAAATGGACCCAAATGCTAACATCTAGCAAAGAATCTATGGTCATCTACCTAGAGCTACAAAACGTGCATGAGGATGCTTATGGCCTGTTATGGTGATCGTAACCCACTTCTAGAAATGGGTGGCATACTAGGAGAGTTACAGAAGCTAGTGTCATTAATAGTGCTTTGTCTACCACCACCGTACAATTTATATATATATATATATATATATCTTGAACTATTACGTCCTGATACGAAGTCTCAATATCACGTCATTAATAGTAAAAGTTAACCCTATGTAGTGATAAATATAAACTAATTAACATTTTTACACTTTAAATCTATTTAACATTTGGGCTAAAATGAGTCGACCAGAAATTTACCAAAATAATGAAGAAAAAAATAATTTTTTCCAGTTATAACCTTTTAATATTTTCACCTTTGTTTGTCTACTTTTTGAGTTTGTCTACCTCCGATATCACATGATTAAAGTATTTGTTACAAATCGACTATGCATAAATTATAATTAATTACATAAACAAAAAAATTATAGACACAACAGTATGTATTTGTTTACCTTTGTTTCAAAACTTGGCTTAAAAGTTAGAGGAGAGAGGCTATCGTCAATTTCCAATTATAGGGAAAGACCTCATTTGCTTGTGTTGAGTTCTTAGTCAACGTTAGAACATAAGTGAAAAACTTTTTAGCATGTTTTACAAAGATCATGACGACTCTGCCAGGGACATATAATAATTTGAATTACCCTTTCTTTTTCAGCTTATTGATTATGCTCAACACATATGCTCTGTTGTTTTCGTAGCAAGCGTCCTCGATAACATGTTGGGGAATACATAGTAAGTATTAGGAATAAATAGACATCTCGGCAAAGTAGTCTATTACTTCCTTAGCCCTCTTACATTTTCAACAAAGTCAACTTTCTGTAGAGTTTGATGATGCCTGGTTGTCCCTTCAATACGTAGTCTAACATATGGGACCATTCAAAATGATCCCAATTCAAACTTTATCCTGGCTTCCTAAAGTACACACATAAGCAAACTCGAAGGTCTCCTTCCCAAATCCTTCACGTCAAAATGGATGAACCTCTTACTAATTAAAGGCGGGCACATTTCTCTGATTTTTCTCAGCTGATTTTGAAAGAAGCAATGATTCACAGAAACCACACTTCAAAAGGACAGATATTGAAACATCAAGAAAAACTCATATTGATACTGCATCAGATTCAATTAAAAAAACACGACAGCCAAAATTTAATCATAAATTACACAACACATGGCTTAAAGTTACAGGACAACTTATGTCACATTCTCTACAGCCACTGGAGCTTCCAAAGTATCATAAAATACAACAAATAACATTATTGCTACTAGAAGTATTAGCATAATCAAATAGCAAAAGTAAGAAAGAACATCAAACACAACTCCAACACTTAATCCTACCATAATATATGTTGTGTACTCTATGGTGCTAAACATTCCTTGACTAAAGCTTTGAGTCTCGGAGGTCACTCGTGAAGATAAGATTGCTTTCAAGGCTACTGAGTTGATCCAAAATCCAACAAACGTCAAAATACTAAATACGCTGAACAGTATTACTGTTGCCGCCAATGCAACCTTACTTGATAAGAGTGTCAACTTAACGCATGAGTAAGCTGTAAAACTCAATAAATGCTGATGTTGAGACAGTTATAGCACTAAAACGAGTTAAAAACTTAGCACTAGTTGACAGTATGATAGACATCAACAGCCCGGAGGAAATATACATCAGTGTAATAGTTCGTGGAATCAGATGTAAAATTTCTACCGCTACAAGTGGTATAAGTAAAGTACTAAATATGAAAGACATAGCCCAGGCCACTTCACCATACAATAATTTCAAAATGTCAGGACGAGTTATAAACTGAAACATGACTCTCCTCCAATGTTTGTCTTTCTCTAACGAAGTCTCGTGCTCTACTTTAGAAGCCAAATTTGCTTCTCCATCTTCCCTATTTGCTTGCGTTAGTTTACCATTGGTTTTGGTCAGTTGATGATCTTCTGCCATGTTAGCGTTCCATTTACATAAAAAAAGAAGTTTCTGCTTTTCTAATGATAAGTCAGAAAGACCAAAGCAGTCAACTATGAAGAGCGCTACGGAAATAAAAAACAGTAGCACTCCAGGAGCATTCGTGTATCGTATCTTAAAATCCCCGACATTTATGGCATACGAAGTAGGTAAAAGGTTGAGTACTGGTCCAATACAATATCCCAAGGAGTACAATGCCATTAAGACACTGGGTTTGTTTCCTAAATTCTCCGTTGTCGTAGCATCTTCCATATTCTCCATAAACTATTGGAAACAATGCATCTATACTACCTGCAAAGAACAGTCCAAGAACTATCATATTACTATCGGTTGCAATCATGTAGAGTGCATTTCCTACAGCAGTAAGACCGATAATAAACAAGACCGCTCTTCGAAATCTGAGAGACGTATCTGCTATTCTGCCAATAATCAATGCACAGATCATGCTCGATAAATAATATGCAGAAAATGTAATCCCATAGTGCAAGAATAGATTAGGAGTATTTAGTTCCTTCAGATAAAAAGGAAGAGTCGGGGGTATAATCGAAGACTCCACGCCAATAAAAAAAATGAACGAAAATAATCTTCTGTGCTCTTGAACGCAATTTGAACCAAGAATCCATGATTTATGAAATCATATCTCGATGTGAATATTATTAGATCAAGTCCATTGAACCCTTTTACGACAAAGCAAATCATCCTACGATTCAAGTGTCATAGCGCCCTAGAGAGGTATTATTAGGTTGTACTCGTTGATCACAAAGACAATGGAAGGCATTTTATGAGAACTAAAGATAAATAAATCCTCTCAACACGCTTTTTCTTATGTAAAAAAATGTAGCTTCTACTATACCCTTCAAAAACTCGCAGAAATCAGTTTAATACAAATCGGGTAATATGTGTGTGAATGACTTCAATTCAGTGTAGTTTGAAGGAACCAGAGATCCCGATTATTAGTCAGACACCTTTTGTGTCGACATGCATGTCCTGCTGTGAATATGACACAATGTCTGTCGTAATAAATTTCAAGTTTGATAAAGCGAAAATGTGGTCACGTAAAAAATTGAGATTTGGCAATTCTTTGGGGGGCCATGGCCCCCTCTGCCCCCTGTTCCCCCGTCCCTGTTTATCAAAGTATGTAAGCAATTGTTTTCTTACCTGTACTACTGATATATTGCATTAAGTATTTATATCATTTTAAAGCCTCTCTGTGCATAAAAGGTACGACAGGATACTTACATGAGAAATGGAGCGACCAAGGAGACTAGAGGTTTGAGACAATAATCGTCTGGGGTTCAAGAACCCCTTTGGCTGCAGGCTGTGCGCAGGCAGAAACTAGTGATGTTGTCCGCGCATCTACCCCAGTTTTCATGTATGCTTACCTTGCAAAATCTGGTTGCCTCGTTTATATTGTTTTCGCGCGTTTTCAAAATTATTTACACGCGCTTTTAGCGGCAAGCAGCAAATAGAGGAGATGGCAAAGAGAGAGGCAGTCATACTTAACAATGGCACCCGGGGCCTCAGTTATGAAAATAGCATTGGGCAATTTAGGAATAACGAACATTTCACTGCTAAAAAGAATATCGTACAACACAAAAAAGATTTAGGATTAGGCCGTTGGAATATGTTTTGCTGAGTATCATGAACAATGGCTGTTTTTATGATTAGCATGTAAAATATTATGTTTTCTTCCAGTATTCAGTTCCTTACAGCTTTATTAATCCCTAAGTCCTTTGTCTCCTCCATATAAGGAAACAACACCTAGAAATTATGTTAATCTACTGTGTTCTTCTGCGTTCATGTTTGATTTTTGACGGCTGTTCCAGTAATAGAGTCTGAATATTTGTCACTTTAAGAAAGAAAACTACAAACTAAAGAAGCACTGTCATGTTAGCCGAATATATTTAGAGGGTAATATATGTCATGTATTCTTTTTGGCTAAGGAAAGTTCTATATCACACAGAGACAGACAATCGACAACAGTGATGGCCAACTATTTTGGCCACTGCCGCCGACTTTCGGTACTTTTCTAAACACACATTTTTATTTTCCCCCCGGCAAACCATGTCTATCAGGTTTACCATTAACCAATGCACGTGCTCGCATTAAAGTAATTTTTAATATTTTCTAGTTTAGAATCCATCTGAAATCTGAATAACTTGCACCGTTTGTTACACCTCTATTACAATTTAGGAAATATTAACAACTATTCGATTTTGTTACATGTACATTCAGTTATTGCGGTCTTGCTTATGTTTCATTAGGAAAATTTCAACAATTATAGAGCTTATACACTATTATGCGCACGCAGTAATGTTTCAATAACTGCATTCATTACACTTAAACGATCAGCAGCCAAAAGAGGCTCTTGAACCGCAGAAGATTATTTTCTCAAACCTCTACTCTCATGGGTCGCTCCATTTCTCACGTGAATATCCTGTTTTACCCATGATGCACAGAGAGGCAATACATATACAATACATTAGTAATACAGTTAAGAAAAACATTTGCTTACATGCATCGATGAAAAGTAACAAAACGAAACATCGAATCTACGTGGAGAGAAAGCAAATTAAGATAAGATCGTCTTTCTATGAAAGAAAAAGTTGTGTGGTAGCCTAAGTAATAATTACCTTCTGTAGTCACCTCAAACCACACTAAATTGAAGTCAGTCACATGCATGAACCACCTTCCATGGTCTATTGTGGTCACCAATGATACATTTCTGTGACGCTATGATTCAATAGACATTGACTGGATCTATTTATACCACCACAGAGATATGATTTCGTAAATCATGGATTCTTGGTTCAAACTGCGTTCAAGAGCACAGAAGATTATTTTCATTCATTTCCTCTTTATTGGTATGGAGTCTTCGATTATAATACCGATTCTTCCTTTTTATCTGAAGGAACTAAATACTCCTAATCTATCCTTGCACTATGGGATTTCATTTTCTGCATATTATTTATCGAGCATGATCGGTGCACTGGTCATCGGTAGAATTGTAGATACGACTCTCAGATTTCGAAGAGCAGTCTTCTTCATTATCGGTCTTACCGCTGTAGGATATGTACTCTACATTACTGCAACCGATAGTAATATGATAGTTCTTGGTCTGTTCCTTGCCGGTAGTGCAGATGCATTGTTTCCAATAGTTTATGGAGAATATGGAAGATGCTACAACAACGGAGAATTTAGGAAGCAAACCAGTGACTTAATGGCATTGTACTCTTTGGGATATTGTATTGGACCAGTACTCAACCTCTTACCTACTTCGTATGCCATAAATGTCGGGGGTTTTAAGATACGATACACGAATGCTCCTGGAGTGCTACTGTTTTTTATTTCCGTAGCGCTCTTCATAGTTGACTGCTTTGGACTCTCTGACTTATCATTAGAAAAGCAGAAACTTATTGTTTTAGGCAAATGGAACGCTAAAATGGCAGAAGATCATCAACTGACCAAAACCAATGGTAAACTAACGCAAGCAAATAGGGAAGATGAAGAAACAGATTTTGCTTCTAAAGTAGATCAGGAGACGCCGTTAAAGAACGAAAACACAAGGGAGAAAGACAAGCATTGGAGGAGAGTCTTGTTTGAGTTAGTAACTCGTCCTGACATTTTGATATTATTGTATGGCGAAGTGGCTTTGGCTTTGTCTTCCATGTTTGGTATTGTACTAATACCACTTGTAGCAGTAGAAATTTTACATCTGAGTTCACAAATTATGCCACTCATTTATATCTCGTCCGGGCTGTTGATGTGCATCATTCTATCAATGAGTGCTAAGTTTTTAACTCGTTTCAGTGCTATAACTGTGTCAACATCAGCATTTATTATCAGCTTCATAGCTTTCTCATGCCTGCAGTTGACACTTCTTTCGACTAAGGTTGTATTTGCAGTAACAGTAACACTGTTTAGCGTATTTAGTATTTTGACGTTTGTGGGATATTGGGTCAATTCATTAGCCTTCAAAGCAATCTTATCTTCACGAGTGACACCCGAAACGCAAACCTTTAGTCAAGGAATGTTTAGCACCGTAGAGTACATAGCATCAGTTATCGCAGGTATAAGTGTTGGAGTTGTGTTCGATGTTCTTTCTTACTTTTGCTTTTGGATGATGCTGATACTTTTAATAGCAATAATTCTGTTTGTTGTATGTTATGATACTTTGGAAGCTCCAGGGGCTTTAGAGAATGTAGAGAATGTGACATAATATGTCCTGTAACATTTAACCATGTGTTGATTAATTTATGGTTTACTTTGGACTGTCATGCTATTTTACTGAAAATGAAGCAGTAATAAAATCAGTATTCTTTCATGTTTCAATATCTGTCCTTTTGAAGTGTGGTTTCTGTGAATCAGAGCTTGTTTCTTTCCGAATCAGCTTAGGAAAAGCAATGAAATTTTCACGTCTATTTTTTCACTTTTATCAAGTCCAAGTTTCCCACAGTATCCAAAACATCCATTTTGACGTAAAGGATTTTGGAAGGAGACCTTCAAGTCTACTTATGTGTGTATTTTAGGAAGCTAGGATAAAGTTTGGATCGGGACCATTTTGAATTACCCAATATCTAGTAGCAATAATGTTATTTGTTGTATGTTATGATACTTTGGAAGCTCCAGTGGCTGTAGAGAATGTGACATAAGTTTTCCTGTAACTTTGAGGCATGTGTTGTGTAATTTATTAATTTAATTTGGGCTGTCGTGCTTTTTTTTACTAAAGATGAAGCAGTATGAAAATCAATTTTTCTTGATGTTTCAATGTCTGTCCTTTTGAAGTGTGGTTTCTGTGAATCATTGTTTCTTTCAAAATCGGCTTAGAAAAATCAGGGAAATGATCACATCTTTAATTAGTAAGAGGTTCATCCTTTTTGACGTGAAGGATTTGGTAAGGAAACCTTCAAGTTTGCTTGTGTGTGTACTTTAGGAAGCTAGGATAAAGTTTGAATTGGGACCATTTTGAATGGCCCCATATTTTAGACTAGAGGTGAATACTGTATGCAGAAACAGTCACAATTTTCCAAAAAAAGGAAACGGCTGTGTATCCTGAGGGGAGATTTATCATTCCGTTATTGATGCTAATTATTCCACAGCTATAGAGATCAAAAGTAAGTGAATCAAACTTCATGATTCCCATACCGTTTTAGAGATTTTGTCAGGCTGTAAGTTCTAGCCAGATTTTCGAGAGTAATAAGAAAATACAGACAGTATTAAACAGTATTGAATTTGTTGTTTGATTGATTTGCCAAAGTTATTATCCACGAGCAGGATCCTGCAAACGGAATCATTAATTAGAATAGATTTTTATATATCCTCTAAACGGAAATATAGGTTAGAGTAAACTGCACTGAAGCAAAGTGGGTTGCACAGTGAGACACAGAAAATGCAAATGGCTTCTTAGTCCGCGATCGACTGCTATGAGAAGCTTTTAAATATCAAGACCAGTAAGGGATTACATTTTTGTAAAGTCTATTGAATGTTAAACACATGACGCAAAAAGTAGACATAGGTGAAAATATCAAAAGGCTTATTACTGGGAAAAACGAATTTTTTTTGTTCATTTTAGTAAATTTGTGGTAGAGTCATTTTAACCCAAATGTTTTAAAGTGTAAAAATGGTAATTAGTTGATATTTACCACTACATAGGATCAATTTTTAGTATTAATGGCGTGATATAATACACACCCTCGGCGCCCCCAAGCATTGAAATAAAACATTCGTACGGTTTGTGCTTCGTATTAGTTGGAAATCCGATATCTAACATTGGAAACAATATAACCATAAACGCGCGTTAAAAGTTGACTTCTAATCTGACACATAAAATCACACTATAACCTCAAACTATAATCAAGCACCTATTGCCCGTTTTTCCACAGCACCTACTTAAATATTTTAACGCCACAATGGGTAGAGGTGCAGCTCACTTTAGTCAGCAACGAACTACACTTTCTTGTTCATACACACCCATAGTCGATCCGAAGTAGCGTCAGTGGCATTTGAAATTTCGCTTTTTCGACTGCATGTGACCTAGTCGTAACTGGAGCATATCTGAACAGCAATGATAATGGTTGGGGGTTGATTAATACTATTGAAAAATCAAAATTTTCTATCACATACGTCACAATTTAATTATTATATATGAATATGCCATTCCTAAGTTCGTGACGGAGGCGCCTTGTCATCCTTGCGCAGGAAGAGTAATTACGAGGTTCAATAGGTGTTGGCTGTGTCACCCCCTAAATTAGTAAGTACCCGCTTAATTTGTATCGATTGGCCATTAGGGATAATTTGCAGCTTTATCCAAGGTCTGGGGATAGATAACGGAAGCAACACACACACACGTTCACGCAAACATACACACACACACACATACACACACACATATACACATACAGGCACACACACATAAACACACATGTACATATGCACACACGCACACACACACATACAAATACACATACACATACACACACATACACATACACACACATACATACATACACATACACATACATACATACATACATACATACATACATACATACATTCTCTTTAACACCTAACGATTTCTTTTTCCATTATTCGTATGCAAACTATCGAGTGTTTGCCTACCTACACAGCCTACCCTATTTTACCCTAGGGTAAGAGTTTACTCTCCTCAATCCCTATTGCTAGAAATGACATAGTTTCGCCTCAAAAACGCGATGCTCGTCGATATCAATACGTTAAGTAACTCCAGAGATATAAGAAATAGGAGTATACTTCCTTTTTTCTTCAATGCAATATGTAAAACATCCGTTAAGAGCAGTTTTACTTGTTGGTAGAGAGTATATTAATACATGATGTCATTAAAAATCCAACACAAAAATCAAAGCTTTACAGGAAACCCTTTTAGTTCGGTTACGTTCCATTCATATCCTTTACACTTCCGTATTAAGAAAATATGCCCTCAAACTGTATGTCCTTCTGAAGCCCGAGTATAATGGAATACTCTTGACAAAGGAATCTACACGGGCTTATCTTTTGCCATAATGAATGTATCCGATCAATAACTCAGTTTTTACTAATAAATGAATGATCCAAAAAAGGGAAATAAAAACTAGGCAGATAGTCTACCAACAGTCTTCTCGCGTGTCAACCTAAAGCATCCAACCATACTGGTAAAATCCATTCTTGATCCAAAACTTACACTCCTTCGCATGGTAGTGACGTTTACTAACTTTGACTCCAGTTTGAGAATAGAAAGCCTGCTTGTTAGGGAACTTTCCCCAACCTGCAGTTTTCGGGCGCCCATGGACCATAAAGTGGTAACATTCTCGTTGCAAGAAATCTCTAAATTTCAAATCGTTCTTGCTAGGAGGATATAAACCACGGGGTCCAACATTACCAGCCTTTTCAATCTGAAAATTGAAGAAGGCAACAGCATCCCATCCATGGAAAGCATATTTTAAGTAATCCCCCCACTGAAAAATGGTGTGCGGTCGATGATCGGATACCAGCCGGTATACATCTTGTCCTTTGATGAGGCTTAGGAAGTTAGCAAGGAGATCTGTTGGACATGTGACTCTGACATCAGATGTCATTTTGATGTATGACAACCCATAATTCACTGCTGCAGATCGGTCCTTTGGTAGATAAAGATCAAGGGCTTTCTTCACTACCTTTGGTGAGAAAGTTCCAAGGGTCCGTTTCACTTTTGCATCGAACGTTGTTTTAGTTAAACGGTTCGAAGTGCGTGTATCGCATTCCTCGGTCGTTGTGATAAGCAGCATGGGAACTGGTTTGACGTCTAAATTTTCAAACCATGGTAGATCAAGTGCTGAGTACGGTATCACGTACCCATCGATGACAGCAAGAGTAGCACTGTGTTCATTAGCCACCGGGAAGTCATAAGCACCAGGTATTGTCCAGAATGGAAACTCAAACCAAGGCCCGGCATAAAACGCTTGCTCCTGACTCAGAGCATACAAGCATTTTAACGTTTCTTGACTGGTCGCTCTTACACACTTTGACTTTTTGACGAAAACTAAGTTCTGTTTAGCAATTTCATCCCACGTCTTCGTGTACACAATAGGTGCGGAGAATGAGATAATTCGGTGAAACAACCCTTGCGCCAACGGGGAGGCTCGCAGGGCAATAGTAATCTTCGCCCCTGCACTTCCTCCTACGAGCGTGACTTTGTTGGGATCCCCACCAAAGTTATGAATGTTTCTCTTCACCCACTGCAGTGCTTTGATGACATCCATAATGCCATAGTTTCCAGAGGTTTGTGTTGGTGAGTTCTTTGCTAGCACGTCAAGGGCAAGGAAGCCAAAGACATTCAGACGATATGCCGTGCTCACGGCAACAACGTCCATAGATTGGAATATATCTGGATTTGGTGAATATCCAGGGAAATACGATGAAAGTCTACTTAAACCGCCACCGTGAACGTAGAATAGAACTGGCTTCAATTTCGATGTTTTGGTTGTCTTTGTCCATACATTCAGGTAGAGACAATCCTCATTTCCGATAATCCTTGGAAAGATTCTAACACCAGAGTATATGCAGGACGACGCAAACTAAAAAGGAAGTGATAATTATTGAAAATTATTCGAAGTTTGCAACTAAATTTCTTTTAAAGAAAGGAGTAGCGCAGAAACAAAAAGAAGAAAGTCATGGCGTGGTAGGGGAAAGCACAAAATGCAAAGCACAAACTGCAAAGCAGAAACTGCAAAGCAGAAACTGCAAAGCACAAACTGCAAAGCACAAACTGCAAAGCACAAAATGCAAAGCAAAGAATATACAGAAAGATAATGTATCGAGGGCACATCTTTTGTAACCAAAGGTATGCAAAGAAAAAAGTATATCAAAACCTTTCTGGAGCAAAGGAGACCAAAACAAAAGAAAGGTCAAAAAACTACAGAGAAAAGGATTAAGAAGGAAAGCAAACACAAAGAATGTAAACTACAAAACTTAAAGTATAATCGAGTAGAGCAGATCAAAAGATTTAAAGAACCAAAGCAAATCAATTAAAAAGATGGCGAAGGGAAACTGGGGAAATAAAATAGTGAGGAAAAGAAAAAATCTAACATTAATCACAGTATTGCGAAACTTAAACCATGAAACAAAGTGGGATAAAGCAAAAAATGCAAAGCTGAAATACAGTTATGAAATAAATGTTCAATCTACACTCTATTTTGGTGTGACACCCATCGATTTAAATATATCATTTTAGAGTCAGTGCTAAGGTAATGCTTCTTAACCGGTGTCAATTTGTACCCCCGGGGTTAGATTCAAAATGCCTATGTATGTGTATTACAAAACAGGGTTGACAGGGGGTGAATTAATGACAAAAAAGGAATTTTGAGATAAGAAAAAAAATTGCATGTATTGAGTCTCAAGAGTTGAGAGTTTTCAGCCTCATCTGACGGTCAGAATATTGAATATATTGTATCATTGAGAAAAGAGGATTTGAAATTTCAGTTATTTCGAAAAGAACACTAGAGAAATGGAAATATGTCACCAACGGGGATCGAGCTAGCCTGCGTGCAGACTATCCCAACTGAAGTGGGATACTACGTCAGTAGTTTCTGTCTGCGTGCAGGCTAGGATCGAGCCCGTGTTTCTTTTTACTTTCAATGGGCTTTGGACAGTATGATGGGCCAGATGGCAGTCCTTGGTCAAGTCACATG
>JAAAKM020006971.1:76293645-76327918 GCA_010016025.2 Alatinidae sp. Z8VKAUB7J3 | reverse complement strand
AAACATACTCAAATATACGAAGAGAAACCCCAGTCTACCTTAATGGCTGATCCTAAAATCCGAAATGCTAACTTTTGCTTTTTGGAGATTAAGAAGTTAAGGTATGATGATAGCAAATATTTAACATGTAAAACGCTAAAGGAAATCCACTCGAACAAGATCACATTTAAGGAAAACAAGGTGTACAAGTGTTTAAAAGATTGTAGCGAGACAAGAGTAGTAGACTACATTTTGGCATGACTTGTAAACTTTCAGAACCAAACCAAGCATTTCTCAAGTTTTTGAATAGTTGCATTGTTCAAAAATACTTATGTATCATCAATTTTATCGGTTTATATTCTTCTGAAAACTCTGGGACCACGAAGCCATAGGGTTAGGGGAGCTTAAATAGGAGCAAAATACGAATGTCCGCTATACAGAGGTTAATTTTAAGGCAAATGTTCACACGGTTCCGAGAAAATGTTTCCGCTATAACGAGTGTCCGCTATAAAACTGTCCGCTATACAGAGGTATTGCAATGAGAGTTTGACCATGATTAGGCCCATTTCTAGAAAATGTGTCCGCTATTACCAGGTGTCCGCTATAGACAGGTTAGACTGTATCACACTACAAGTGAAATAGCAATACTTTCCGAGGAACCTCAATGATAAGTACATAAAAGTGAAAACCCCGCCACTAAGTGCTTCCATACAAATTAGGCCTATAGCGTTTAGAATTCATATTAACCGCGAAAAACGACTGTTTGGATTTGCAAAAGGCCCTGCGTATACTCTCAATTTTGCTCAGTTCACAAAATTCAAATATCATCGAGCAGAGAGGATTTGAAAGGTCAGTTTTGAAAAAAACACTAGAGAAAATATGTCACCACCGGTGACATATTTTCTATTTCTCTAGTGTTCTTTTCAAGTCAAATAGCGAGGTTTTGATGGGCATCATCCAACCTTTGAACGGGCGTGTCTAGACATTAGCTCATGATATCGTTCTCAAATTTGGACAATTACCTATATCAACACGAGAATTGGATCGCGTATAAAATACTACCGAACTGGCGTTGATTGTGACGTCGCATGTACGTTTTCGATTGCCAGTCTTTACGAATGCCCCCTCGAGCGTTTTGGCGCAGTTTATAAACTTTAGGTGACTTGGAAAGTGTTTCTATTTTCAAGGACGTTTCATACCATCTCATCTTTTCGAGCAAATTAAGCGTACATTTGTGACCTTACATATATTGCCAATATTGGAACCGTTTCCCTGCCCTTGTAAAGGAGAGCGTTGTAGAATCTTGTGACGTAATACATCTCCCCGTGCGGACTTCATAAAGGGGTGATTCCAGAGGTGGCGTATGCCTCTACAGACGTCAAAGTTTGGGTGACTCGCTGATTTGCATCAAATTAAATGCTTTTCAGGTAAATGGAAAAGAGATACATTGTCTAATTTATTAAGCCTTAACGTTACTTGCTGTTGAATGTTTGCGCCAGGTTCCGAAGGTCAGATTAGAGGTCAGATCAGGATCAAAGGTTACAGTGCATAGGTCAAAACAGCATTGCTGAAGTAATATATACGCTTCAAAATTGCAGAATAATAGTTAGTTGCTTTTGAATCTTTGCGCCAGGTTCCCAAGGTCAGTTAAAAGCTCAGATCAAGATCAAAGGTTACAGTGCATAGGTCAAACTAGCATTGTAGAAGTAAAATATACGCTTCAAAATTACAGAATAATAGTTCATTACTTTAGAATGTTTGCGCCAGGTTCTGAAGGTCAGTTTAGATGTCAGATCAGGATCAAAGGTTACAGTGCATAGGCCAAAACAGCATTGCGGAAGTAAAATATACGCTTCAAAATTACAGAATAATAGTCAGTTGCTTTTGAATCTTTGCGCCAGGTTCCTAAGGTCAGTTTAGAGGTCGGATCAAGATCGAAGGTTACGGTACACAGGTTAAAATAGCATTGTAGAAGTAAAATATACGCTTCAAAGTTACAGAATAATAGTTCATTGCTTTAAAATGTTTGCGCCAGGTTCTTAAGGTCAGTTTAGAGGTCAGATAAGGGTCAAAGGTTACAGAGCATAGGTCAAACTAGCATTGTAAAAGTAAATTATACGCTTCAAAATTCCTGAATAATAGTTCAAGCCAAAAGTCAGGGCTTGAAGGGAAGCATGTTTATTGAGTTCTATAATATTTAACAGATTATATATTTTTATTTTACGTAATTTCTTGCAGATATTGGAATGAATATTAATAATAGAGACGTTTTTTATGATGTAAATAACATTTTAATAAATTTTTATGACATTTTGTAACAAAGATTTTTTGAAGAAATCAGAGTTTGTATGATGTTGTATAAGACCGAGGTCAATGAAAAATTCCACGTTTTCCTAACAATGTATTTGCTTCTAATCCTTCTTGTTTCTCTTTTAAATCTAGCACTCTGTTTCTATATTTGCTTTATATTCGATGGAGCGAGGGAGGGGCTACCAAAGACATATCCCCAAGGATCTTCCAAAAATATTTGGATTTTGACAAAAATGTTTTGGTAGTTTGGTTTTTCAAGAATCGAACCCCCGCCTTTCCTTGCTGCGACGCGGATGTGCTAGACATTGCACCATGGTCTCATACCATTGAGGCAGAGAAATTTGGGATTCTATTCGTTTCGGTTGACGCATTACTGTCCAATATCTCGGGCGCGTAAGCAGTTAAAACTCTTCAGATGCCCGGTTCAGGCCCGTAGCAATGTGGCTATAAGGACCTAAGCCCATTAAATTTACCATCAGTCCCCCCTCCCCCTCCCAATTTTCTTATCAAGGTTCAAACATCTAGTCTTTCCTTTCCTGAAGCTTTTGGAATACCAGCTCCCTCAAATGCAGAATAGCGCTTCTAAATTTCCAACCCTGGCTACGAGCCGGGCTCGGATAACTCACTTTTTTGTTGTGGTTGTAGTAGCAACTCTTGGTACCCAGTAGGAAGAAAAGCGAAAGATACTAAGGCAAGCATGAGACAAAAAATTTACATACTAATAAACGTTCTTCGCATATAAAAATTATTGTTAATGAGTAAAAGATGTTCTAATTATGGTCTTAATTAGCTAAACAACACGTTAGTACAAAATATTACTAAAAAGAAATATGTTAAATGTCATAAAGTGCCTCCGACGCCGTTTAGAAAGGTTGGAGCGTGCACGGGGGGTGGGGGTGGAGGGCTTAAGCCCATCCACTTTTAGCTGAGTAATGTTTCTCTATGCCAGAGGGGAAACATTGGAACAAAACAAGTAAGAGGAAAAGCGAGCCCTCTGTCAAATCACAACATCAAAATCTTTTCTGATAGATTTCTAACCCTTTGATTATATCCCCCCCCGTTTTGTGTTGCTGGGGCCGTCCCAAGGGGCAGCTATATTAAAGAGTCCTGATGCAATGATCACAATTCAGGTACTAAAATCTGTTCCCTGATTGTGCGTTCAAAAGAGGTCAATAAGTTACCATATGCTTTGTTCGTGAATAAACAATTTATTTAGCATTAAATGTGTGTTTTCTGAAGCTAGTATATATCAGTGAAAATATCATCTCCGTTGGTGACATGTTTTGTCTTTCTTTTGTGCCTTTTCAACATGTTAAAAGTGTAAGGACCCCGGCCCCCATCCCCTAGCGTCGGAGGCCCAGTCATAATAAATAACTTTCTGTTTTGTTGAGGTGGCTGAAATTAAAAATAAACCCGTTTCCAGAATGTTTGTTTAAAATTGGATTTATTAGATACTAGAACATTGTGATATCAGAAATATTTATGTTTGATGTACAGCTTTTAGAAAATATGTTGACGATCACGAAAAGTATCCCTTGGTAACATTCATCATTAAAAGTCATCATCAAAAATTCATCATTAATGAAACACATTACATCTTAAAACATGAAAAGTAGACGTTAGAAACATTATGTTTTGTTCCACCACCATATGGCTCTCTGTCTTACTCAGAAAAATAAAATTCTCCCTGCGTGAAAAAGAAATAAATTCTGCCATTCTAGATACATCATTCTTTTTTGCCAATAACTTTTCTCATTATTTCAACACCCTGTTTATTGTCACACACTTTTAAGCTGAAATCATGAATATCCGACAGCTGAAGATTTGCTGATGAGTTTGTTAACCATTCTATCGTCTTCCATTTACATCTACTTTAAATTTATATCTGCCAATTTATCGACTGCTTTTAAATGCTTCTCTTTGTGTCGATATCAAACGGACAGAGAGCAACTTTTGCGTATGTCAAGGCAACAAAATTAGCCAGGTGAGGGCTTGTTCCGACGTTCAAAAGTGACCTCTAGAAGTCGGAACCTGTTACAGTAGAGACCATGCTTCTTTAAGGAAAACTGGGCAATTTCTTGATACGAATTCAGTGCAACGTACACCGTGGTATCAAAACATTTATTTCAAATTTAATCGATTTAATAAGAGAGAACTAATATATACAATGTACTGTAGCTATCAAGAGAATTTCTGTTAACAATAGACACGCTTTCTATGCTTTAGAGATAGAAATCATAGCGATAACATTGCTGAGTAGCTCAACATGGGCATTAATTAAAGGTGATTCTTACTAGCTGTCCGTTAGCTGAACTCAGAGCACTCTGTAAGCCCAAAGTGCAAAAAAGGGCCTCAGAAACACTGCAAAAACTCAATTTAAGAAGGCTTTTACTTCAGTACCGAAGCTGACCTTCAGTTATAGAAGTACAGAACGCTGGATATTGTAAGTCAAGTTTTCAGCTCGGGGATCAAGAATCTTGGAGGCCCCGTGAGCGGAATATTATTAATAGTATTGTATTCTAGTACACTACAAAGCGCCTAGTTTTAAAGCCTAAAAATACATCATGTAATTGAAGACTATATTTGAGGGGAATACGATCGCTCACTTTTAGCTCTACCTTAAGTTTAAATGAATTTTTTAATGGTTTGTCGACCGGGTGATCCATTAGTTTCTCGACTAATTGATTAGTCGGTTAGTTAATTTGTTAGTTTTTGAGTTAGTTGATTAAGTACTTTGATATACGGATTGGTTTGGTTAATTTATTGATTGATTAATTGATTTATTTATTGATTGATTGATTGATTGATTGATTGATTGATTAAACGATCGACATATATTATGGTAGTTATATGTCTTGTTGGCTGATGAAGAAATGTTCAACGGGTTACTCAGTAGAGAAATCATCAAGATCAGGTCGCATAATACTACTTCACTATATAGGTAATCTTCCGCAGAGTGGCATCATTTTGGAACAAGCAATTATGACGTCGGCAAATGGCGTAAGGAAAACTAGTTCTCAGACCCCTTGTAATTCAACATTCTTCCTTAGTGCAAATTGAGTGAATCTATTACACCTTGGTGTATGTGGCAAGTGTTTGATATCTTAATATCTCTCTAACTGTTGCTCGTTTTATAAGGAATTATTTACGGACTATTCGATGCTGAGCATTTCAACTTTGGGACAGTAGTAAAAATCACATTCCTGACAGAATAAAACGTTTAACAATAAGAGCCAGAACTTTACGTAGCCAGTCCTTTAAATTGACTAACTCCGCAAAACTAAACATTTGACTTATGTACAACATAAATTAATGGATAAGAAATTATATTATAAATTTAAATTATTGAAAATTGTATTGACCATCATGTGATCATCAATCACCTGTCATGCGTCACTTGTCATCTGTTATGGATTAAGCTATGCATGTAAGGATGTAATATACACGTATACCATGTTTTGTGCCATATCTGTCCCCATTATCCTAAATTGCCAAATTTATTATATATTTTAAGGCGTGTTCTGGTCAGAGAAGGACATTATACTTTCCTTCTCGAACCTCAGCCTTTTTCAGTATTGATCGCATCAACTTGGAACCCTTCTCGCAATCTGCATCGTAAACCATTTCTACCCTTACACCGAACTTAAGTCCGCAGTGCTTTACTGAGGTCTTTCTTTGATTCAACCATATTTTTGTTGGACAACAGTGCCAAGCCATTTCCCTTGCTAAACCAAGGTCCACTTTTAAGAGCGTGTTTTTACTCCACCAACCTCCTGAGATAGTTAATGACACTCCCACAGGCGTTGTTCTGAATATTGCTTTTCAACCTGAGGTTAGCTTTCATAGACGTTCAAGCAGCCCATAAATTTAGACATTCCATTTCTTTGTTAATGATTCGCATATTCTCCGATATTTGTGACATCTTGTAGTTTACTAAAGTCAAGGGTATCTGCTGCTACGAAAGCAGCAGCACTATCATCACTAGCTGAGAGCTCTCTTCAAGTCCTCAAAAATGATTAGGGCCATTCTCTCGTACCCCCTAGGACGCAAATGAAGTCCACCTTCGAAGAACTGTCCAATTAACACCTGGTCCATCTTTGCTCTTCTTAGCTTTCCGGCTAAATCAGACAGCACAATAGCATTCCGATGAGTGAAAGCATACTTACGAAGTTTATCGTTTACTTCTTCCCTTACTTGTTTTACATCTTGGCAAGTTTCGGTTGCCTCACAATTGACTTCTGGGATTGTTACAGCCACAGACTTGGCTCCACGATCATGCGCAAGTTCATGCAAGGAGACAATGTTCTCAAAAATCTGTTCTGCTGACCTTGGTGCTGTTGATCGCTTATTGTAAATATCATTGGTTCCTCCAAGGATGATTGCCCAATCATACTTGACTTTAGCTAAAACAAGACAAAAAATGTTGAATTAGATTTTTTTTGTTGATGAATATTTTAGAACTTGAATGTCACACTTAGGCTTTTTGCGTGTATGTGCATGTGTGTGTGTGTTTATTTCTTTGCTGTTGTTGATTTTTGTTGCTGCTGTTGTTTAGTTTCTATCCATGAAATATAAACGACATTGACAGCAAATACTTGTAGAGCAATAAGGTAAGATTAAATTGTAGCGCATGTACATGGTCATATAGCTCTGCTAAACACATTGATTGCTGTTCTAGAGTAAAAGACGTCCCGCATGTTTGAATGGTGCACGTTCTCATCAGATCACACTTGTAGTCATGCACAAAAACAACAGTTGCCCGCTACAACTTTGTTGGTCAACTTACTCAAGACTTGGAATTCATAGCCAAGTTATTGCCCTATAACTAGGCTGTGTTATTCCCAAATTGTGCTCGAGTTTCTCAGACATGAAGAAGCTATCGTGAGAAGCTAGGCGCATTTGGCCTTAATCTCTAGTGCGTAGAGTAGTCGAACGCTCTTTGAAAGCATCTGTCCAAAACCGCTGGTGAAGAGGAGTTCATTCTAATACTAGTAAGTTACCTGCAACTCTGAGGAGAGCCTTGCATTTGCCGATTTCTTGGCAGCAGGTTACATATCCATATTAGGTTACATCTGCTACAGAACACATTTATATTAGTACACATCTACAATGATACACTTCTACAGCATGATACATCCACAATAAAGTGTGCAATAGCACAACAACCTCCCCTTGAACATACTTACAGCAGGCTATGTCAGCAACAGGACCTTAGAAATGGAGAGCGCATCTACAATAGGACACCTTTACAGTAAGGTATATTCACAGTAGGGAACGTTTACATCAACAATCCATTTTAATGGAACATATCTAAAGTGTAGCACATCTGTCGATATTCATCCACAGATTATCCGAATATATATATACATCTTTGATGAACTGCAGTAGCCGTAAGAAATTAGCAAAGCGTTCAGCTGCCATAGTTCACATCTACGACAGAACTGTTGAAGGCAAAAGCTGACATCTGCATTTGAAACACATTGTTAAACTTTGTGATAAATTAGGACATGTCTGGATCACTTACATTGATCAAACACTTTGCTCAATCTCGTTGGCATCTCTCCGGAGGCTAAGTCCCCATCCTTTCCTTCATTATCAACAATGTAACACTTCTTTGTGTCTAATTTATTTAGTAGATATTGAAGTTTATTTGTGTAAGGATGGTGATTCTTTCCTTTGTTGTAATATCCTCTAGTTAAGCTATCTCCAAAGCACAAAACGTGTGATACAACACTGGTTCCTTAAATCAAAGATCAAGAGAATAATATATCAGATTCATTCAGCAAGGGTACAGAGGTGGCGAAGTTGAAAATGCTAAGATTTTCTCTAGGAGTGACGAGGATGGACAGAATTAGAAACGAATACATCAGTGGAACAGCCCGGGTAAAGCGGTTGGGTGATAAGGTGAGACAGGCGAGACTGAGATGGTTTGGTCATGTGCATAGAAGGGATGAGGGATATATTGGAAGGAGGATGCTGGAGATGGGGATAACGGGTAGGAGAAAGAGAGGGAGGCCAAAGAGAAGGTTCATGGATGTGTCGAGGGAGGGCATGAGGGTGGTTAGCGTGACGGAGGAGGGAGCTAACGATAAACTGGTGTGGAGACAAAGGATCCGCTGTGGCGACCCTTAAAAGGGAGAAGCCGAAACAAAAACAAGAAGAAGAAGATTCTGCAAGAGTACGATCGTCTTCATCGTCACTAGTGGTGACAAGGTGAGGAAATCAGAAAGACCTGGCGTCTATTTGAGCGGACGTTACTGACGCCTCCGGTCATTCTACGTATATGATAATGCAGAAATATTACCGAGCGGTTAAAATTTATATTTCTGCGTGTAGAAGGCGTATTTATTGAATGGGTCAATAAAAAGTGTCTAGCGGGTGGGCGGACTGAGAGTATCATTAGTGCATGATGCTGATGTAAGCAGCACTTTCACTCCAAATGGCCTGTCCGTAATTGCACCACTTCGCTCGTAGATTTATCGTGAGCCCTCAAGACCACTGATCTCCGAAAAAGACTGGATCGAGCATTCTGTTATTTGTGATGTCATCAAATATGGTCAACGCAAGTCCCTGGACAAGAACACAGTACAAAACACATGGATAGACCCATAGAATTAATATAATACTCATTATATTAATTCCATGTGTACAATTCGTTTTCGAAACAAGCCCGTGAACTACGAACATGAGCAGAAGTCACTTAAAATGCAATGTTTATTGTGAGAACCCTAGGGGGTGCACTTTAGAACAGGCCGCCACTAGTAGTGAATACACTAAAGTTATTTATAAGTGGCTTACTTTCCCCAAAGAACTTGCCGGTATTAAATTTTGGATGTTTGTACAGTCGAGGGGTCATGTATTCAGATCATGCGATGGAGTTGCACAAAACAGGTACAAAATCCAATTATACACAATGGATGAAAGCTGTTACTGCAAATGACACGAAAATGATGAGGCAGCAGGCCAAGTATAGTACAGGCAACTCTGTCCTTGCGCCCAGCTTCCTTTTAAGGCCAGCTTTGAAATGCGGGCGCAAAATCAAAGTCCCAGCAAAAATTTGTAGTAAACTCTGCATTTAAACCCTGCATTTAACGGGCAGCTTTGAATTGCGAACTACGAGCACAGATCGGTAGTCCGTGGCCCATGAAAACGCTGTGTGATACGAGCAAACAATGACATTCACGCAGGACTAGAAGTGTCATCAACATCATGCAACGACCGATGGACCCGTGTATCGCACCCTCGTTAGAGTGACTGCAATGAGTTGCTTAAAACCTATCAATTCTGCCCAACACCTGATGTTGATTTTGTTCACACTTGATTTTGATTTGCCAGCTTAAGCCATTTGCTTTAGAAAAGAACGATGGGCATTTTATGAAGCACTAGACCGAGGGAGTTGACCATTTAACCAGCCAGTTTGTCAACTCTCAGATGCATGCATGGCGGATAAACATCAACGATTTTTTTTGTTAAAAAGTGAATTAACTTTTTGTTATCCACCATATTTACATTATTTAGTTATATTTTAATATTTTGTTACGTAAATTTCCTAGTTAACTATAATATATTATAAGTTAATTTTTATGTTTTGCTTTTTATTTAAAATCTAATCACAACGATTCCTGACTGACTTTAGTCCACTATAACCAAAATTACATATAATACACAAACGCATTTGATAATTGAGATGAGAGTTGAGATGAGAATTCAAAAAAAATCTTCATATTAAGGCCAGCTTGTTAATAAGGGCATTTCAATCCAGTCCGACGGCTGCACGCGATTCACAGAGTTGCCTGAGAGTTCACGTCTCTATAACTTGTTCATGATTCCTTTCATTGAGTTAAAGGGGCTCGAGCTAAATTTTCCTCTGTCGGTGGAGCTTATCTGCCTTTCAATGCCCTACTTTACCTGTAATTTCGCGAGGGTACTGCAAGGCTACTGCATTCTATATAGCCAACTTTAACCAATTTCTGTTTATCAACCTCTTGCCGTCCTTTTCTTATTTGTAGATGGTAGTCTTACGCGTTAAAGCGATAGATTTTCCTGCTTTGGGTCCACTGACAGCATTTCTATTTCAAAAGTGATAGAACACGCCTTCAGTGGACACAAGGGGTAAGCTTTCATTGCTGCCAAATACTTTACGTCAATCCGCGGTCTCTGGTCTTTCTGACCCTTCCCTTGAATGCGCTCACCTCATCTTGCTCCACGCCTTAATCAGTATTAACTCTGCCCATTTTCGAGTATGGATGTTTATGCGCTAACATCAGTTTTAACAAATCCTTGGTGCAGTCAATGGTGTTATTGGCGTAAATGAAGCATAGACAGTAGGTACAGGCATCTCCTTTTTCCATAATGGGCGAAACCAGAGGATGCAAAAGGTTCAAAATTCCCATAATGAAAAATGCAGAGCTGGGTATTCAAAGGCCTGCTTAATAGATTTGAAACTTGCTGTTTACTACATCTATCCTTACATAAAAGATTTCAGGATGAAAATAGCATTAGATCTGCCTGAGTGATACTGTTTTAAGATCTCCAATGCCTTCTGAAGAAATATTCGATAGTACTTTCTCTGCCAAAATGTTCTGTTGCATCGTGCTGTGTTTCAAATGGCAGGAATCACCCTCTCTTGATATTATGCAAGAATTTAAGGGTATCAGTCTGCCGTAGACCCTCTACGGCAGACTGCACAAGCAAATTTCCCCTTAACACTAGAGGTGAATGTACAATGGCGAACTACATTTCAGCACAGCTATGTCCTAACGGCTCTTGAAGGCCGCAACATTGCATCATATAACCTATACTGTCAAAGAAGCTCAAGAGCATTTGGAGGTCTATGGAAGTTTCACTAACGAGTTCATAAGTGCTTTTAGCAACAAACAGTGGGACATGCAGCCCTTTTTTGGTATGTCATTTTTTGTCAGGTAAAGTTATGTTCTTTTATTTCAACTTTGATTATTTCAACATGTATCATCATTCATTAAAAGTTTCTTGTGCCATGTCAATTTCCTTGTTCGAGTATTATTGATCGTTGATGATTCCCCCCCTCACCCCCTATACCTTGAAGCATACTGCATTCCCACGTCTCTCAATATCTGTAAGGAATATATGATCGCTGCAATGTACTCCACATATAAGGAGTTATGGTTATAACGAGACCTTGCTTGTAACAAGCAAAAGCGCTGGCCTAAGTAAGAATAAAATCTTTCAATTAAATTGTTTTCGTTAATAACGAGTTTTCGGTTATATGAGCTAAATATCAAGTAACTTACACAACTTAATCAAGCAGAAATAGTTTCCTTGAAAGCCTTTTTTTCAAATCTTGATCGCTCTCAGGCATCCGGGTACACAGAATCATTAACAAACTTATAAAAGCCAATTTTTCTTATTCTCTTGTCATGTAACTGCCTGCAAACAATCAGGCTAATGGTTAATAGGACAAGTCAAACTGTCTCCAACCGTGAATTAAGTCATTTTATGTATACATGCTGCCGAAATGTGTCGAGGAAAGTTTTTGCTGATTTAAAACAACCTCACCGTGCCATCACCCGATATAAGTGGCAAACTCAGTGCACTCGAGCCCTTCCCGAGGCCAAACTACACGAGCAGCTTACAAATATGGGACATGAGCTTTACCCAAAACTTCCGCAGCTACTTTCCCAAGGAGCTTCCGTGAAAAAACAAGCGACAAATGGAAGACTTTAAAAATCGACATATTGAAAATCTGAGTGTTGAGCAACTGATGCGTAGCTCAGGGAAGTAAGCCTAATACCGCTAACGCAAATTTCTGGCTCTTTGCCTTTGAAATTTTTGATGTGCAGGCTTGGTAAGCTATAAATAAAATGTTGCTTTAAATAAGATTTATTTTCGGCAATTTCAGGGCAAAACGTTACGATCAAATTAAACTCGTTCCAAGACGAGTATAGGCCCTACTGTTTCGGCTTCAGTCTTCTGCTTTTTCATTCCGTAGGCATGAACACAATTGCCTATCTTTTGAAGCTCTCCTTTAACTCCTTCAACGATGAATAATGCACATTTTTCTAGCCACTCACAAAACCTGGCATACAATGGAATCATCATAGGATCTGCCAGGATGAATCTTCTTTGTGGGAAGGAGGTTCTCTATTATCTTGACTGTAGAAAACTCCAAGCAGCACACCTTGAAATAAAATGCTCTAACACGATCTAGATCAAAGCAGACGGTTTCTAACAGCACCTCAATGCAAAATTGGGCCAGTAATCAATAGCCTATCTGAATTATAATATTTGGTACATTTACAGCTCTTATCAAACAGATTAATGAAATCTGGAGTAATTGAAAAATTTAAACACAATACAAAACATAGCTGTTGTGACGGTATATATTCAGCATCTGGATAAAAAATTTGGTAACAATTGCAAAATGTTACAGAAAATTTCATTTCGAAGTTTCGATATTCAAGTGCTTCATAAAATGTCCATCGTTCTTTTCTAAAGCAAAAAACTTAAGCAGGCAAATCAAAATCAAGTGTGAAACAAATCAACATCAGGTGTTACTGTAAGAAGAGTTGATAGGTTTTAAAAAATTCATTGCAGTCACTCTAACAAGCGTGTGATACAAGGGACCATCGCTCGTTACGTTACGTTGATGACACGTCTAGTCCAGCGTTTGCCTGTATCACACAGTGTTTTCATGGGCCATGGACTACCGATCACTGTCCGTAGTTCGCAATTCAAATCTGTCCGTTAAATGAAGAGTTTACAACAAATCTTTGCTGGGATTTTGATTTTGCGTCCGCATTTCAAACCTGCCCTTAAAAGGAAGCTGGCCGCAAGGACAGAGTTGCACATCAAAGACGTGAAGAAGAAATTCCACCCATATTGTAACAAAAGACAAGACTGTTGGTGAGCCATAGTTGTGCGAACTCTTATTCATTGAAAGGACATTGTCCCAATTCTGCTCTTGATTTGTAACGTTGCTTTATTGTTGTTGTGTTTTTTAAAAAGGTGATTTGGTTTGTTAATACTCTACACTTTCGTTGTCATATTTTAGTACATTTCGCTGCGTCCGCTGTGTTCAGCGTTAGTTAAAGAACTCGGGTGGGTTACTTGCTGGGAGGTAGTATTTTAGAGGGTACAGTAACCCCGTTACAGTCTCTGTCTCACCAAAAATTGAACGTTTTACATGCCTTTAACGTTAAAATGATATTAAAACCATTACATCGTGAACTTTGGTTCTATATGCATTCTAGCTTTTAAACTGTATCAAAATATAATAAGGATCAAAATTACAGGAAAACATACTCTTAGTAGCATTTTTCTGTTTACATTCTTAGGCAGATTCACGCTTTAGTAACCTTCAGAATACGATTATTGAAAAAACTCCCCGAAGGTAACGACGGGGATTTTAAGATGCTATAGAGGATGAAATTATCTTTCGAATGATATAAAATTTAGCTTGGTCAGAATTTTTTCCCGGTTCGACCATTTTTAGGCGTTCAACGCCTAGACTAATAGTAAGAGATAGTTATTCCAAAATTATTGATGCCACTAACCTTATCAGCGATGCACTTTAACGAATGGATTACCAGTTCAGCTGGGTCGAGACATTTTGATGGAACCAATCTTGGACAAGAGTAATTTCGGGATGGGCAATTGAGATAATCACTGAATCACTTGACTCAATTTTGGAAATCGCAGGTTAATGCTCCACTAGGTATTTAGTACGGTACGTAACGTAGACCTTGCTAGCTTTGCAGCGCATGCGCGGTAAATCCAAATAAATAACATAAATTGATATTAATAACTAAGATGTTTGATAGGACGTAAATTGGCAGAAATGTAATGGTACCAGGATTTCCATCATCCTGTAGAAAGGAGGATATCTCTCAGTTGTCCACACGCTCCTCCAAGTCCTTGGATTGGAACGTTGCAAATTTCTTAAAACTCGGTAATTTTTAAAACCATTGAGTACCACTTGCAGCGCTTAGCTCCCCCCAATTATTTCGGGGGGATGGGTATAAATAATCCTAAACCCACTGATGTCGCTAACGTATTATGATGGTGATTACAATGGTATTCCTTACCCGATTCTCAACAATATATCAAAGCATTATGTGGGGTGAGGTTAATGAAAAACAAGTTTGAAAGAATTGAAACAAGATCAATAACTCGTGTTTCACTTTCTACACAAGATTCTGATAGGCTTTACAAACAATAAGTGAAAGTTTCAAGAAATTCAGAATCTTAAGATCTTCATGATCAAATCAACACAGAACGCTAGGTGAAATGCTGCTCATCCTTCTCTGGTATGTATGATAATCGTTACGATCCTTTCTGAAAAAATTGTGCCTTGTATCATAGTGGACTCATCAACAAACCTGGGCGGAAATTCCCCAGCTATTTGCCTTCGTCGTCGCTGACTTCCTGTACAAGTGATTCCAGTACAGTGACCCGACTGTCATTCTTCTTAACGGCTTCCTTTATTGCAGAAAGCTCTTTCTTCAATTCAGTTAATTCATTCCTGCTTGAAGATAATTCATCTCGCAGCTTCTTCTCATTTTCCTTCAGTTGTTGAACTTGGTTCTGAAGATCATCCACTTTTGATGAGTCAACAGCTCCCTGAAAATTAATTAAACTGAACAATGCATTATTACTGTTAACACTCTTGCAGAATTAAGACCCCAATTGTCGAATGAGCACTGGTCCAAATAAGCGTTATCCTGAAAGCACAAATCAATGTAGTGCCACATCGGATACAACCTTTATTACTAAGAAAAGGATATATCGAGGCAATTGCTAATGGAGCAATATCCCATAAAGGCGGAGAGCAACAGAAGGACATAAGAACAACAGAAAGAGCGCAGTTGCTGAACGTCCTTTACGAACCTAGCGACGAAAAACAACAATGAAGATTCACCGACTGATCAACGTGAACATTAAACAAGAATGATAGATTGTTGGGACAAATAAGTCAACAGCAATGTTATGGAGGTAGCATCTCAGGAGAATCCTAAAATTGTAAATCCCATGCTGGTGTCAACATATTGCTGCTGGCTGTTTTAATGATAATTAAACCCTATTTGACATCAGCTTTTTCAGCTTCGCTCTGTATTTGGGGGATGGGGGATGGGGGGTAGATTCTGCACCTACCTCTCTCATGATCTATTTAACCTGGCGATTTGAAGTTTTGCCAAGTTGTTACTTTATCTGAGAGGAGAATCTAAAATAAATCTTTGGCGAAAATTTATGAACTTATTTGAATACTTGGTAGTGATAACGCCACAAATCTGCACAACACGCAACAGTGGAAATAAAACCACCCATAATTTTATGAGCGCTTTATATATTGTTTACACAAGTAACTAATATCTCCAGACACCTACCAGGTAAAACTCTCAGTTACAATGGTAGACCTTACAAGCAACTTTGTCGTAAAATTTCTGGAGTACAGCGACTTGGGGAAAATAGAATATCAATTCAAATATTGGAGGGGGGGGGGGGACCCGTACCCCTATGTGAGTAGCATCAACGGATAGTTAGGTACCTTTGAAGACAACAAATATATTTACTTGCGCAGCTTATTTGACCGTCTCACGTCTTAATGACTGGGATGAGGCCAGATTTTAAACGTCTTTGTGCCATCACCATAAATTTAGTTAATGTGTCATAGCACAGGTAGCACTTGTCTTTACATAATTGCTCTTGCACATTTCTTTCTATTCTTGTCGTACACGAGAATTGTTAGAATCTGATATAATATAATTGTTAGAATCTGATATAATTAGAGGGGGTCTGTAATTAGAGGGGGTCTTTAATTTCCAGAACAAAGTTCTGAAGAAAAAGTGCATATAGGGTTTCAAGAAAAAAGTACATTTTTGCTTTTCATCAATAAATTTATAGTTTACACCGATACCTTTTCACCACTTAATTGCAGCCAAAACGAAAAACCGTTTGCATAATACATTCAGTGGAAATTCAACAGACCTCGATATCTGAGTCCGAATCATTGTCAATACGTAAATGTTCAGAAGCACAATCCCTTTATAGAGGTGGAAACAAATGATTTGCTCAAAAATGAAAGGAAGAACTAGAGTCATAAATGTGTATCAGTGGATCTCTATAATTTCTCTGGAATACCCAGCAGGGGGAACTAAAAGTAATGGTACTGGTACTGATTTTTTCTTCTTTGCTGGAGTGTTTTTAGAAAAATTCTTCTGTTGACTTACATCTAAAATCATTGAGGGTTTCAGCTGTTTTTAAACTTACAGCTAAATTATCCCAAATTTTTGGTCCAAAGTATGAAATGCCTTTCTGGCCTTGGATGCTTTTTGTTTAAACACTTATATAAGAGAATGAAAGGATTGGTATTACAACATAAAGGATGTAATGTCCAATGGAGTAGGTAAAATCATGACATCTGAGAGAGCAGGATGGTGAGAGGAAGAACTTAAAGGAATGGGATAAAGGAATCTCTCTTGGAGAGCCCTGTTAGTTTCTCAAATGTTAACCTTTCTGCATTCATTAGAAGGGGTTCTGTTTATAACTCATTTTCAGCGTGTGTCACATCATTCCCCTCTAAAATACTCCCCCCCAGCAGGTACCCCCCCCCCCCCCCGCTTGAGTTCTTTAACTAATACTGAACAAAGTGGACACAGCGAAATGTACTGAAATACGACAATGAAGTGTACAGTATTATTACACCAAATCACCATTTTAAAACATAACAATAAAATAACGTTACAATTCAAGTGCAGAATTGGGACAATGTCCTTTCAATGAATAAGAGTTCGCACAACAATAGCTCACCAACAATCTTCTGGGTGTGGAAATTCTTCTTTACATCTTTGGTGTAGTAGACTGACCAGGTTGTTTTGTCTTGCGAAGATGAGGCATTAACCCCAACCAGTTTCTGCATAACTTTGACTCCCCCAGTCTTGTCGTCCTCTTTCCAAGGGTTTTCAATTCCTTATATATATATGTTATTTTCTGTCCCATGTATATTCAAACATAATGAGTTCATGTCATGTTATGACATCCTTGCATTTGGTAAAACTGCCCCTTCGAATGATAGGATTAACATTCTTTGCATATTGGTCATGTTATTGCTTGATTGTATCACCCTGGTGAGCGTTTGTTTACATCACAACAGCCTACTAGATTGGTAGCCCATTTTGTTACTAGCAGTGACTAAATATTCTGAGGTCAATCACATTGAAGGAAATGAGGGTGACACAAGTACTCTACTCGCAAGTTATGACTCTGAATAGTAGTTCCTAGTTACAGAAGATAGGTACATTATTTGGAGATCTTGTTTAGAGTGAAGTGTTGAAGTTGAGCATTAGTCAGTTTTTCTGTTCTAAGCTGTTCTGTCTCCAATTCTTGTGCAAAGGAAATTTTTAACATAGAAGTTCCGCTCCCAATTAATCAGCCAGCCCAAAAAGATTTACTTCATTCAGTTATAGACATGAAATGCCCTATGTACATCAGCCTATGAAAAAGCTTATGAAACTTACAAAACCTAGGGCTTTTAGTCAAACTTTTATGTACTGAGGGTTCTGATACTCACACACTCCAAAACACCCCCTAGTTACTCCACCCCTGGTTACTCCACCCCCTGGTTACTCCACCCCTTGGTTACTTGATTCCTGTTTACTCCACCCCCTGGTTACTCCACCTCAGTTATTCTGCCCCTGGTTACATCACCCCTGGCTACTCTACCCCTGGTTACTCCACCCCTGGTTCCCTTTGCCCCTGGTTACTCCACCCCTTCACCTTTCACTGTCATATACCAAATTATGAGATCATTTACATAGTATATGGGCACTAGCATACCCATGTACACTGTATGCACATACATATTTTTTGTATGTAAACGCCCCCAATTTTTTTTGGCAAAATTTTTCTGAGATTCTGTTACAAGACAAAAGGAATAAGCCAATTTTCAAAGGGAGAAACAGAAGTTCAGCTCATTGCTTGTGTTGTGTGTGCTTATTTTCGTTTCATGGACTTGAAAAAGTGCAGACAATATTTTCTTGTGTGCATACATACATGTTGCCAGATACTCCCCGGCCCCTGTGTGCACAATTATATGCTTTTAGTCAAACCCTTATCCTCTCTCTTCAGTGTATGTACAGTTAGTAACCCTCGTATGAAACTTATTAATATCTGTTTATAGGACGAAAGAGCAAAAACATTGTGTATTTAAAAGCGTTTTTCGTCTGACACTCCTCAGAGTACTACCGTCAAAATGGCCGAAATGGAATGTGTGAAAGAGTATACCCAACTGTATTTTTGAAACAGCCAATCAGAATTTGGACTGCCTGAATTGTTTGTATTTTTGTACCAATCGTCTTCTATTACAACAAGATTAATTGAATGGGCCTAGTGTGAAAACGCTGATTGGTCCAAAAACACAAGCCATTCAGGTAGTCCAAATTCTGACTCCTTCAAAATGCAGTTGGGTATACTCTTTCACGCATTCCATTTCGGTCACTATGACGTTCGTACTCTGAGGAGTGAACGACGAAAAAAGCTTTCCAGTACACAATGTTTTTGCTATTTCGTGCTATATTCTTGTTTTGTGCAACAAACTATTTAATAACTGTTTGGCGATTTGCTTAGGTACAAGTCGAGAAAAGAAGGAGGAGGAAAACGATGAAGAGAAAGAAGTTAAGTTTGAGTGGCAGAAAAATGCACCAAGAGAAGGCTATGCCAAGAAGTTGGACCTAAAGGTATCGGATCAGCCTTTTGGGGTACGTGTTCGTAATGTCAAGTGCTTTAAATGTGGGAATTGGGGTCATGTAAATACAGACAAAGAATGCCCGTTGTTTGACAAAGACATTAAGAACGATCCATCAAGGATGAATACCATGAGATATACTGATCCACTTGGACTGGTTAAAGAGATGAAGGAAGACCAGGGACTGCAGATGAAGCGTTGTGTAGTTGCTTGTGAGATAGATCCAACAGCATCGAACCAGATGTTGGTCGAGTCCGACGAAGAAGTAGATGAGGAACTTGCTTTTGTGGCATCCTTGAGCTCAAAACAGAAACGAAAGTTGTTAAAGAAACTTGATAAGTTGGAACGAAAAGAGGCAAGGAAGAAAAGGTCAAAGAAGAAGAAGAAAAGGAAGAAAGAGAGAAAATAGATGATAAAGCTTGTTCTTATTTCTTTCTTAATTATTTGTAAATATGTATCATTATAACCTTTAATTTTGAATTATTCCAAAGAATCTTTAAATTCATTCATTGGCTGATTTTGTCGTCCCATTGTACTTGATCTAAGATTTGCTTCGTGGCACTTAAGCATTCCCAGAGGCCAAGTCCAACCCTACAATAGGGAAAGACGGACTTAAAGCCCGCACGATTGTTTGATTGATTGATTGATTGATTGATTGTTTGATTGAATGATTTTAGGGTTGTCGCAGAAAAGGAACTTTTAAATTCCAAATTTGGAAAGGAATGCATCTCCCAGATATATCACTAAATTACATTCTTCAAAAACATTTAATGAGATCTTTTCTTTTACAGTACATAGACAATAAAACACATCTAACTAGCGTCGTCTATTCAGAATCAATTTATAAGGCTACGGGTCGGCCTTGAGTTCAGACGGCTGCTGATCGGCGCTCCGTTTACACAGCTATGAATCGGCTTTGTGTTCACACGGCTGCGGATCGACCTTCCATTCATATGGCTACGAAATAGGCCCACCGTTCACACAGCTACAAAAAAGCTTTGTGCTCACATGGTCATGGGTCGGCCTTCCGTTTACATGGCTGCCGATCTGCCTTCCGTTTACACGGCTACCGATTGGCCTTCCTTACACACATGACCTGATGGAACCGAACTCGTTCCGAACTGCAATCGATATCAGTGTATACGCCGATAATACTAGCCCCTGTTTCCAATCTCAAAGATATCTCCCATGTTACAATAACACAGCTATTAGGATCTTGCATCCGGGCATCTACTGTTTTATGCGGACAAGGTATCGCGTAATGTTGGTGACAGACATTTAATGTCACTTTTAACAAAAAAGAACGAATAAAGCTTACTCCCAGGTGCAAAACATACTTCTTGTCAGCCTTTTGACAAGGAGTGAATGTAGTATCTGTTCTCGTAGATGACAGATTCTTCCATGATCCAGGAGGGGCAGATCTACTGAGCGGTTGAGCCTGCCTCATGGCTTATTTCTCTTCCAGATAGCCTAAATTGAGGGGTGTTGCCCTTGGACGCCTCAGCTGCCCTTTATTTATTAGTTAGCCTGTTTGGTGGTTTTTCTGTTTACTTAGGTTAGTTTCAATGTCGGGCCCACTGCTCATCAGGGATCTTTGATTGAGAGACTGCCACTCATGTGCACAGGGAGCCGAGGCTGTTATCGTCGCTTCTGTCTTCGGCGGAAAATCAGGGCAATATTACGAAAAGGAGACAAGGCAATACAATTGTTGCATACTTTTGGATGCCATATAACCCCCCCCCCCCCCACGCTAAGTAATTTTTCTAAAATTTTCCACCCAGGACATTCTTATCCTCCCTCTCTTATTAATTTATGAGTAATCTCCCACCCATGACAATTATTTTGAAGAGGCAATTTGGCAAGAAAGTAGAAAATGTCTTTATCAAAATATGAAGACCACACATTAAAAAGATGATGGTGGCCTTTTACGAGGCTCGAAGGAGTGTAAAGAAGCACATTACAGGTGTTAGCAATAATACTGTTATTAGCATGAGGATGAGGGGAACAGTTTTAAATTCTTGGAAGGCGTGTTGGAGACTACCATGACTTTAAATAACGGACTAATGTTTTGTTGTATTACCCTACGTTTAGGAAGTTGCAGTTGATTCTAAATATTGATTCTTGACTTCATTTTTTAAACTATTGCCCAGGCCCCCAGGCTATTACATTTATAGTCATTTCTGCAACCCCCCCCCCATTTATTAAGTTTTGGGGATTTTTCCAATCTCCCATTTATTCCAACCCCTTTTCTATTAGGCACCCAAGAGTAGATCATAAAACATTGATGCAATTTAAAGATGGGGACAAAACCAAATTTAGGTTTATATTATATCAAGGTCATGACTGAGAACATCTAGAGAGCATGCGCCTACTTGATTCCGTTAGTTGTAAGCGATCGCGCGATGTTGCGAAGTGTAACCAACAAGGACAGACACCGACATTCGGCAGGGTCTAACCTTTGGAAAACGAGATCAAAACGACTTTAAGTCTTGTAATAACTAAGAAAGTCAGTAAGTATCAGGGTGGCAGAAAACCGGGGAACGCACGTACGCCGTACCCTCGAAGCGAGCTCAAGTCTAGCGAAGCGCGACCTCAAGCTGTGTAAGTCATAAATCAAAGAATTGAGATTGAACTATGGCTGTGAATATATAAATATGTTGCCGGATCTTTCAGCACTCATGTAGTATAAATTGTACAACAAACGTCGATCATTCTGTTTAATTTGATTAATTTTCAAAAGCGATACCAAACGGGATGTGCCAGGATGAAAGTGATTTCTGCCAACGACATCCGACGCTTGCTAATTCTAGATCTATTCAAGCCTGTACAGTAAGAACTCCCTGATATTTTATGTCATTGTAGTTACCATACACTTAAATAGGCAACAATGCAAATTCATTACCTCACATGAAGTTTTGCCGTTATTTTCCGCGCTCCCTCCAAGTTTTCAGTTTTCTACCACCCTGGTAAGTATTATATCACAACTTCAGCTTTGGAATTCGAAGGATTATCATAGAGTTACGAACTAAATATACACCTCAGACAGTAACTGTTGCAGTTTGGGTTCAATGGCAAAACTCCTTTTGATCCACTTGTATAATCTATTGACTTCTAATCATGTTGAATTGCTTACATTAAGTTATGCTGTGTTGCATTACAATCTAGTGACAGTAGCGAATTATTCTGCTTATGTTTTCTTACTGCGGAGCATTCTAGAAGTTTACAGAATATCATGGAGTAGTAAAGAAGGTTACAGAATGTTATGGAATATTCTAAAAATACAAGAATAAACTAGATTGATCTATTATCAAATATGATCACTATTCTAGAAGGATCTAGAAGGTTCTAGAATATCGTGGAATGTTCTGGAATGCTATGGAAATTCAAAGAATAATCTAGAATAATATGATAATATAACAATAACATAATTCTAAGGAAACATACTAATATAACAAGCAGCAATATAAAGTGGGCTGAGAGGTGAAAATATAGTAAAAGTGGTATAAACTCTCAAAGGCGTGGGATTTGGGGGAGAGACGAAACGTCTGTACGCCGTGGCAAAAGTTGTTTGGAGGTGCAACATATTTAAAAAAAACTTTTCTAATCCCTTCCACCTGAGCATTTCCTTACTAGTGTCTAGGGAGTTGAACATTTTGCGTGGATACAGAGAAGTTGAACTTTCTGGGTAAAATAAACCGGTAAATGACTATAGGACTATGTTGATCTTTTCGGAAAAGACTTTAAAGTTTTGGCACTCGGAAATATGAATGGGAAGTGGTGGTATTTCTTTTTCCCAATAGTGAGGTCGATAAGCCCATTCCACGTCACTAAGAATCCTCTCCCACGCGGGCTTCAGAGGAAGAAATTAAGAAAGAATTGGATTTCATTTTGAGGAAGCTTTCTGTTAGTGTCAGAGATTGCTAAAAATGCGTAGGCTATAAAGCAAATGATTTTGATAAAAAAGTGGAAATGAAACAGTTTATGATAATTTCGAAATGTTGCATGTTCGAGCAGATAAGGTAAAGGGGATCCTCGACTGTATCACGTCGTCTAGCTTGATCGTCTATCTTGATCGTCTAGCTTCTTTGTCTAGCTTAATTGTCTAGCTTGATTGTCTAGCTTGATCATCTAGTTTGATCGTCTAGTTTGTTCGTCTAGCTTGATCAAACCAGAGACAATTGACTTCCGTCGAATTTCTCTTATCAAACCAGTCAGCTGACTCCCAATCCACTCTGTGAACCGTCGGCTATCGAGCTTTTCAGGCAAAGGAACTGGAGATTTCTGTTAGTACAATTTGCAGTGGGCCTATTCATGCGCATAACCGGGGCTAGAAATTTGCAGGGGTAATTCTGAACTTGGGAGGGGGCTATTTTAGTTTTATGGAGGCTGACATTGGAAATGCTTAAGGAAAGCCAATTGATGGTGAATTTTGAAATAAGAATTCGGGAGGCTGATGTTTAATTTAGGGGAGCAAAGCCCCTCCGCAGTCCCCATGGCTACGTGCCTGGGCCTATCTATAAATTTAAATTTAATTAGCTATCTCAAATTTCTGAAATTATTGATAAAAACATATCACTAATAAATTTTGAAATCAAAGAAAAAACTTCTTGGGAGAGGACAAATTATGCAGCTACCTACTCAAACAATATTCAGAAAGCTGCCATAACTGTTTCGCTAAAGGCCACCCCCACATTTTAAAGACATGGTTTCGAAAAAAATAGTTCAAAAAGACGTTTCTCTTCGCCTCCCCCGATGATTTTACGCTATGGTTGCTAGCGATGTCCTCACCGACTGTCAATTAACCTCGTTTTCACTCTCAGCATTTCTCCAGTCGCCATTTTGCGATTGCAAGAAGAAAAAGGTGCCTCAAGATGTTTTCCCGGCTGTCAGCCGTAGCCCGTAAATGACACTGTACGGACGCAGACGTAAACTACTTAAACAAAACAATGTCCCAAACAAATTCTTTTTGGCGGCAAAGACATTTTTCGCAATTAATATGAAATTTGAACGCTATATTTGTATACGGGTATTTGGCAATAGGATTACCCCCTTGATCTAGTTGAAATTGGGATTCCTCTAAAAGATTTGTGTGACTTCAGTACTATATTGATGTCGAAAACAGAGCCATATTCCTACAGACTTCGTATAGACACGGGGATATTTGGAAAGTTTGGAAGCGTTATGGGGGTAAACCCTGGACTAAGACAACTGTGGTAGACCTTTGTGGAAAGAAGTATGTCTTCAGCGCCACACAGTGAAGGCATATGGGACATCGATAACCAGAGGCTAGTTTCTTTCTTCCTTTTTTCTTCAATTCTTTTCTTCTTTTTTTAGCTTTGTAACATCACAGTGTACAATAGATGTTAATAAGTTTTAAAATAAGACGACACTTTGTCTAAATACTAGTTTCCATGTTGGCCATGTGATTAAAGCGATCTCCGGAGATCTTTGTCTTTTATGCATACAGCTCTAGTGGACTCTGATTGGTGCAAAGACAGAAACAACCACCCAAGTTCAGATTGGTACTTGCAAAACATTATCGGGTCCGCTCCTTCCATTTCGTTAATGTCTGACGGTTGACGCTTCTCTAAGAAATGTCAGACGAATACGTTTCTACTTGTAATTCGATTTCGCTATTTCGTTCACCGGTTTTGCGTACAATCGTGGCAATTATTGAGATTTTTTGTGGTTCAAACTCTTGTAATCGTTCCGATTGCAGTTATCGTGTTGGTTATCGTTGCAATCACAGAGGTGACTTTCAAAGATCTCGGTTTGATATCGAGGCAGAACGTGATTATGATGAGGACTGCATATATCTTATATTATACATAATATTTATGATTTGCCGTTTTATTATGTTGTAACAATACGTTACGTTTTTGGTGGTGCGTGTAAACACTTGAAAAGTATTGTGGTACACTGTGACTACAGTTTTACGAGCTATTTTTATCTTACCATCTCCATTTTTTGTACTTCCCCAGGACTTGAAAGCGCTGTTAATGAAGTTGGTATTAGACAATACATTCGAGAAAAGATTCAAGAAGTTCGAAACTAGAGTTATAAAGGTACTTACCTTATGTTTTAGGGTTGATTTTGCATTTGTAATTATCTTACCACTTGCAGTACCCTACGTCATTGCTGCATGGGACATTGAAACAGATAGATGCTGTGGTGTTAGGATCGTCAGTAAATGGAATGTCTGAAAAGTCAATTAGGTGCAACAAGAGGTAATACGGTAATACGCAATAAAGCCCATAATATTCGCAACGAGAGAAAGAAGATAAGAAGCCATACTAAATCTTCATTGTTGATATAAGTTTAAATATGACGTGTTTTTAATCCAGTTAAAATCATTCACTAGAATCTGTTGTAATCATTTATAAAGCCATTGTGTGATTTGATGGTAATTTCTTAAAAGAGTTCAAGGCTGGACGTTCTATTGCGAATACGTCGGATAGTGGACCGACTTCTCTAGTGTAACTGACCTTTCTACTTTTTGGTATCATGTTCTTCTAGTGAGTTGAGGATGGTAATACGAAAAACTTTTATGTCCTTAGCTGAAGACCCCTCCACTCACTACCACCCCTAGCCTCCCTCCCTCCCCTCAATTTATTTTAGATTTGAGTACTGGTCATAGACTTTGTCATAATATCTAGCATTTATTGTTATATGTTGCTGACACAGACAGTACTAGTTTGGGAAGACGCTAAAGAAATTCGACACCGATTCTCGAACCCATGATCCACGCTTCCACTGCAAGTGCTTTGCTAACTGGGCTACGTATTTGACGATACCAACGTACTCTAGAGAGAATGGTCTCCAATTGCGTCTAGTAGGATGTCGACATCAACCAGTGTATGATTGGAAGCTAATATGGTGACTTGAGAAATAGAGCAACCCTGTAGGAAGTCTTCAGAAGAATGGAACTTGATAGCATGAATTAAACATCAACGTGAGATACTTTAGCAATAAGTTGTTCAGCTAGCACCATATTCTTAGCTTAAAGCCAAATGCTGAACAGACTAAATGACGAAGGAAAACAAGACGGGATAAGAATAATGAGAACGAAGACGCAGATCATGCGCAGTAAATCTGCAGCTACCACTCAAAGAATGGATATTGACAATCGAGACGGACAACGAGACTGATGGGTTGACAACGAGACGGACAGCGAGACTGATAGGTTGACAATGAGACTGATGGATTGACAACGAGACGGATGGAGTGACAAGGAGACTGATGGAGTTACAACGAGGCGGATAAAGGCGTGAGGTAACCATCTACTTCAAACCAAGCGTCAAATTAGTAAATGAAACAGCAAGAAAGCTCGACGAAAAATGGCAGGCAAAGATTTGCCGAGGTTTCTACATTCTAAGTAAACTTTCCATACCAACATACCTTAAAAGAAATGCAATGAAAGGTATCATTATCTCTGCAATGGTGTGCGTCTTCGAAACCTAACCACTAATCAACTGAGAGATAAAGGAAGTCAGATCTTCCCAAAGCAGAATTGAGAAATCTGTACAATATCAATATCTCAAAAAGAGTCAAGTATAGAAATGACACTACCAGATTACATGTATAGACGCCATCAGCGAGCAGTGGCACCAACATCGTTTGGTGATGATAATGACAATGAACCTCGAATTTTACTATGAAATGTGTATATACGTTAGGAACTCAGCAGGCTAGGATTTTCCACTATTAGGAGAGGAGACTCCTTAAACGATGCATCCAATAAGATTTATTTCATTGACTTAGATTCCTCGTAAGGATACTTTTGATCGCTAAAATATTGCAAGATCGTTAAGTCAATCTCATGCTTTGAAAGATGTTTGAAAAGTTGATTTTAAATTTGTTGTAAGGATACTTACAAGCCACCTTACCAAAGCACTAAATGTCATTCCACCCGAATCATTTCTTATTCGTTTCAAGTGTTCCAGCAATACATTTTGTTACAGATAATGCATAGGGTATCAAAGCTGCTATGTGTCAGAACCCTAAATCTCACGTTTGATGTTTATGCATCTGTTCAACTTCTGCTAAGCCCCTAGCAAAGCAAAAGGCCCCCTGCTCTCTGTGCTCTATTATGTACCGTGTGAAAGTCAGCAGTTCTTACATTCCACAAGCTTAGTCCCAAATTTCCAATTTTTTTGCTTCATAAAAGGCGAAAGTTCTTTCTAGGAGACCCAATATGCGCACAATTGCATTAGAGGTACTTCCAAGGCGAGAAAGAAAGGAAACAGTCATACCGAAGATACCCTAGATCTCTAATATGATGGAATATCGTCGGAGGATATTAATCTGTCATTCGGATAACATGTGACGATTAAGTGTTTGCGAGAATTGAGAAAGATGAATGCGTTTGATTGTCATTTGGGCGCCAAGTAGAGAGAAACTACTGAACAAATGGACAGCCACAGCTGAAACCAGTACGAGGCATTTGTATTTTGCGCTATCCGCAGATAACGGAGTCGAACTTGAAGAAACTTTCCACACTCAAAGAGAGAGACGTCTGTTTCTAAAGCGAGACTTCTGCCTCTAGAGCGAGACGTCTGTCTCCATAGCGAGACGTCTGTCTCCAGTGCGAGACTTCTGTCTCCAGAGCGAGACTTCGGTTTCAGAGCGAGACTTCGTGCCCCCCAGACATACTCGTATGAAAACTTATCAAAAAGTACGTTATCTTCCAGACAAAGATGGAACATCGCCAGTTTGAATTATAAATGTTTCTTGATCCACCATACTCGCGTATTATCAACAAAATACTTATATCCAGTTGCTACTAGCAACAATTTTTAAATGAAGCAAAATAACTTTCCGCGCTTGGGTGACTTGTATATATGGAGAGTCTGTGTTTGTTTCTTTATTTTAGTTACAAAAAACAATATTGGATATAAATAGTGATGTTTTGGAGAAACGAGTAAATTATGCGCAGACATCGTTGTCGGAGGATGGCCCTCATTATTACGTGGATTGTATTGGACCGGTTTATAAACAGAAGGTAAGATCATTTGAATTCATGGTTATCAAGATCATTACTAGTAGAATAATAAGTGGTACCAAAACCTGAAGGTGATATTACTATGTGTGTTGAAGTCTGCATTTTCCCCATTGATGTGCCGTATTACCCCGCATAAAGTTGCGTGCAACTAGAAGCTGATTTTTCGCTTTTCAGGAATTTCTTCGTTGTTTTTTCCCTTATTGGCGTCAAGATATTAAAGTGCCTACATATTTGGGAGTTTTTATCGGCATACAGATGTTCCCGTACCCGCGTTGACCAATATGTACATCTTTCGCCTATGTAATCGACATTACATCCTACACATTGTCACACTACTTTTGACACAGATGAAAATTTGTAAACAACGCGTCATCGTTATATTGAGGGGCTGGAATCCTTAGAGCTAAAAAGTTTCTGACCTTAAAAAAGGGAAACACCATCCTTACATCTAAATCTACGTGCAATTTTAATGCTAGGCACTTAGTCTTACGTTTAGTAAAATTAGCAAAATGTAAATGTCGCAGTTTAAAGTGTATTTGGATATTTACTTTGACAGGGGCAGAATAATGTTCATAACAGTGTTCATAAATTCGTGATCATGTTAAGTGCAAAGAAAATGAGGATAAGATGATAAAATCACTCTACTACAACCTCTGTATTATTACGCATATATTCATTATGCTGTTATTGTTAGATCCTGTAAAAATGGGGTTTGACATTGTCGGGACGAATCTTAATCCGGTCTTTGTTTTACGCAAATTTTCAGAAAAGGTTTCAAAAACGAACACAGACGATCGACAACTTCACTTTGGAGAGCGTATGTGAACCCAAGATGATAGGTTGAGGTAGTTGATTAGACCAAAACGCAAGGGAGGTTGGTTAATAAAAATAGACATAACTGGAAGGAAGTACATTACTGGTAGAAACACCAGAACAACTAGAAAACATCCTTAACATGGTCAATGAAACTGGGAAACAGTATAGTATGAAAGTCAACACCAAAAAGACGAGAATAATGACCATCTTAAAGAAAAAAAAGGAATCCATGCATCATAAAGATCGAGAATGATAGTATTCAAGAAGTGCAGATCTTTGTCTACCTAGGTCAACTTATATTACAGAATGGAATGAATGAACATGAGATTATCAGAAGAATACACATCGCTAGATCGACATTCAACAAAATGAAAAGCACCTTCACAAGCAGAAATATCTCATTTGACACTAGGAGGAGAATCATGAAATGCTACATATGGTCAACGTTGTTGTATGGATCTGAGACGTGAACGTTAACACCAACAATGATGAAGAGAATTGATGCATTTGAAATGTAGGTATATTGACGAACGCTGAAGATCAGTTGGACTGAAAGAATTACCAACATCGAAGTGTTGAGAAGAGCAAATGCCTAGGTGAACATCATCATCACAATAAAAAAGAGAACACCAAAATTTTTTGTACATATTATAACATCCAGAAGGTGCTGATTGAGGGTAGAATAGAGGGGGGAAAGAACTAGGGGAAGACCGAGAACATCATGGACTGACAATATAATAGAGTGAAGTGACAAACCATTCTTCCACGAAGCATGAGAGTAGCATGTGATTGCAAAGATAGAGAGCAGTGTAATCCAACCCATGTCATGTGGACGGAACTTAGAAGAGGAATAGGAAGGAACTAAACAAGTTACAAAGGCAAAGGATGAGAAGGAAAGGATTCATAAATGGTACACACACTTCAATGATTCTTTAGCGAAACAACCCATGATTGAAGCAGATCTGGAATCAGAAATAATCCTACTCCTAGATAAATAGAAATCTCGGTTTTATTATTATCAGCAGAAGTATATAGATCTGTCGAAATATCAATCAGAGAGGGGAAAGGACGTGAACCTGATTGCTGTTTTCTTTCTTCGAAATAATAGAGGTGACAGACGCAACGAAGCAGCGTAATATATAAAACACTACGACGTGTAGATCAAGTTAAGCCAGCTATGAAATTAGAGGTGTGTACCTTGAAACTGGATCAAAAGCTGATAATAAGTTTATTTAGACCACATGTTGAACCTGTCCGCTCTATGGACCTGAGATGTGGAAGTTACCATCTGAATTAGGAAAAGATTAGATGATACTTAAAACAAATAATTGATAAAAGATTAAGGGCCTTTGTGTAAAGGAATCGCCCCAGAAGAAATGTTATACACTATAATGCTTTGAGCTAACGCCCCTTTCTTCAAACGCCCCTCAAATTAACACTCTCTCAAATAAGCGCCTTATATAACCCCCTCAAAAATAAACCTCCTTCAAATAAACGCTCCCTCAAATAAGCGCCCGTCAAATAATCGCCCCCTAAAATAGGGGCCCTCTAAAATTAACACCCTTCCTATTTTGATGGAGGCTAAATTATCACCCCCTCGAATAAACGCTCCATTACATTTAGGAAGGGCAAGTTAACTCTGAACATCATGCGAGATACATGTGAGAAGGGCTAGTTCCAGACCTCTTCCTATCTTGTCATTGTGTCTGGAGTTTTCACGTTTTAGTTCGAGACTATGGGTATGTAGAAGTCGTCTCGTTACGGCACGGTTGGCATATTGCCAGCCGTAGTCGTTATGTGTTTTATGTACCTTATCTTTATACAGTCAGATCTAGTTAATTGTTATTAAGTTGTTAAGGATTGTAGAACAAAAAGTAGGAGTGCAGTCCAAACTACAAAATGTTGTTTTTCGCGTCATTCTCGTGTTATTGCATTTCAACAATACTATTTGTTGTTGAATTCTGATGAGATTGGCAATCGGAATGTCAATGTCAAATTAAAGAAAGATTTGTTTAAAGTAAGAAATCCCTTTCTAGAGGAGCATTGTCAGTGAAATGCTGACAATGAATAATTTGATGCGCGGCCCCCTGTTTCATTGAAATTTGATAAACGCCCAAATGTTATCAGCCGAGATATTGGGGCGAGCTATATTTAACTAACCAAGCTAGAAAGTGACAAGTGGAGAAGCGGTGTGGAGACCATTGTTGTGTACTTTATTGTGTCTTTGTTTACTGTGGTGAATAGCGAGCTTTATTGATAATTCACTACTGCGTCACAGAGGATGATGGATAAACACACACATTCAGATGGCTTGAGAATTACATTGTGATAAACTAGGAACGCTTTTTTCTTTCACAAGTTCCTTATTTCATGGAGATCACGGATAGCCTCGATTTCGGTCGCAAGATAATGGTAATGATAATGAGGTTTAATTAGTTGATGTTGTTGCTGCGTCCAGAAAAGTACTGGGTAAATTTCATGACTCTCATGAGGTATGAATAGTGCAAGGAACAGCTACACAATACTTTTTTGGATAGTAAAGACAAAGCAACTGTCTAAGTTTGCTTAAAAAGCCATTAATTTAACTGTATATTTTTGTTGGTTGTGTTAACAGCAAAAAAGTTGGAAACAATCGCTACGTACCGAGCCCTCGCGGAGGAATGTAGATGTCATCAGTTAGGAAATTGCCAGGATTCACCACGATTAACAAATACATTCCATAAACACATGCAGTTAATTATTGAATAAAGCATACTTTGAGTTTTTAGTAAACACTTGAACCAGTGGCAATTTTTAAGGTGCTGGTAGCTCTAGGTAGTTTCAACACTTGGTTGGACTTAGTAAACAAACGTTTTACTAGCTGTTGTGTGGTTATGGTATTTTATGGGCGTGGGTTTTAGCCCCCCAGACATGTCTTAAAATTTGTCTATCTTAATCCTATACTGATGATAATTTTGCACGTTCCTGGAATTTCTGAGGTTGTAGCAAATTTTGTAGTTGTTGGTGCCTCTATTGCCCCCCGCCCCCTTAAAACCCATCCTACCTTACCATGTCAACACATTTTGATTAAGGAGCTTTGAGCTGATTTTTTAGTTGTTAACCCTTAAATAACCAAAACACTAAAGACCAGTATAAGTCAGTGTACGTATAGGATTAACAGATGTTGGAAATGTTACGTGGTTGCCATTTGAGGTACACTTTATCGTCATTGTCACCTCAAGAAATTTTAGAATTTACTCTTAACACGTGACCCACAGAATGTTTAAAGTTCATTTGTTTGTGCTGGGATCTTTGTTTATCTCCCATCTCAAACCTAGTTTATGCAACTAAAATTTATTTGTGGTAAGATACTCTTTGTTCTAGCGTGGTGTACAACTAGGTTACATTTATCAGCCCTCTTATTAGTCAGTGATATTTAGCCAAAAGGAATGCGTGTTTGTGTATTGCAACACTCCACTTTAATGAGCAAATGCTTTGTTCTTAAACTCATTGATTCTCCGATGGAGACGAACTAAAGAGAATCAGCAAATCCGTTGACGATAAAAATTGACTGTTGGTTGATTAAATTCTGAGGTGATTTATTCATTGCAACGAGATAGAATCAAAGAATAGAAATTTTCACCTTTTTTATCCATCATATGAAATCCAGCCACAAATCCTCTTTCTTGAGCAGAAGATCGACTGTTGAATTCAACGTAGATATACTTGTACGTTGTTGTAAAGACTAGTGATTTTGTGTCAGCATAAATCGGACCTTTGATGACATTCATATCTTCCGGCCGTGTATGGAAATAATTGCCTCCTACAATAGAAAATTGAAGGTTTCAAATTATGAATATGAATTTGTGAAAGTGATTATTCCTTTTATTTGCTCATTTGGGTTTTTCTCCAGTCCATAAAGAAAAGAGTGCTTTGTCAGCCCTCATATAAAACCAGTTATAACATAGTAATAGTATGAAAGGTCGAGTACTTCTGTTGTGCCATAAAGTCACACCGTAAAGACTACGGCCTAGCTAGTAAAAACAGAAGGCTTCAAAACAAATTTAGAGAATGATATAAAGTCATTATTTGGACAAGAAATTTCTATTCATTATCAAATCTCTCTTATTGGACTCTTATGAATATCAGAAGGAGGACTTTTATTTATTTTGGTACTTATTTTCTTTTCTTACTTATTCGGAAGTAACAAGTTTTAATTTACAACCATTTATCAGGTGAGTGTTTTCAAGTGTTATTAGGTGAAAAGAGTGTTGGCACTTTCTACCAAAAAATTCTAGTTACGTAAAAATATCATAGCTATCGTTTATATTTTTACAGCTTCCTTACCTTACATTTCATTACTAAACGATTTTTTCAATGCATGAAATTTATCCACATGTTTTTACATCAGAAATGTAAAAAAAATTAAATTACTTTTTCATTTCATTTTATACATGCCCTAGCTATTTTGACATTCTAATCTCCTTGGGACAAAGGTGATCAAAGCGCTCTTACCTTTGACGATGATATGATCATCGCGAGTGGAACAGTCACGCTGACATCCTCTGAGGTTTATATCCATGAAGGCAATTCTTGTCTTTGGGAATTGAGAAGCATTTATTTGATAAAAACACTTCTGATTGGGATAACCCTTTGGCCATTGCGGGGAAAAGAAGTTATCCGACCATACTACTGGAGCAAACTTTGTATTACTGAGGGAAATGGAAAGAACAAAAACAATGAATACTTAATCAAAAAGTGGCTCAACCAGCACTAGAGCAGCAAAAGGCATCAAATCTCCTCTATTGCTGTGTGTGTACTATAGGCAGCACCAATAACTATTTGTAAACAGACGAAAGAATTTTTATCAAGCAGAAATAGTTACAAAAGGCAAAGTGAAAGTAGATCTCAAAGGGTTTTCATGCTTTGGAGAAATACACAAAGCAGATGCTTGAGAGAAAATGTTTTGCAGTCATCTAAAGCAATCGTAATTTGGATGATTTGACTCCTGATACACACTCTCTTCCACCTTACAGAGGCCGTTGTTCCAGTCAGCGTAAATAGACACTGTAAAGGAAAACAAGATGAGAAGAAGGAAACCCATGGAATTCGGGAGAATAGAAATAAAGGACAATTATAGAAGATATAGGATATAGTTATAGAAGACAATGTCAAGAAACATCAAGCCAACGCAGAAGGAAACACTTCGACGAATAAATGGATGCCCTACAGACAAAATACTAACGATCAATTTGCAATAGGGCAGTAAGAATCTTTCGGAATACAATCTGTATAAAAAAGGACATCATTACCTGCAAGCTGTGCCTTGACCAAGGAAATAATAGGAATACGGCTTTTGCTTGTACGTTAACTTAAAACCCTGTCCTGAGTCTACTCCTGAATTTTTGTACCGTATGGTTGCAAATCCATCGTATGAATAAACTGTATATGGCACACCAGAACGGATGCCA